>VZRI01013198.1:91802-275730 GCA_013397515.1 Upupa epops
CCTGAGAGGAGGGTGGAGAGAGGTGGGGGTCAGCTCTTCTCCAAGTCACCAGTGATAGAACAAGAGGAAAAGGCCTCAAGTTGTGCCAGGGGAGGGTTAGGTTGGCCATCAAGAAAACTGTCTTCCCTGACAGAGTGGTCAGGGGTTGGAACAGGCTGCCCAGGGAGGAGAGTGGAGTTGCCATCCTTGGAGGGTTTAAAAAAACCAAGTAGATGTGGCCCTGGAGAACAGGGTTTAGCAGGCAGGGTGGGGTTGGGTTGGTGGTTGGACTGGAAGATCTTGGAGGTCTCGTCCAACCTTGACGATTCTGTGATTCTGTGATGTTTGTGTCTGATATGCAGACATTTCCTTTGTTTATAAATGTGCAGCTAAGATGGTTACACTGCAGTGATTCCATGGCACCTTTGTTTTCACAGCATCCCGTAACGTGGCAGCCTTCCAAAGAGGGAGACCGCTTGATCGGGCGTGTTATTCTTAACAAGAGAACAACCATGCCAAAAGAATCAGGGGCATTACTGGGACTAAAAGTAGGTATTGCGTGCTAATGTGAGACATTAAAGGCGCTTCCACTGGCCTTAGACCTGGATGTCTGACATGTTAAATCAGAGGACTCTCCAATGATACTGACATTTGACAAAACTTTATCCCTAATTTTCAGTAAGTTTTGCAAGTTGTACAGAGAATTTATGGATGTAGATATATTCAATCCTTCTGTGCAGTCTGCCACTCTGTCATGGCAAATGACCTGAACTCTTTTGATGAAAAAGTCTTTATTCAGCTTCCTCTCTGGAAGACACTGACTACCCTTTGCAATGTGGTACTGGAGTCCTGCCTTCTCTAGTGCTGCTGTTTGCAGTGGTTTGGATGCTGCCTCTCCCAATCCCCATACATTGATGTCATCCGGATACAAATGTTTGTAAGATCAGTGTTGAAAAGCCACGCAAGCAGGAATTTTGTAGAATGAACCTTTACACACAGCTTTGCAGAAAACCCTCTCAAAGCATAGCGTAGGTTACATTAAATATCATGCCAGTTAATCCCTTGCCCTGGAATCAAGATACTTGCCACACGATCTGGTTGATTTAAAGTGTTAAAGCAGTCACTTGTAGCAGACTCTTCCACTCATGCTTCATTTGAAAAAAAGAGAGAGCAGTACTTACGCAGCTGGTGGGCAGTACAATCAAATCTCTCTCCGCTTCCATTTTGTACTATATGGAACTCCAGAGAAGACTGAGATAGTTTGATTTGGTTGTCTCTGTGTCTGCACTGAGAGTTCTTTTCTGTTCTGTTCAAAAGAAAAGCCAGCGGTTGCTGCTTTGTCCCATCACGTGCTTAGGAGAGACGGTCTGGGGTTTAGCAGTAGCAGTGTTCTTGTGTTTCACAGTCTTACCATGAAATATAATGTCATGTGTGAATGTATTCGCTGTGCTTTTAATCATGCCAGTAGCATGTTGGGATTTTCTCGTGTTCCATCGGTGTGCACTTGCCACTGAAACTTCGGTACACGACAGGCATCTATCTGCAGAAAGTCCATCTTCCTGTTAGTCATGAAGAAACGTTCTTTCTGCGACAAATGGAGGTGTTCAGCAAACTGCCTAAGAATGATGAGCCAGGCCTGTTAAAAGGCATACCCTTTTCATTCCTTCTGTGTCAGTTTTACCTCAAGGAGATGTGGCCTTGCAGTATCTTTGGTTTCGTCTTTAAGCCTAGATTGACCATAGGTTTGCTTAAGCAGAATTGTATTTTAGGTTTCGTTTTAAAGATAAGGTGAGAAACCGACTCTTTCTGCTTGATACCAACTCCACCATTTGTGATTAACCAGGTCGTTGGAGGGAAGATGACAGAATTAGGACGACTCGGTGCCTTCATTACCAAAGTGAAGAAAGGTAGCTTAGCCGATGTGGTGGGGCATCTCAGAGCAGGTAAATCGACCAGTTGCTTATCAAGTATATTGGTTTTTCATCTTGTTGTTTCGCTTGTTATTGTAATGCAGCTGTTAATTTATATGAACCCTGGTTGTGTGGGGTGGTTTTTAAACACGGGATCATCCGGTAATGTCATTTTTGAATGCCACAGATATCTACATTTCTCAATATCAATCGTGATTGCTTGGATGTGTGGGTAAAACAGAACATTCCTGATCAGTGCTGGAGCGGGACTGTCACTAGTAGGAGCTGCTTGTTACAGTCTGTGAAAGTCATGCAAGCATTTTTTAATAAACTGTTTTACCATGGCAAACAAAGCTCACTACAGCTACTGTGCCTGCACTATAGTGTCATCTGGAGGATGGTGCGTTGTGTAGGGTTTGGAACAGGTGTTGTGTGAAGAATGGCTGAGGGATCTTGGGTTGCTTAGCTTACAGAAGAGTGGATTGAGGGGAGACCTTATTGCTCTCTACAACTACTTGCAAGGAGGTTGTAGAGAGGTAGGGATTGATCTGTTCTCCCTAGTGGCCAGTGGTAGGATGAGGGGAAGTTCAGGTTGGATGTCAGGAGGAATTTCCTTCCTGAAAGGGTTGTCAGGCATTGGAACAGCCTGCCCAGGGAGAGAGTTGAGTCATCATCCCTGGAAGTGTTTAAGGGAAGGGCAGGTGTTGCATTGGGGGACTGGGTTCAGTGGTGCTTATAGGGCTGGGAAAAGGTTGGACTTAATGATCCTGAAGCTCTGTTCCAGCTGAAACTGTTCCATGATTCTATGATTCCTTGAAATACCTCCAGGGGTGCTTACTCCACCACTTCCCTCGGTTGGAGGATCATGCAATAACCATTTCAGTGAAGAAATTCTTCCTCATACCCAGTCTGAACTTCCTGTGGTGCAACTTATGGACATTTCCTCTCATCCTATTGCTTATTGCTTGGGAGAAGAGACCATCACCCACCACTTAATATGTTTGTACTTCACATGTTTGCACAAGTGTTTTTTTCAATCATTTTCTGTGTGCAAATGGTCACTGTTCTGAAAAAGGAGCCTTGCTAGTGGTTGAAAAATAATTTTGGGGTTTCAGCACAGCTTTTTAATTTATTTCAGGCAATGTTCCTTGATTATATTCATCTCACAAATGTTTTGCACTTGTCTGTAAAAGAATATGGAAATCAGATAAACTTCTCTTTGAATTCAAGGGGATGAAGTTCTGGAATGGAATGGAAAACCCTTGCCTGGAGCTACAAATGAAGAAGTTTACAACATTATTTTAGAATCCAAATCAGAACCTCAAGTTGAAATTATTGTTTCAAGGCCTATTGGGTAAGGTTAAAGACTTGCTTCTACTACTGGGACTTTTACAGGGACTATTTGTGAGTTGTTGGGTTGGTTTTTTTAAGTCTCTTAATAATAGAATGTGATTCACTTTCTGTTATTGACGCTTGTGTATTCCGTTTTGTTCCCTGCCCTTTGCAGCCTGGGATCTTTGCAGTGGTTTACAGAAGTACAAATGTTGTTTTCTGTGTAATGAAAGTGCTACCTATGGTTTTGCCAAGTAGCAAACTCAAATTATTGGATCAAGTGGACCTCTGCATGGGAAAAACCTTCTTCAGTCTTTTAGCTTAATTAAATCAGTTGTGCTCAATGCAAACAGTGAGCATTGCAGGATTTTTACTGAGTGGCCTTTAAAGGGCAGAAAAAACCCCAACAAAGCAACCCCCAAACTTTAAGTTGAAAAGACGGTATTTAGCCTGAAATGACAGTCGTCAAATAAAAAGTGAGAGCAAAGAGTTTAATGCAAAATGAGTGTGTTATATTCGTCATATTAAGGTTTATTTGTTATAAATCCTTGTCTGGGGTTTAGTGGTAACGACTTTCATATTCTTATTTCATATTCTAAGTCTTAGAAAGACTTAGAAATGTCTTTCTAAGACATTTCCCAAGTATGTCTTAGAAAGATCAAACTCTGTTCAAACTGATAAGATTAGTGGGATTGGCCCTGCATTTGCCACAAGAGTTTTATTGATTTTCTGCCCTCCTCCCCTGAACATGACTGTGGGGGCTGGTTTCAGTACCACAGGATTGAATGTGAATCGATACTGCCAGTTCACATTTACATTGCAGACCTGAGTCACACGAGTAAGATCAAAATGTGTATCTTGGCTAGTTTAAAAGAAATAGCATTAAAAGCATTTACATCTCTCTCTAGCTGGTCACCTTTCCAGGTTTAATGAGCTCTCACTGCCAGTTATCTTGTAGGTGAATGGGAAACTGTTTCTTTCTCATGAATGCATGATCAGTTCGGTTTTGAACTGGCTTGTTTTTCTCCTAATTGGAATGAATTTTTATCTGGCTCAAAGATGTGTCAGTCTGCAGAAACAACCCCCACCGTTAATTTTCTTTCTCTCTAAACCATTCTTTTGTATTTATTTCCTGTCAGTTTTTGATTTGGAGTTTTGCTCTGCACTGTGCAGGTGTAGTTATATTTGCAAGTGAGTTAAGAATGATCACTAGTAAAAGTACTTAAGTAAAATTGACATTCGTTGCTAGTTCCAGTTATGACATTGACCTTCTAATAGAAAGCAAAACAAGAAAAAGATGAAAGAATAGTGGTTACTAAAGGCTGAAATTACCATTCAGGTGGAGATTGGGGGAGCCTGTGTTCCAGTGTATCATGCGTAATACCCGAGAGATGCATCATCCAGTTCATATCATGGATAATACCCAAGAGATGCATCATCCAGTTCATTATCCTAGTCCAGTTCATCCTGTCCCATTGTCACTGGAAGCTCCATTTGCCAAAGAGCTGAGGTTGGTTCAACCAAGATGTACATCCACCTGCAGACAGAGTCCCAACTCTCTTTGCAGGTGAACTTGCTTTTATACCGCTCAGCTCATAACCAGGCCTTCACAGATGGCTTTTTGAAGCAGATACCTGTTGTTACCCACTGCATTGGTTTTTGTCCAAAGTCTGCTGAGTCCTGGAATGTGTCACTGTCACTGTACTGCATCACCCACAGTACCTGAATATCTGCTCCCACTGCAGCTTCTCAGCAGGGAAACTAAAAGAGAATCAACCATGTATCAGCGTTTGTTCTCAGCACTTCACTGAGCTCGAGTATTTTGAATAATGATCTTCAGCTGTATTTAGTGCTGTCAGTATATGCAAATGTTAGGCATCCTTAAACTTTTCAGGTGCCTTCATTATTAAACAAATCAAATTAGTTTAGTTTAGGAAGTGGTTAAATCTAATAGCTTCCAAAGATGTGATACAGAGTGATCATGGTGTTGTGCTCTGGGACAAGAAGGGAGAGAAAATACTATGGCTGTTGAACTAAGGCATAGAACATAGAGTACATTCAAAATCAAATAGCATTTCTGAGTCTGGGCAGTGGATTTTACAAGAGAAGTAGTTATTAATAAAATGTGAAGTGTTGCTTTGGAGGAGCCAGGCACGTTTCTTCCAGACATAGGTGAAAGCAGAGCACATTAGGTTGTGCTTCTGTTGGGAGACAAAGGGGATCTTGGCAGGGAGGGGTTTTCACACTGTAGTATTACTGTTCTTGTATGGTTGTGCCTTGACTGACTCTTTGCTCCCTTGTTTGAGGGTTGGTTTGGCTGCTTTTTTTTTGGTCAGAAATGCAAATAAATATCCCAAAGTACCTTTGAAATTTGAAGGTGTTTCCAGCAGTTACGAGTCAAAGCCCTGGTTTCAATGAGATCGAGATTTTCCTGTCTGTCATATTAAAAGAACAAAAAATACTGAGGAATGAAGGAGATGCTGATGTGGGTTAACAGAAGCACCATACTACAAAGCATTTTCTTTTTCTTTTGTTCCTTTTTTCCCCCTTTCCCCACCTTTTCCCTCCCTCTCCCTTTTATTCCCCTGCCCCCAGTATCTCCCTGTCTATTTATCCAAACAATGACAGGGAATTCTATTTAGTCCAACAAATCTATCAAAGTGTTGTCTCTACTTTAGGTCCTGACTCACCAACACTGAAGCTGCTTGAGGAAGTAAATTCCCCAAAGACCTAAGAAAATCATAATTTCATCTGCATAATTTAAGTGTTTTTATCTCCCAGTATTAATAATGCAGATAATGTGCCTGTATTTTTAATGGCCTCAACTAAAATGTCCCAGCATATTAGGCCAGAAAAGCCCAAATATGACATAGTTTGGCTTAAGTGAATAATGGGAGGACTGGAAACCCACAAATTAGACTGCCAGTTACAAAATTGATGCCTAAACAATTTGCTCAGTCTTGTAAATCTGGAATTCTGTGCCTACCAGCAAATGTAAGTGTGAGTAATGGGTAATTGTAGGGTGCTTATTAGGGGAAAATGTGACACATGTAGGGCTATTAGCAGATGAAGGAGTACCAGCAGTAAACAGTATAACCACAACAGCACCCTGAAAACTCCATGGAAACTAATTGCTGTTAATGCTAATGATGGCAACAGAAGGTAGGTTAGAAACCTATAAAAAGTAGAATTAATGGATTGGCTATCTGACTCTGAGGGCAAGAATTACCAATGAATATGCATACAGCAGCAGAGGTGGACAGACAGGACAGCCCAGAAAATCCTCTGTCAGTCTGCTTTTAGGAGAAGAGACCTGGCCCCGTAGCTAACTCACCGTCTCTTGTGTGCTCTGTTGGATAGTGCAGGTAAAACTAATGGCTTTTCTCATTTGTGTCTGATTTTGCTGTCAGTATTACCTATCGCCGCTTGGATTTCCAGAGATAATCTTGCCAGAATTGTTGTTTCTTTGATGTGACTCAGCCACTCCGGGCAGGCGCTGCTGCTGTCCTCTAGGTCTTGGGCTAGGAGGTTGAACCTGCATCATAAACCAGATGGGACTGAATTCCAGAGAGTTGCTGAAATCATGTGCAAAGAAAACTCCTAGGGCAAATTGCAGGTGATCTGGAGGTTCTGATGGGAAGGAATGGTTTGGAAAACAGGAGGATGAGCACCCGTGTCAGGTCCTGAGAAACTGGAGCAACATGCAAAATTGTGTTAGAGCATGTTTGAACTTCATTAGTCTGCAGCTCTAGATTACAGCCCTGAGAGAAATTATAGCTGTTCCTGTGTTTTACAAACTTGTAATCCTCACAAACCATCAGTCTACACAGAGGAGACTCAGTCTGAGTTGATTTATGGATTCATTTGGATATTCATTGAGGTTTGGAAGGATGACACAGGAGATCAGCGTATGTATCACATAACAGCACCAAATAGCTTTGCCTTCCAACACAGAGGAAGACAACGTTTGAGGTCAGTAGCTCTTTACTGGACATGTCTGATGTTATTTTCTGACACTCCACTTAAACTGAGTAAAGTTTTGGTACTGTTTTAAGTAATTGGTTGGCAACTTCTTCCTGTTGGTTTCACCATTTGCTTTGAGCACAACTGATTTTTAATATAAATGAAGTCCCAAGCTGCTGTTTCTTCTCAAGAGCTTTTTGTAGGTTGTGGTGTCAGAGTAACTATTCAGAAGTAAAAGACAAATATGCTTAGAGAAGTTTCAGATTATAGTTTCTTTATAGAACTTTCAGTCTTTAATTAAAATATCAAGATTTAAAAAAGGGGGCCCCTGTAAGCATGGCGCTGAATTCCTTTGTGTATGTTTCGAAATTGATTGCAGAGAGCAGAACTCCTGACACAAGTTTAGTGATCGATATTGTATCTCCCAATTTATGTCTTTGTTTTACTTTTGTGTCCTTACAGTTTGGTGTGGAGTTGTATTTAAACAAAAGAAATTTATAAGGGAAGAGATTTCCTAGCAGTAATGGATATATATTTGTATATCATATGTTTTTCATACCTATTTATATATTTAAATGTATATCTAGATTTATAGNAAATTTATAGAAATATGTATTTATAAATCTACCTATTATTTGTATAAAATCATAGAAGGCATTGGGTTGGAAGGGACTTCCAAAGGTCATCTAGCTCAACCTCCCTGTGGTAAGCAGGGACATCCTCAACTAGATCAGGTTGCTCAGAGCCCCGTCCAGCCTGAACTTGAATGTCCCAAGGGGTTTAGACTCCACCTCATCTCTGGGCAACCTGTTCCGGGGACCCACCACCCTGACTGTATAAAGATTCTCCCTTATATCTAATCTAAGTCGCCCCTCCTTTAGTTTGAGACCATCACTCCTTGTCCTGTCAAACATTTCCCTTCCCATCTTTTCTGTATACTCTCTTAAAGCACTGAAAGGCTGCAGTGAGGTCACCTTGGAGCTGCCTTTTCCCCAGGCTGGACAAACCCCAACTCTCTCAGCCTGCCCCATGGCAGAGGTGTCAAGACACGCAGCTATAGACAAACAGCATGTTCTTGCTGCCTCTGTTCCCATCGGTTCTTTTTCATAAGAACTCTAACTTTCTATTGTTAAGAATGATAATATAAAAAATAAAATGAATAATTCTATGAAAATAAATGTATTGCATTTATTATGCTGTGGAATTCATCCACAATATCACCATCAAGCTGTTGGATGTGCTAGTTCTGTGACTTGAAAGAAGTTTAGTTGGCTTTGATTTCCTTGTAGTCCATGAGAAGAGATCCATATTTCTAAACAAGTGTTCCGGAAGCATAGTAGTCACAGCCAAACATCATCTCTGGTGTCTCTAATTACTCTGTGTTTATTTGTTGTAGTGATATTCCACGGATTCCTGAGACGTCTCACCCCCCACTAGAGTCTAGTGAGTACACCCCTCATTCCTTTTGCTCAGCACAGTCAGTTCAGCTACGAGTGTTCTGTAGGATGAGCATTGGCTCTAGGGTTTTTGAGTGGCAAAATGCAGTGGGTTTGGTGCTGGGCTGTTAAGTTCAAGGTAATGTAGATGATATAGATAATGGAGCTTTACTATACTGATTTCACTGTTAGCAGGGTTTCCTTGCTTTCTTCTATATCTTGTGGTGTTAGTGAGATCCTAGTGGGCTTGGTGTGGCCCAAAACATTTGCTTGTCCTCACATGAGAGGAAATAGGAGTAAGGCTGGCAAAGATGCAGTTGGTGTCAGAATTTCACCTTCTGCACAAGTCCAGAGTTCTTGTTTCTCTTTTTCTTAACAATAAAACATTAGTTAGGTGAACGTTTTGAGTAACATGCTTAAAAAGAACGGTTTCCTTGTCAACAATCTCATCTGAACGGTGTCAGCTTGAGGGAGATGTTCATAATCATCTGAGCTTTGTCTGAAACGGAACCAGAAACCTTCCCTGGGACAGAGTCCTGTGAGTGCTGTTACACCTGTGAGTGGTTGATCTCCTTAGTGAGGGCTCTGCTTTGCTGGTGGAAGCTACTGGTGTCCAGCAGGTGTCAGAGCATCCTCCCTGCCATTCGTGTGCCTCGGTACCTTTCTGTGTACCAA
Organism: Upupa epops; assembly: GCA_013397515.1. Taxonomy (NCBI): domain Eukaryota; kingdom Metazoa; phylum Chordata; class Aves; order Bucerotiformes; family Upupidae; genus Upupa; species Upupa epops. The sequence continues at coordinate 101,098 of VZRI01013198.1, forward strand.
CTCCTTAGGAGTTAAAATTTCACGGGCAACTGGGAATACGATCCATACAACAGATGAGGGGACATTCATTGAAGCTTTGTGATCGTTGGATCATAAAATCAGAGAACAGTTTGGGCTGTAAGTCTGTCAGGGGACGGTATTTTATCTACAACACTCGGTACAGTTTGTCACTGCTACATACAGAACAATTTTTGTATCTGTTACCACAAACAGGACTGACAACCACAGCTTAAATCTGGGTGAGGGTAACCAGGCAGTCTTTTTTGCCATGCTTTCTGCAACAGAGTAAAAAGCAATTCTTTAGTTAACCAATTTGCTTCAAAATTATGCTTGGAATTTTCACGTGTTTCTCATGTGATTTTAGGTTCAAGTTCTTTTGAATCTCAGAAGATGGAAAGGCCTTCTATTTCAGTTATATCTCCAACCAGCCCTGGAGCTCTGCGGGATGCACCACAGGTCCTACCAGGGCAGCTTTCTGTGAGTATATTCTGGTTTTCCTGATTCATTAGTGAAAAATCTATCAAGTTCTGGTCCCTCAGCCCTCCACATTCCTAACATCTTTTTTGGGTGGGGAGATCATGGATTAGAGATCTCAACTGTATTTTAAACAAGAGCTTTTAGCTAAAATGTCAGACACAGAGGCAGTGTTTAACAAACCCACCGAGGAATCTGCAGCCGCTGAAACAACTGACTCCATTTGGGGAAAAAAGGCACCAAGACATTTTAATTCATCCTTGACGCACCAGACAACCCCAAATTGAAGACAGACACACAGACAGACATACACAGTGCTCTTACACTGTCAGTTCTGGGATAAACTGTCCAGAATGTCCACACTGTAGATAGTTCCTGCTTCTTTTGAAACTGCAGCTGTTGTCTGACTCCTGAATTCTTGGTGTCTGCAGACATTTTAAGAGTCATAGAATCATAGAATCATTAGGGATCGGAAGGGACCTCGAAAGATCATCCAGTCCAATCTCCCTGCCACAGCAGGATCACCCAGACCAAGTAGCACAGGAACAGATCCAGGTGGGTCTTGAATGTCTCCACAGAAGGAGTCTCCACAACCCCCCAGGGCAGCCTGTTCCAATGCTCCATTACCCTCACTCTAGTAAAGTCTCAGTTCTCATAAATCTCCAAAGCTCAGGATTTACAGTCACCCGAGCAGTCAAGAAAGATCCCACAGGTCCAGACGGGGCTGTCCTCCCGCTGTAAATCACCTTCAGAACAGCAAGCATTTCCATCTCAGTGGCAGTGGCAGCTCGAGCAAGGTAAGAGGACTTCCAAGATGGGGACAATGTGGAAGTGGCACCAAGAGGTGGGGAGGGCAGAAACTTTCTCAGACTCTAAATTTTTGTGCAGAAAACACACAAATTAAGCTGTCAGATTCTGCTCAGCTTTGCAACCACAACAGGGCACATCTCCATGGGGCCATTGAAAGAGCCATGTGCTTGCTAAGAGTTGCTCTACTCAGTAATGCAGGTTAGTTTAGATACCCATGCAGGTTAGTTTAGATACCCACTGCCACCTCTCTGTAATGCTGCTGGGAGGTGTGCTTTTTCAATACTGTGTGAGTACTTAGACTTTGTTTTCTGTTGATCCTATTAATTTCTGAGCGGACAGCAGGCTAAAAGGTTTCATCAGGTTTCAATTATCTGAAGAAATTGTTTTGCTGTGTGTTACACCTTTCATAAGAACAGTAGCAAGGTGATTCATTGCAGTAGATCTATTTCAGCTGTGCCTGGAGCTTAGCTGCAGTCATGACTTCCTGTTTCAGTGTAGTTTTGAAAGGCTGTGCTAGAGCACGGGCTGGTTCAGATTCACTCACAGGCACCAGATGATCCAGTGAGTTCAGTCTGTGGAACAGGGTTTTGTGGGCAGGATGGAGTTGGGTTGATGGTTCCTCTGGATGGTCTTGGAGTTCTCTTCCGACCTTCATGATTCTTTGATTCTAGTGTGATGAAGTCTGAAAATTCTGGGGGTTTCTTCAGTTTCAGCAGTGTTTTCTGGTTATTTGCAGGTTAAGCTGTGGTACGACAAAGTGGGACATCAGCTAATAGTAAATGTTCTGCAAGCAACGGAGTTGCCACCAAGAGTAGATGGACGGCCCAGGAATCCCTATGTAAAAATGTATTTTCTTCCAGACAGAAGGTAGTAGCATTTCCGATTAGGAAACGGTGATTTCATTTACTGTTTACTGAGTCAGCTTCTAAGTGAATGCTCGTGGAGTCAAGAATTCCATTTTAGAATTTGTTATAGTTAGATGAATTATAACAAGGGAATTATTAAACCATGCGAATCGGTGTGAAATTCACTTCAGCACAGGTGACAAGTTTCTCCTTGCCACGTTATCAGTTCAGAACGAAGGAAAGCAGTTGAGTGCTGATGAGGAAATACCGGTTTGTGATTTTTCTCTACAAACAAGTATTTATGTTTCAGTGATAAAAGTAAAAGGAGGACCAAAACAGTAAAGAAAAGTCTACAGCCAAAATGGAACCAAACTTTTCTCTACTCACATGTACACCGTAGAGATTTTAGAGAGCGAATGTTGGAAATAACTGTATGGGATCAGCCAAGGGTACAAGAAGAAGAGAGTGAATTTCTCGGAGAGGTGAGACATGCAATTACATTTGTGTTGAGTTTGCTACCTGGTTTGGAATACGTGTGCATGTCTATTCTACATATGTGCTCGTGCCTTAAAACTAATCTAAAACCTGATCATTTCCTCCAAGATTCTAATAGAGCTGGAGACAGCACTTTTAGATGATGAACCACATTGGTATAAGCTACAGACACACGATGAATCTTCACTACCTCTGCCTCAGCCATCACCTTTCATGCCAAGAAGACATGTTCATGGTGGAGAAAGCACTAGCAAAAAATTACAAAGTAGGTCCACATTCCATTAATCTGTGTTAGATAAGGTGTTTTAGAAATGCTGAATATGGACTCGAGGCGTTTGATTTTCATATGCAAGAGAAAAATATAGTTTCACAGTCTTGAAATGGAAATGTGGGGAAGAGATGCAGATTGGGACATCACACCACGGCAGCCTTTTGCCTGTGACAGAGAACTTTCACGTGTGTGGAGCCTGTTGGAATTGATTTAGTTCCCACTAGCAAAATCAAATAGTTCAAACACTGGTTTGCATAAATTTCCTCTTAAATAGAAAGATTATTTTTATCATTACTTGATAATGTTATTAATAATTAAGAGCTTTTTATTTAGGAAATAAAGGTCTTAAAGACTTCTGAGGCTTAAAATCACTTTCCATCATAATGTTAGCCTCAACTTTGAATGTTCAATCAGGTGAGATACAGACTTCCACAGCTAAGAGACATTGGATGAGTTGGGTGTATTTGGGAGTTAGAGTTGTTGTGGTCAGCCTGAGTGCAGCTTTATTTGAAGCACATTAGAGTAATTACTGCATTGAAATACTGGAATGTCATGTCTTCTCTGTCATTGAAATTAATTGAAGATTTAGAGGATGAAGATACTTAAATGAATGAAGATTTATAGATTTGAAGAATCCTATACAAAGGACATAGGGGATTGTTTAAAAAACGAGTTTCCAAGCTATTTTTCTGACTTTTCTTAAACATGGAAGGCATTCCTTCTGGCTACCGTGTAGGAAACAGGTGCACATTTGGGAATGACTGATCAAAATGTGGTACAGCTGTCACTGCTGCATGAGAGTATGTATAGATTAGTTTTAAAGGTTTGTTTTTCATAGGGTACCTTGAACTTGTGTACAAGCTGGCAGTGCTGTTTCCTATTCCCCTTTTTCATCATGTGCTGCCACCTCTCCTTTCCTGCTCAGCCAGCTGATTCAGCTGCCTCACCAATATTGCACAAAAGCCTTTTTCTCCTCTGAGTTCACTTTTTGCTGGTTTAGTGAGATTTATCCTAGTAGAGGATTTCTGAGGCCTTAAGGGAGGGGGCAGAAAAAGGCAGCAGCAGCAGTGAGATGCTAATTTAGCACAGCTGTCCTGTGCAAAGTCACCGTCAGTCACTGCAGTTCAGCTGGTCTCTCTTGCTAAATGCTCAGTTTCAGTAGCATGGGGTATGTACACATCTTGAGCGTAAGTGTGACTATGTTTATAACACAAGCAGATGTTCAGTTATTTGTTTACCTTACTGTTGTGCAGGATCTCGGCCAATCAGTGATAGTGACATCTCAGATTATGATGTTGATGATGGTATTGGAGTTGTTCCTCCAGGTGCGTGGGTGAACATCATGGTCCTGCTTATCTTCTCCATCTCCTGGTTTTCTTTTGTTTGCTTGTTTGCTTTTTTTTGGGGAGTATCAAGGTTACTTGGTTCGGAGAGTGCATTGTGAAAACAACCCACTTTTCCTGTTTATTCCATGAGAGCTGCCCTAAATCATGGCCCATTAGCAGATCCTACTATTCATTCCTTTTTACTTCGCGTATCATTCTCCATGTGGGAACCACTGGTTGGTTTAACTGCTTACTGCAGAATGCTGCAAGCACCGTTTCAAATACAAATTAAATATTAAAAATAATTGGGAAATAGTAATGAAGATCGTGATGTGTGGTGTGAGTTGCTTTTGTAAAATTTTGCTTACTACTTAAAAACAATGCAGTCTCCCCTGGGCCTTACTGAGAATGCATGGCTGTAGAGTGATATGCATGTAGCATGGCTGCATCTGTTATGATTTTCATAAGCCTTCTTGAACTATTATTACCATAAATGTCCCTAAGTATGTGTTTGTGGAGACTGTCATGGTTGGAGTGCAGCATTCCTTACACAGGGAAAAGCCTGGGGGTCCTTTTGCACACTGCTTTTCTCTGCTTGTGTTTGACTCTTGCCACAGGTCAGATGAATGTGTTCTCAATTGTCCCGAACTGACTGAACAGACACTGAGTCCCTGCCAGCACTAAACCAGTTTTTCTGTCTGTCTTCTTTTTGAAAATCATGGAATTGAGTTATGGTGGGATTTGGAAAGCTCTCTGTTTTCCTGATCTGTGTTTAAAATCATCCAACAGTTCATTTATTCGTTCTCTATAGTCACACAAATAAATCACAGATTTTATTAACACAGTGTCATTTACTGGGCAAAATTCTCCTTCCTTCGATGCAGATGGCGTTGTGTCCTTGCATTAATACTCTTATGACCTAAGTTACTAAGAAAGAAATGTGGTCAGGTATTTCCTAGTAATGATATTTGCTTTAGTGAAGTGACTAATACTGACATTTTAAACACTTAAGCGTTTAAAATTGAAATCAATCATAGGTTCTAAATACTTCCTCTGTTGATTATTTCATGTTTACAGTTGGCAATGTAGGTGTTAGCTTATCAGTGTTGATTTAACACAGTAAGGTTTCAGTAGACCATAATAAGGTTTAGGCTTCCATTTGACATTTGAAATAAACCCTTTCCTGTCTGACAGGAAACATCCGAAGTGTTCAGCTGAATACGTCACACTCCACACACTTAAACAACTGATGCTTGCAGAAACTGATGCAAGCTCACGTGTGCCTTTGCACAGCGCATGGGTCCAAGCTTTAACAGCATCACAGAGTGACTGAGGCTGGAAAAGCCCTGTGAGCTCATCCAGCCCAGCCCATGACCTAACATCACCACATCAGCCAGACCAGGGCACTAAGGGCCACAGCCAGTCTGTCCTTCAACACCTCCAGGGATGGGGACTCCACCACTGCCCCAGGCAGTCCATTCCAGAGTCTGATCACCTTTTCTGTGAGGAAGGGACTAGAAGGCTGCTATCAGATCCCCTCAGATGGAGCCTTCTCTTCTCCAGGCTGAACATGGACATGGTAACGACCTCCTAGTCCCTGAAGGGGGCTACAAGAAGGCTGCAGAGGGACTGCTTACGAAGGCCTGGAGTGATAGGATGAGGAGCACTGGTTTCACTTTAGAGAAGGGCAGATTGAAATGGGCTGTTTAGGAAGAAGTTCTTTAGCAAGAGGGGAGCTGAACACTGGAACAGGTTGCCCAGGGAGGGAACTGAGGCCCCATCCCTGGAGATCTTCATGGTGAGGCTGGACAAGGCTCTGGGCAAGCTGATCTAGTTGTGGCTGTCCCTGCGTCCTGCAGGGGGATTAGACTGGATGATGTTTGGAGGTCCGTTCCAACCCAGAGCACCTGCCCACACAACTTGGTGTCATCTGCAAACTTCTTGAGGGTGCCTCCAATCCCCCCATCCAAATCTCCACTATGATATTCCACAGGAGTAGCCCCATATCCTGTGGCACTCAAGATGATTTGCTCTACAGCCTTCCCTGGCACCAAGGTCAGACTCACTGGGTCTGTAGTTCCCAGGATCAGGGGAAAGACAGTTGAACCTTGGATTTCTTTTTCAAAAATTGGCTACTCTATGATGATTTGTACGTACAGATTACTGGGTTACTCTTCCCCAAGTCAGAAAATCATTTCAGGCCTGTTCTTCACACCTTGCAGTGCATAATGAAAATCATCTCTGTTGATCTGCGTCTGTACATGTAGACATGTAATGTAATGCTAGTACTTCCTCCTGGCTGCATGATGTGTTGGGATGTTCACAGCTGAATGCAGACTGGACAGTTCTGTAAACATTTAGATGTGTGTTCTGGCAAGGACTAACCATCTGAATTCTTTCCAAACCCAGACTCCAGTTCTCTGATTTGCTTTTGTTGCCCTCTCACCAGTAGGTTATAGGTCTACTGCTAGAGACAGTAAATCTACAACGCTAACAGTGCCAGAACAGCAAAGAACAACACATCATCGTTCACGATCTGTATCTCCTCACCGCGGCGACGATCAGGGCAGGACCCGTTCACGTTTACCAAATGTGCCATTACAGAGGTAGGCATTGCAAGCCAGTGAAACGCAGGGGCGTTTCAAGTTTGTTAATCTGTCGTTACTAACTTTTATCTTGTTCAGCCATTTTTCACAGTTTATCACTGGTTTTTGTATCTGATGTTGAATGAGTAGTGCTTGACCTTGCTTTTATTGATCAGTCAAGAACAGTCATGAGATGAATGGTAACTTTGTAGGGCTTAACCTTTCCTTGCTGATACATTCTCTGGGGTTCATCTCCTGTGCACCATAACTAATCATAGAATCCANAACCCAAAATTCTCAGGTAATTGTAGACAACAATAAGGTCTCCCCTTAGCCTCCTCCTCTTCAGATGGAACAGTCACAGCTCTCTTAGCTGCCTCTCATAAGACTTGTTCTCTAGACCCTTCATAAGCCATGCTGCCCTTCTCTGCACCTGCTCTAGTATCTCAGTGTCCTTCTTGTAGTGAGGTGACGGGTCCAGCCAGTGTTTACTCCTGCATTTCTGCAATGTCATACTCTTTTTGTATAACACTTCTGTGGAACTTGATAAAAACTGCAGCAAGTTTCTGTATCCTCTCACAGAATTCCTGAAAGAAGAATACTTGGAGATACCTGCAAGCAGTTGTCAGTCTAAGTATAAATATAGTGGTGTAAATGGCTGCTTCCTGTACTTAGAGCTGTGGGGGGGGTTTCATTTCAGAATCCAATATATTTTCTTAGAAATCATCACAACGTAATGATTGAAAACTCCTTTAACCAGCTTGTACTGTGTTCTTGATGAGAAAACAAGATTATTAAACAAGCACCCATATTTCTGCCTTTCAGGAGTTTAGATGAAATTCATCAAATGAGAAGATCACGTTCTCCAACTAGACACCACGATGCCTCCAGAACTCCAGTTGACAGATCCAGAGATATGGATAGTCAGTATTTGTCTGATCAAGAAAGGTACATCATCATCCTGATCTTGATAAAAAGCAATTTGCAAATGTCTTTGTCTAATTTCAAGTGGCAGGTAGAATCATGACTGATAGTAATGGGAAAGAAATCATCCTACAAATCTAGTGTCATGGTTACCTGATCTCTATCTTTTGGTGAACTGGTGCACTGGATGAACAGGTACCTAGATGAAGCCATGAATTTACATGCATACCCTAGTGTTCTCATAACTCAGGATTTTTCAGTAGGCAGCGAAATCCCAGTCATGTGTTCCTAGTAGCTGGGAGTCACATACACTGCGATGTGCATTCCTTGGCTTAGAGGTTGTGGACATCTTCGTATACAGCGTCACAGCATCTTAACTACCATGCTGGTGAACTTAGCACAGTAGCCAAGCATAGCAAGGAGAATTATACCGCTTGTATTTAGCAAATTCTTATCTTAGATGTGTGACATCAACACATCCATCTCTGGAAGACGTACAGTGGGCACACTTCTTGGGTAATGCTTGGCCTTTCCTTGTGGGCCTTGTTTGCAGGCATCTCCCAGGGACGTAGTCTAATAAAATGAAAGGAACTGACAATTTCTCTTTAGTTCATATCTGAAAAAGGTTTAAAAAGTTATTTTAGTTCAGTATTTGGGAAGCTTAATGGTGACAGTCACACAGATTATCAATGTTTGGGGATTGCTATAAAAGCACAGGGTAAATTGCAGTGGCAGGCTGCCACCACTCATATGTGATCAATTGTCCTAGCAATGTCTTTGGTTTTTATCGTTTTCAGCAAGTTGCTGTTTATTATGAGTAAAGATGAAAAAAACCCTTTTCCAAATTCAATACAAAACAGACATTTCATAGAGATGTGAAAATACATAGCGCATAAACCATAAATATCCCTGGAATTCTCTGTCCCATTTTGAAGCAACCTAGAAATGGCTTTTGCAGTTAAATTAGTTCAGTTCTATTCATTATATTTCCTGTTTGGCTTTTTTAATGTCATAATGTGCATATGAGGATCAGTGAGGTTTTTGGAACAGTTTATAGTTCAACAGTCAAAAAGTAGGTACAGAATTGTCCGCTTTGGATTGTTTTACTGGACTTCCTCAGAGAGGTGAACTGAAACCCTTTGTAAGTGTAGTAATCAGATTTATAGGCAGGGTAGTTCGAGCAATTTCCACTCGTTGTAATATTTCTTTTAAGCAGTGATATATTTGAAAGATTCCTGGAGATACTTCTTGAATAGATCTCTTATTCTGCAGATATGAAGAGGAAGAGACATTAAAAAGTAACTTTTATGAGTAGAAATATAGAACTGCCTAGAGAATTTTCTTCCAGTAAAGTGTTAATTCGTACTAGAAGTTACTGCATAGATAATGCTTTGAGAGCAAGGTTTCACTAAGGCTTTCTTGGAGATGATAGAATCATCAAGGCTGGAAAAGCCCTCCAAGAACATCTAGCCCAACCATCAAGCCAACCCTCTCATACCCACTAAACACTGTTAAATGTGGTTTGATGTGATGAGCTCTCAGACCACATCAGCTATCAGACCAGAGCCACAGCAGCAATGAGCCACTGGATTTCATCAGAGGAGTGAGACACTCTTCAGTTCTTTTCAGTGTTCAGGAAACGCTGTTCTGAAGTTTAGAGATCAGACATGAGGGATGCATGCAGTGCATTTGCAGGATTTAGAGATGGGTTCATGTATTTAGTCTCCTTGAATAATAATAATCATGAAGTTACCTACAGTGGTCTCCCTGTTCCTATTTTCATCTTTGCCCCCATTTCTACAGTTGTGGAGACTAGTTAACCTGCAGGTTTCACTGTCCTTTAAGATCAAAGAGCAGTACCATAGGGAAGATGAAACCTAGCTTTTGTGAGGAAGACTGTCAATCAGATCAAAGATGGCTTTACCTTTGCAATTTGTATTTATATCTGTACATACACACCTGTATTATCCAGTTTTCAAGGCCATGGCTTGTTTAATTTCTTTAGTATTCTTTATGCCTAAAAAAAAATCAGTTAATGTGAGTATTACTTGCTTTAGAATAATAATCTGTCTTCTAAATGCCTCCAAACTGCATTTTTTATAGTACTATGAGTATGTTCATGTTATCTGTAACCTACTGCTTCTGTTCTTTTCCTTCGGTGCATGTTTGTGATTTGAAGATTCCGTGGTGGATTTGCTATTTTCTATCCCTTTTGTGAATGAATTTTATGTTGCTGTGGGCCAATTTCAATGGAGACTACTTGGCTTAGCCAAGTGGAGTGAATTTTAATGAAATGCCCTATGATTTAACTTGCTTGTTTGTCAACTGGAAACTTGCTTAGGAATTCTGACAGTTCTCTTTGCTTAGGAATGGAAATTTTGCTTGAAAAGCCCCCTCAAACCAGTTGAACGTTGTTGAGTCCAAACTGGGCTAGTGGTTCCAGATGCACTGCAGTCACCCAGACTGCCGGGCTGCCCAGCCGGGAATTTGTTACCTAAACTGCATCAGTTAAATGGGTCGTAGTACAACGGCGTGAAACACAAAACGCATTGACCAACTGCTGCTTTCTATTTTTTGTAATCTTTTCTCTCTTTGTCACCATAGCGCTTTGTAAAAGTACCTGCTTCTTTTCAAACAGCATGTTTCCATGAAGCTTAGCTGAATTTCATATGTTCAAGAACTAGGGGGCTTGAAGCTTTGTCCTTCTGGTGTCAGACTTACGAATGACATGCTTACTTCAAGGGATGTTTCATGTCACAGCCATGTTTACCACAGGCATAAATATCTATGCATTTTCCCATCTGTGTTTGGTGGCAATCAGTGAAAAGCAGACGGCTGATTTTTCTCAATTGGAAACAGTAAGAAACAAAAAGTCTGATACCTGATCAGTGATGGGTTTGTTTCTTTAGGGTTGCATTACGAAATGCTGTCTAGTGCCCTGGGTCAGTATTTCAGTTGGGCCAAACGTACAGATCTCCAGTGCACAGATCTTTTCCCTTTTCCCAATAGCATGATTGGTTACTCTTCCCATAAACTGATCCGCAGTCAATTAGTGCCAACCCTGCCTGCTTTTTCTGATACGCTGTTGTGGTTTAGGAAATAAAAAACTCCCCAAACCCCCAAAAAACAGCAAGCATCTTTTACTTTCTAAAGCATTTCTTCCTTAATTAGCTCATAAGAAAGGAGATTATCAGGGAAACGTAGCTGTTTCATGGATTCCTGAAACAGTACTTCTGAATGTTAAAAGGAGAAATCCCACAAAATTAGGTGCTAAAAGAAATTCCCTGGAGTTGTAGTTATCACAGGCGGTTTTTTGCCTCATATTCTTTGAGAAGTGCAGTCTGGCTTTGACCATTATCCGACTATCTATCTGGGTGGAAGCTTCTTGTTTCTTCTTATGTTTTCATTTGCGTTTCATCGGCATAACCCATGTCATCTAATGCTTCACGATGATCTCTGTTTCACTCACCGCCCATCCTGTCTGTGCAGTGAGCTTCTTATGCTGCCCAGAGCAAAACGAGGAAGAAGTGCAGAGTGCCTACATACCATCAGGTAAATACAGGAATCCGGTCATCACCAACACATCCTGAACACGGTGGTCTGTATTCTGTGTGCCTGACTTTTTTCCCCTAGCAATATTTAGTCCCAGTAAGTAAAGAACTTCCTAGCACTTTGTGATCCAGGTGTCACTTGTTCCTTTTTGTTAATTTTAATTCATGTTTGTGAACCTCACTACTCAAAGTTAAAGCTCTGCAAGACGTTTTGATTTTGCCGTTGTATGTTGTGGTATGTTTTCTGTCCGGTCACACAAGTCCTGATATCCCGGTGCATGACGGTGTTGTAACTTCAAATCTGCCTTTGGAGTTGGTTTTATGTTTTCTTTTTATTTGCTTTTATTATGTTTGCATTGCAGCCACGCACCTTTACTTGTGCACACACCTAATCTCACCCTGATTCTCACTGAGTTGGTTAGGTTGGAAAAGACCTTTAAGATCATTGAGTCCAACCCAATTTTAGTCACTCGCAGAGGACAGAGTAGAGATTACTGGGGGCTCGCTGAATACCTAAGAGTTGAGGGGGTCACAAATTACTGGTTTTTGCTTCTAGAAGTTGAGCTATGAATTTGATCGCATCTTCAATCTTTAATCTCTTGTTCCAAAGTTTGGAGCTCCCTCACTCCTAGTCTCAACATATTCTATTGTGAAACTAGACGGGACTGAAATATCTTTCTCTAACAAATGTAGTTCAGCCCCTCTAACTCCCTTTTTCTTTCACCACCTCTGTTAACCTTGTTAAAAACACTTGCTGTATAGAAAACCTTCCGTTTAGGATCAGTGAAACTGTGAGATGAAGTAGTTTACCATTCAATTACATCAAACAAGTGGTTCACAGTTTTTCTGTTCAGGATCTAAGTGTGCTTAGAGTTTTGTGTCAGTGCTCTGTGTTTATAGCATTTAAACCTGTGTTGTCTAAAGCAACTGATCGTTTACTTAGTGCAGGACTTTACCTAACCAGAGTATGGTGTTTTTTAAATGTGTCTGGGGTTGCTTTAATTCTCTTCATTGAGCTTGAAAGGGCATTGAAGATGCTGTTAGGGTTGTGTTATAGTGAAAAGTAGCATAAAGGTAAAATAAGGAATAGGAAAACTTTCATGAAAACATGTCTTTCAGTGAAGCTGTTAAATGGAAATGCAAGCTTTTAGTATCAGGAAAAAGAGTTTCATTCTCATACTTAAGCTAAAAATGTTCTATCCTTCCCCAATGTTTTAGGTTTTAAAAGGCAGTAATTTACTGCAGAGCCTGATATTTTAAGTCCATTAATTTTCATAAAACAGGGATTTTCCTGCCTTCTGACTGAACGTAATTTTTCTGCTGCATCTTCTATAGCTTCACTCCCCTCTTTATCCCCAAATCAGTGGTTTTTTCCTTTCCATCTTAAAGGTTACCATTTTTGTTAGATTTCTTCAGTGCCAACGCTTAAATCCTCACGTCATTCGCAAAGCAAATATTGTTTTCTGAATTTCTGATACACCTTACCCAGCCACAGTGTTTTTCCAGTAATTTTACAAATCTACTAAACCAGTCTGGCCGCTTTACTAGCTCAAAACTCTGCGTGGGCAGCAATGCTGTTAGGTAAGAGCTATGCTGGGTTATGAGAGTATAGCTCTTTCTTGGCTTTTTCCTTGTTCTCATACTTGCTCTTACTTTGTCATGATCAGAAAACCTAACAAATGCACTCCTTTCAAGTAACAGTAATGGTGCTTTATAAAACCGAATGGTACTCTTAATGAAGTACTGACAGTGATGAAATGGGCAATAGAGTCAATAGATTGATTTTTAAATTTAACCTTGAGGCTTATACAGCCCCAATCCAAGCTTGAAAAATGAACCAGGAAATAGATAATATCCATCCTTGACTAAATGGTCTCCAAAACCCTTCCAAAATAAATTAAATCTCTGCATCAATTGTCTTTTTTTCATTCTTATTTGTAGTGGCCTGACAGTTACTCATGTTAGATCCTTGGTTTTTTAGACAGCTTGCTGAATAATTATTGCAATTTATTTTTGAGACAACATCTCATCTCAAAATGGAAAACAAATGTTCAGGGGTTGTTGTTAAATTAAAGAAATATTCAAATATTAATATTAAAATAAGACAGTCCAAACTAGAAAGTGAAGATACCTGATGAGGTGAATGCAGCAGTTTAGGTAACAGTAGTTCTTAGCTGTCCATCCTGTCCGTTACTGGCTAGTAACAGAACCGATGGAAGGCTGTGTGTGTCTGTCCCACAGACCATGGTCTGTCCCATTGCATGGTTTACCTGGATTGGTAATAGCTGATAGCATGCCAGGCCTGACTTGATGAACAGCCGTTCCTCAATATAAGGAACATCTGGCAGATGTGTTGGCAGCGATGGTCTCAGATGGATACCAGCAGAGTCAAAGCTCCTCGTTAAATCCCTCAGGGTCTTACAAGCTCTGGGGTTTCCAGGCAGAGAGTTGGTTATTAACCTGTGGCCTTTACATGGCAGCTGCCATCTGTCTTTAAATGTCTGCCCTGCTCCTTGGGTGAAGTCAGGTAACAAAGCAGTATCTCCTGTTCTAAATACTTACGTACTGCAAGTGATGATACTAGACAGCTATCCTGTAACATCTGAGAGCACTGCTGTGCTGGCTAGTGTAGGAGATCTCTTAAGTTTTTTAATTAGCTCATTATTATTAGCATTTAATTACTGTTCAATTTGGAAGTTGATGCAACATTTCTAGAAGACTGGTCCTTTCAAACCTGTCAGTTGGCAATAGGTCTGTAATTCAGTTTGTGACACTGTATTGGCAAGGTTTTCATCAAGTCCTAGTAGATCTAGGTAAGGCATCATTAAAAGAAATAAAGAGTAAGTTTAATACTAACCTCATTCTTTACAACAGTTAGAATATTTTAAATTAAAAACCTCTATAAAAAGTGTTGCGATTACTTTCATTACAAGGAAGAAATCTGAGTTGTACTAAGATTGTCATGAGTCCGTGGGCTCCATCCCTCCCCCAGATAGCTGCTGTAGTAGCTGAGGAACCTAACACCACAGATGCTAAATGTGATAGAATAATGTGCATTTCTTTTATGTTCTGATTAGTCTTGGCTCACCTTTACCTGTCTTTTTATTACTGGCATGTTTTTGTGTTGTTCTGTTTTCCGTTCCACCACATTCAAGAAGTTCTGTTAGGCACTATAAAACATTACCACCCAAGATGCCTTTGCTAGGAAATGGTACTCACTGGAACCTATCCAGGTAAGAGGTGTTGAAAGTCAGTCCCTGTGAAGTAGTTAGTTCCTTTTAAAAATTAGTTGAAATACCTGTTAAATAATTGTAAAAGCAAGTAGTCGTAGTTTTCAAAACAGAGAGATAAGGGATACAATCCTTCATAGAACTGTTTCAATTAACACTTATATTACAAACACCCCACCCCCAACAAACCCCAAACCACTTGGTATTAGCTAGAGTTAATTTCACTGTTCAGATGACATGTTGCATGGTTTTCTTTGTTGCATCCTTTTGTTTATGTGTAAGATTTTGGTTACTTGTGCAGTTTCTTTACACATTGTTTACATCATTTTGATTTACAAAGCTCAACTCTTCCTGCATGTGCTAAGACCAAATCCATGATTAGACAGGATATTTCACTCCTTCGTGATTGCCTTTACTCACAAATACCGAAATTTGGAGATGGTCTGCTGGTTAGGTAAGAAACTGAGGGTTCATTGTCCCTCCTCTTTGATGTCTAATATGGATTTGCAGAACTAATGAGTTTCACTGTAAAGTGATTTCACAGAATATATAATCTATCGCATCCTCTTTATGTTGGCTTAAGGTTTACTGCTGTTGATAAAGATTTATATTTCTTGTTTGATATTTCCCATTTCACTTTCTTACAAGCAGATGTTGTGTCCCATTCGATTTTGAACATTTCAATGACCTAAGCAAAAAAGTTTCTCATAGTCATGTTTTCTTTTACTTTCCTAAATAAATCTTGACACTGCCATCCAGTCAGCTCTTTTGTGTTTTCCTTAATTAAACCATTGTGATTCTACATTTTCTGTAAAGAAAGCATTATTTTATGAGTTAATATCTAACATTGTATTCCTTTCTTTGTTTTCTTTTTCTTTCTCTTCTACCATTGGATGCAATGCACTGGCACTAGTGAACTACAGCCCTCCCTTGAAAGGGCTAGGAGTGCTAGTACCAACTGCTTGAGACCAGATACTAGTTTGCATTCACCAGAACGAGAAAGGTATAAAATAAAAACTTATGAATTTCTTGTCATCTGTGCTGGTGGTCTTTATAAGTTGTTCTTCTTCATTTGAGTCCTCTCTGTTCTTGTACATCCCTGTCTGCTTTGGTATTTTTGCTCCCGTCTTCATGTATGTCACGTAAATGGAGTGTTGGTGTTTATAACCGCTTCTGGCTTCTGTCCTTGTTTTAGTTGAAGCTGCTGTCATTGTTTGCAGAAGTCCTCAGTATGCTGATAACTCATTGCAGCGTTGAGTATCGTGACCAAGGATCACTTACTTGGCTTTTAATCATCATCGCGTATCATGTTTGTTTCTTGCCTGTTCTGTGGGCCGCTAAGGAGGCAATGACATCAATGATAAAGTATGGCAGAACTCTGATAGTTCAAACCAGAGCTGCAGTTGGTGTGGTGATGAATTTTCTACATCTACCCTACTGCATTAGCTTTTGCATTAGCTAAGCGAATCACTGCATTTTCTTCACTCCATCGCATTAGGTTAAGGCTCACATAAGCCTGAGGAAGACACATTTGCAATTGGAATGGAATATTGTTGTGTCACATGTGTTGTGCAGGCTGGATGCTCTCTGAATTTGTGATGTTAAAACAGCTTCCTTCATAGTCTTAGGTGACCCAAATACTACAGGTGGACTTGTTCTGCAAGGGGATTTTTCATGACCACCCGTGGTTTTGGCGAAGAACTGTCCATTTTAGAGTGAGATTTTACCTTCGCTGGAGGCACTAAGAGGCCACCATGGAGGGGAAATACAGTGGAATTACAATTTCATCTGTGCAACACACATTTAACTAGTGTGGCAGGTCATAGTGTGAGGGTGCGTTGTCAGTCAGCCCACAGCACGGTGGTTCTAACAGTTGTAGCCATTTAATTACTGTAGGAGATGACCTGTAAAGAAAGGCAGGAGGAACATTTCCCTTTGAGACAAGCTTTCTCCCAAGATTGTTTTTCAAGTTTTCCTTCCCCTTCGCCCCAATTCTCACTGCTGCTTGGATGGAACTTTGCTCTTCCCAGGTTGTTGCAGATGAGTGACTAATCTGGAATATCTTGGATGGATCTACACTAGCACATTCTTTCTTAACATTGAGTTCAGTATATATATGTGGTTATTAATAACAAGTATAGGACTGAAATAAGGCCACTCTGAATGAAATACAGCTTATACGTCTAGATTTTCAGACCAAATAACCCTAATCCTACTGTGTGGCGTCTGCAGGTTTAGTCTGTGCTAATGACTTAAACTACTGCTAGAAAAGACGAGCTTTGTGAAATCATCTGTGGGCCCCCTAGAGAAAAAGTCACTATGAAGCTTTTACTTTGCTTTTACAAGTCTTACGTACGTGTGTGCTTTTCAGCTGGGCTCCCTCTTGGGCAGGGCAAGAAGCTTTTTTAAAAGAGATTGATATGCAGATTTTTCCTGCTGGGTGGCTTGTTTCCAGTGAAGCCCAGTTTTTAGAGGAATATGTTCATACCTCAGGTATAAAATCCACCTCATTCATCTTTCGAGCTTGGGGGATGCTAATTTGATGAGATTTAATTCTCCACAATTGGATGTATCAGCAGATACACTTCAATGGGTGGTTAGTCTGTAATGACTGAGTTTTTATTTCAGAGAAGATAGAATTAAGTTCAAGTTATATAAAAAAGCCTTCTCTCTTGCTACACAAGAAGATGAAAAAGAAGTTGAACTACAGAAAGATAGATTCATCTCGCATGGTAAGAGAGCTATTTTGGAAGCAAGTATATTGAAACACACCTAGAAACTCTACGGGAAAGGTTGTCTTCACTTATTACTGGAGACTGTCTAAGAAGACATTAGACAAACATCCATCAGGTGCAGTTAGTCCTGTCTGTAGCAAAGAGAAGTGTGGTTTTGGGAAGTCCAAACTATATGGCACCACTTTGTCATCATTAATTGGAGGGACATACTTTGCAGTTAGTGTTAGTTGGTTTCATGGTGCTCCCTTCCCTCTTCTTCCCCAAATTTATTTCTTTTATTTTTAGTTCTCAAAATATAAATATTCATTCTAGATAAACTTTTAAATGTGGAATGGGAGATCTACTTCAACAAAATCATGAATATATTCAGTGATAGGGAATTATTTCTACTTATTCCCCATAACCTTTTGTCTCAGAGGTTAGAAACTGGAGTGCATTTCATCAATTAAAATAGTCCACAAGACCTTCTTTTGTCCAAAATGGTTTGGCTGTGTGTAACTGCTGGACAGCAGAGCCTTCTTTCTCTGTGTCGGTGGTTTGATGGAAATGTTTGATCCTTAAGCTCTATCCAGCATCATTCATGCCATTTGGAGAGGCTGAAGGATTTTAAGATACTGCTTTGGCCAGCAAAATTCATTTTCTTGATGCGTGTGTAGCACCAGGAAGCAATTTTCATCAGCACATACCACCTTGGGGTGTGTAAGACTTGTTATTTGCACTAAAACAAAACCAAAGCAACAGCAAGAAAAAAGTTCCGCCAGTGTTTCTGTAAACGGAATTGTTTGGAACAGAACGTAATCCTTCATGGATTTGTCTTTGGCATGGGAGACACTAGGATCTTCAAAAATATCCAGTATTCAGCTCCTGCTAACACATCTCTGCAGCTGGATCATGCTGCCTCCCTTTTTTTAATGCCTCTTCCCCCTTCCCCCCATATTTATTTATTCCACTCTTTTTCTTCTTTCTTTCTTTCCCAAAAATGTTTATGGTGTTGGAGCTCCTGTGATGATCTGCAAGAGTTCAGAAATACCTTTGACTGCCCTCAAATGTGCTTTTGGCTGCTGTTAATTCCTTCAGTATATTTTTTGACTTGTCCTTTTCACCATGTCTCAAAATTTCTGCTGTTTTTTCCAATCCCATGCAAATTTGGTACCATTTGTTTAGAAGGAAGAACTTTCTTTGTGACTGCAAGCTTTCCGGCAGGAAAGCATGTAGGCATGAGATTTAAGTGCAGGTTCTGAACTGATTCAGCAGTGGTTTCTCACCCTAATAGCATCCTCCTCAGATGAATTTAAGATTGCAGTCAGTCATCGTTGTTTAATGATGACAACCTGTCCTGTGGCTTCTGTTTGCCTTCAAAATTTCTTGTCTTGCGAGCAATTGTGTGCATTAGCAGTTAGGACAAGAGCAGTCTTACAGGCTGATGCTGCTTGTGTGCTTTGGTCCCAGGGAGAGGTTAGGGAGTGCAGATCTGAGGAAATAACACCAAGGAACACAGACCAGGGGTTAGTTCATGCACACATCTGCAAAATACATCCCAGCAGTCGTGTTACAGAGCTGTTCTGAGGTGCTGCACTAGGTATCGAAACATTTCAAAGATGCTCTGCTTGCGAGATGGCTGGTCACTACCACCTAAACAGAGTCAGAGGTGACAGCTTACATGTTACCTACTCACGAAGAGAGACATAGGAGCTGTCACTCAGCCCAGTTAAGACTGGTCCTGATTCTGTGTTGATTTTCCTAAGCTTCCCGTATCCTGAAGGGTTAGGCATTAGGCAGTGCACGCCTGGAAGAGCTAATACCACCATTTCCATTTAAGATCAGTAAACTGCCTGTTTGCGTTATGTATGCAATTGTATGGTGTTCCCAGTTCTTTTCAGAGGAATAGGTTTTCGCATGGTTGTCTGTGTGGTACTGTACCATGTGGTCCTTCAACATCCAGTGAAAGACAGCATGTTCCCCGAGCTCATACTGCATGTCCTAGGTGATTATATCAACTGCTGCTTAATCTCTGTAGTGGCTATCAGCATATTAAGGGCTTTGACTGAGTGCACTGATGCATTAACATTTTCTTTAACTCTTGCTTTGAAGAGAAAAAAGAAACTATCAGGAACCTATTTGCTCCTAAGGCTTCTGAAAGATCTATTTAACTGTTCAAATGCTGCTAATCTCCTTGAAACCTTTGTTGTTTGCATGTGCCATAAATCAAACCCTTTCCTTAAGACCTGGGCTGGAAGGATGTCTCAGAAAGTGAAGTATTGGCTAGTGGCGCAAGGTTTTCCTGTTTGTAAATTAATCAAAATATTTTGATATTGAAAATAGTTATGCAGACACTCGTCCTATCATCACCACACAGGATCCCAGCCAAATACATAGCACCAATCTATATAAGATGAGATTTTTTCAAAATAGAAATGGTTTTCATTCACAATCTGGGGCCTTTTTGTTCAATTTAATTCTACAGTGTCATCTGCTAGCTTGTACTTTGGGGATACAGAGAGATGAACAGAAGAGGAAGCTGGCTGAACACACTTTAGAGAATTTTAGATGAAAAATTAAAAACTAGCCTTATACTTGTACGCAAATGCCTGTGGCTTAGTTGTAGCTAGTTAATTTACCGTTCCTCTCTCCCTGCATTCCAGAAAAGAGTCACTTTATGCCTTAGAATTGTTCTTACAATTCATAGTCCCACATTTTTACTGAGAATGCAGGCACAGGAGAGATGGTTTTAACAAAATCTGGAAGAGGGGAGGTTTAGACTGGAAGTCAGAAGGAAATTCCTCATGATGAGGGTGCTGAGACACTGGAACAGGTTGCCCAGGGAGGTTGTGGCTGCTCCTTCCCTGGAAGTGTTCAAGGCCAGGTTGTATGGGGCCTCAAGGAACCTGGTCTAGTGGGGGTTGTCCCTGCTTATGGCAGAGGGGTTGGAACTAGATGATCTTTAAGGTCCCTTCCAACCCAAACCATTCTATGAATCTATGAAAAATACCAGCTGGTAGCCAACATTAAATGACCATCATAGAGTCTTTGAAAAGTTCTTCTAGTTTTGAATCGTGGCTTTCTCTGCACATGACAGGTGTTTAGCTGGACTAACATTTGAGATATTTGAAAGCTTAAGAACACTTATGTAGGAGGTGAAACCAGGTCCAAATTCCGTGTCTTTGGGCAGACATTGTCTGTGTTTCTAATCCTAGGTTTCTGTAGGAAACAGACAGAAAAACTTGGGGATTAGAAAACAGCTAGAAGAAAGAATGAAATGACACGCTCATTACTTTCTGGTGTATCTTTCCAGTCCCAAATCCCATATATTTTATTTTCTCACCAACTAAATATCCTATTTTTTTCCTGTTTTATTGAACGGGCAAACAGGGGTAGATGGTCCCCCTCCCTAGAGAGGAGACGACCTACTAGTCCCAGGATTCATATCCAGCATGCATCTCCGGAGGATGACAGGTACTAGTCAACTCCTCCCAGTTGAAAAGTCAATTACTGCATCTTGCACTCTCAGAGATGTTCACTGAAATTTAGAAATATGGAGAGAGAGAGAGCAACTCTCAGCCTCCAGAAGCCCAAAATAAAACAGCAGCTTAGATACCATCGCTGCGTTTTGTTGAGCTGTTATAAAGCACCTAGGAATTACTGTTCTTTCAAGCTTTGTGTTTGCCAGAATGGTCCCAACCATGAAGTAAAATGTCTAATACAACAGAACGTCATCTGTGTTAATGTTCTTTAGTCTGTTTTTACCTGCTGCTCTGAATGTTGGTCTTGTTTTCACTGTGGTGCTTTATAACGTGATAACTATTTGTTGTAGAGCCTATTCCTGGTGTTTGTTTTTATTTTTATTGGTTTGGTTTTGGGTTTGTTTTTTTTCTTAAACTTTTTAAAAGAAGCTGTTCCTAAGGGGAAAAGAAATCCACCTCACACGCTGTTGTATTGAAAGTCTTGGTAACGCTTTCTAGCTGAAATACATAAATATTGGCACTGTTCACAAATTCTGTCCAAATCAGGATGGTCTCCAGGGAGCAGGTGTTCCGAACGAAAGGTAGGTTTTTGTTAACAACAACAGTGCTTTAAACACATTTTTATGCTAAATACCACCTCTGAATGATTGAAGCACCTTTGTTTTTCCCATGTCATGAACTCTCAACTCCAACCCGTTGCGGTATCCCATTGCTTTGGCAGTAGTAATTTTTTTTTGGTGTAAAAAAACCACCAGATAGATCTGGGTGTTTTTTATTTAAGCAGCCATTATGATTTCTACTGAGACCCAAATTCAGCATTTGAGCATGACATTTTTCCTTACAGAAGTGCCAGATTGCAGATGCTTCATGCAAATACTCCATGAATATATAATCTCAGGAAGCTGCTCTTCAAGCTCTCTGAGTGATACAGGGATAAAGCTCAGTTATTGCAGAGCTAGTACTTACTATCTGCTAATAGCTATCCATAGTACTTGTGTTCATACTGCAATTTGTCTTGTTTGCTTGATACTGGCTGTATTCACTAACACAGGGTGGGAAGAGTGTAATTGTGTTTGGATAGCATTTCTTTTTTTAAATGTTATTATTAATTAGTATTATTGTATTACCCTTTTTTATTGTATTACCCATTTTTATTTTATTACCCATTTTTATTGTATTATCCATTTTAATGACATTATCAATTTTATTATATTATCAGTTTGTATTATTTTATTTGATTATCAATTTTATTATATTATCAGTTTGTATTATTTTATTTGATTATCAATTACAGAACTACAGAACATGATTTCATCATTTTTCCCCTTCACAGATCCTGCATTTCTTGATGTTTTGCTAACACGTCCCTTTGATGGGGCAGCTGTTAACAGTTTACAAAGGCATTTAGTGTCTTTTATGTGTCTTTAAATAATCTCATTTCCCCTTTTTCAAGCTGATGGAAAGACTGAGTTTGGCTTTGGGGATCAGACTTGACAGTCTTCTTGTCCCTGAAGTGATCAGAACTAAAGCATCAGCAGGTCATATATCACTGAAATGAGGTTGTCATTGAAGTGCTGCCATTCTTAGTGAAAAAACTGTAAGCCTTTTGGAGTCAGGCAAACTTCTGAGAAGGCTGAAATCACCTGACATTTAGCAAAGCATCTGTAGGACACAGTTTGTTAGGGAAAAGATTTTGGGTCAGACAAACAGCAGTCTGTGTTTCTCAGTGACACCTTGTCCTGGTATGACCTGCAGGTAATGTGGTCAGCAAGTCCCAGTGATGCAGGCAGTAGAGGGAGTTCAGAAATTAATTCACTTATGCTTTCAACTGAGAGCTTGCTTTTGGCAGCCGTGCAGTTCTGTCTCAGACACATACTGAAGGCAGCCATAGACCAAAGGCACTTCTACTATGTGGTGAGGAGAGCTTGAGGTGTGACATGCACTGCCAGTGGCAGAGTGGCCTGGCCTGGATGAGCCTTTCCTGCTTTTCCAGTAGCACTGTGTGATATCATACATAAGGAGAGTAGTTTAGCGGTACGAGAAGTGCTAGACATGAGGATGAGTTGCTCACACAAAACATGGAATCCTAGAATGGCCCAGGTTGGAAGGTACCTCCAAAGGCCATCTAGTCCAAACCCCCTGCAGGGAGCAGGGACATCCTCAACCAGATCAGGTTGCTCAGAGCCTTGTCCACCCTCACCTTGAAGATCTCCAAGGATGGGGCCTCAACTCCCTCCCTGGGCAACCTGTTCCAGTGTTCAACCCCCTCCTGCTAAAGAGCTTACTTCTAACTGCCCATTTCAGTCTGCTCTTCTCTACTGTGAAACCATTGCCCCTCGTCCTACCACTCCAGGCATTCAAAAACAGTCCTTCTGCAGCCTTCTTGTAGCCCCCTTCAGGAACTGGAAGGTTGCTATCAGGTCCTACTGGATGGAGCCTTTTCTTCCCTAGGCTGAACAACCCTAGCTTTCTCAGCTTGTCCTCATAGCAGAGGGACTTCAGCCCCATGATGATTCTGGTGGCCTCCTCTGGATGCACTCCATGTCCTTCCTGTCCTGAGGGCTCCAGAGCTGGACACAGGACTGCAGGTGAGGTCTCAGCAGGGCAGAGCAGAGGGGCAGAATCCCCTCTCTCAGTCTGCTGTCCAGGCTGCTTCTGACCAAGCCTTTGAGAAATCATGGCAAGATTAAGCAGGAATTACTGAACACTATGTTCTCAGTGGCTTTAGGGCTACGTAAAGGAACAGACCAACTGCATCCTACTGAGGTCTCTTGTTTGCACAAGTCAGTAATAAATAATTTGAAATGCTAGGCAATTCTGTTGGAATGTTATTTTGTCACTTTAGGGAGGGTATACTTGAGTGTTGCTGGGAACAGTACCGTATTTCTGTTTTGGTTGCATTCAACAGTTACAAATGTTTTGAGGCACGAGGGTCTTTGGAATATGAATGTGACTAGTCTGTCTGTGTGCAACGTACAGTACTTGTCTAGATATAGATACCAAGGCCTTATTGATTGGTTTGTTTGGTAGATTTCCTCACTCTAATGGAGGTATTGATGCAAATTTTTTCCAATCCTTTGCTTATGGGTGAACTGCAAATTCTGCTCAGTTTCCTCCTAAAAACCTAACGTGATATTTGAAAAAACCCACCTCACTACAGTGATTATTGAAACCATTTAAACACCTCAGACAAGTAGTTTTACCATATACTTTAAAAACTAATAAATAAAGCAACTGTTTCTGAAAAGTGCAGGGCTGTGAACAAATTCCAAGGTTGCTAAACAACTTAAGCAGAACTGAAGATATTGCAGAAATCAAGACATATTCTGAGCATGATTTGAGGTTCTTAAAAGACGCTGAATTGACTAGTCTAGCTTGCTGTTGACTTACCCTTGTTATTTGTTACTGTGGTAGACCAAATGGCAACACAGTAGGGCATTTTCATCAAGATACATGAATTCATGAAATGTACTTGCATTTTCAGGAGAATGTCATACTACAGTGACAAACCATGCATTTTTCAGACTCCTGAGGGAAGATGTTCTGTACAGGTTTATACATTAATCTAACGAGCTGTACTGTAGGTTAGTTCCCTAGAAGGATAAAGGTGATAATATTAAGCCACAGTGCTGCCTTTCACCAAGTAGAATATAAAGGTTTTTAAAGATACGGTTACAGCTTTCATTGCATCTTAAACTGTTGGTGTTATGTCTAAAAATTTTCATGTTTCCATGAAGTATTTGGATGGCATCAGCCAAAGGGGCAACAAGCAGTACGGCCTTTCTCAGCAAAGAGGGCCTTAAAGCTTTGGGTTTATGTATTTGATTGCATGTCTCCACATTCACCGCATGTGACCATCTCTCTGTTTCTGCTCATTCTGTCCATATTCACATCCATCTTTCCACATTGTGTGAAGAACAAGGACGCTGGAGTCTTGCATTCCAAAACAGGACAGTGTAGACCACCTAAGTGCTAAACCTGGAGCAGCACAGAGGTATCTTTATTTACTCAAATTGTAGTTCCAAGTAAATGAGGTGTTGATTATAGTGCATTCTTCATATATTCTGCCTAATAGTTGTTTTTCTTCTCAGCTTAAGTACTTATATGCATGCATTATTAATAGATAATATTTAATCCCATATAAGTACATTTAAAAGGTGAATTTGAGTATAAAAATGTCCTTATCTGCAGTTCACTCTTAGTCTGTTGTACATGGGCATGAAAAGAACAACTGTCTGTATAGATATCTGCCTGTCAGTGCCTGCCATGTGCTCAAGCTCAACCAGAGCCATGAGCAATGTAGGAAGCTGTTGTGCTGTATGGACTTGTATCACAGAATCCTAGAATGGCCCTGGTTGGAAGTGACCTCCAAAGGCCAACCCCTCTGCAGTGAGTAGGGATATCCTCAACTAGATCAGGTTACCTAGAGCCTTGTCCAGCCTCCCCTTGAACATCTGTAGGGATGGAGTGTCCGACCCCTCTCCTACACAAGAACGTCTTCCTAACAGCCCATTTCAATCTGTCCTTCTCCAGTGTGAAACTATTGCCACTCATCCTATCACTGCAGGCCTTCATAAACAGTCCCACTGCAGCCTTCTTGTAGCCCCCTTCAAGAATTGGAAGGTCACTATCATGTAAAGCATCTTCTTAGCAAGAGGGAGGAAGCAGGAAGACAATAGTGATTTTAAACATTTCTAACATGTGCAGCTTGCAAGGACAGCACAGAGAGCAGAGAAATGAGTACGTGGAGCTCACCGGTGCTCTAGACCGTCACTTTGCACAGGAAAGCACGTCCTAATCTCAGCCTTTCGTTGTACAAAGAGCAGTCACTGCGTGCTCTCTCTCCATTGCTTGTAATGTCACAACCTGTGCAAGTGTAGAAGGATTCAGAGAGAAAAAAACCTCGTTAAGCAGTCAAACAGAAAATGAAGAAGGTGCTATCGCTTGAGCAATAGTGCTGCAGCAGTCAGTCAGTCCAACCAGAACTTCCAACACTTTACTGACCTTAGCTTTTAGATAAATCTGCAGCATTTAGGAGGTGTTGCTGTGTGTCTCCACCTTGTATCTGTCCTGGTTTAAAAAAACAACCAAACAAATCGAAAGTGCTGTGATCTTTTCTTTGCTGTGGAGCCTATGTTGTCACAAGGTAATGCTGCTCAAATCTTGTGGTGGGTACGAATCACACAAATCCATGATTCTCGTTGGTTATAATTATTATTTGGTTTTAGTTTGATCTTACAGCTGTTTAGGTCCCTTCCAGTTCACACCCTGGGTTACTCTTTATAACCACAAAGGTGTGAAAGAAAAATATAAATTTAGAAATTAATCTATTTGTTTTAATCTTTAATCTATTTGTTTTATACACAGTAATTCTGTTACAGCTTATATATGTGTATATGTATACATATCTCATTATATAGCTTTATGTAGCTTTATAGCTTATTATATGTGACATTGGTTTCAAGTTTCACATTCCTACATGTGGATCTTGCACTGGTGCAAGATGCAAGTTAGGGTTTGACATACCTGGTCAATAAATAGTCATCACTCCCTGATTTTAATTGCTCCTGAAATAATCTGTAAGCTTTTTATTCTAAAAACAGTATAAACATATATATGTAAATGTATAATAACTTGTCTAAAATTGTATTGATAATTTTAATACATATACAAACACTTTTATTTGTAAATCTCTCTATATATATGTTTATCAGGTGTTTAAAATTATCAATCCTGATTTGTAAAAGCTCAGACTGCTATGGTAGTAAAATTTTGGAACAAACAAGGCCAAGAGAGACTTTTCAAAAAGCCGATTTGTTATTAATATAGTGGCAGCAGTATTGAAATCTGGTGTGGTGCAGTATTTGTTTTGCTTTTGTAATTTAGATGTAAAAGCCATTTTTAATGTTTACATTTGAATAGTATTTTCTGGTCCTTTCTGCAACTTCTTTTTCTGCTGTTTACTTTGCATTTGTTTCCGTGCTGTTAAGAGAGATTAAAAAGGTCTGAGGAGACAATGTTTGTACTCATATACAGACTCTGAAGTTGGAACTAGCCACAGGTCCAATAAGAGTTAATGTTTTCTCCCCCCCCCTTTTGGTACCTCCTAACTTCTACACCATCATGCTTAATCAAACCTAGTCAGTGCAGTCTGTCTTAAATCTCAAGTTCACGAGCCTGTTCAAGACAAGTTGTAACTTCTTCATCTGCAGTCATTTCTGGTTTTACCTTTATGATACACAAATTAATAGTCTTCATATTTCAGAATTCTTTTTCTTCTGTGTTTATTTTGTTTCTGACATGTCATTTCACAGGCAGTCCCGAAAAGTGGAAAGATATAGCAGCCAAAAACAAACTAGGAAAGGCTCCGCAGCTGAAACGGAAAGGTAGGATTGCTGGGCAACAAGTAAACACCTTGTACAATCACTGTGACTCCAGGCTTTTTTAATGTGATGCTGAAAGCAGAACATGGTGTGACAGTCGTCATAATTGACAGCATTATTTGCTTGTAATCTGTGTTACTAGCACTCCTATGTTGCGAACATACAGAATTTTTCTGGCATTTTCCATTTTTGCAGATAAATTCAGTGGTAAAATCTAGCAGCCCATCCGTTATAGTAGCCAAAATCTGAGCTCTGTAGGATGAAATTCAGAAAGGCATATTTCATTGATGCAGGGCTAGACTTCTGCAACTGATCTTTTTTTTCTGAAAATTCTCATCAATTATCCACTAACTTTGAGGATGAAAGATATTTTAACATAATCATGAGTCAAGGTGTTTCTGAACAAACCAATTTTGCCTTATAGTGTAAGAATGTTAAACTACACACTTAAATACACAGAGAAAACTTTGCAATCTATCATTACCTGAAGTTAGTGTAACCATGGGGACTATAACTTTTGTATTCATTGAATTACACTCCCTGTACTTGTATTGTCGTCGTAACTTGTAGCTGAGATGCTACAGTAGTATAGGGTTGCAGATGTGTTACGTATGTTACTGTAGGCATCAGATAGTGTTATGTTACAGATTCTTCAGAAAAAAAGGAAAGAAAAACTCCTCAGGATGTACTTAGGATTTAATCTATATCTTTAGTTTTAAATCCTGCGTCTTGACTGGAATCAGAGCTATGAGGAGGGGTGGGATCCTGTGTTTGTCAGAACCAGGTTTATGTTATCCCCATGAGCAGAGGAAGAATGTACTGCTGTCTGCATTGCTAGGTTCTACATTTTAGCTTTTAATGAAAATGCACACTGCTGAGTGAAACTGAAAACCTTTGCTTTTATTTTACTACTTCAAGTCCCAAATTACCATTCCTCAGCCAAAAGCAAGGGTTGCATTTTTCTTGGGTTTGATGATACTGTTGTCACAACACTCAAACTGCTCGGTCAGTTTAGAGCAGAGAAATGACAGAATCACAGCGTTACTGAGGCTGGTAAAGCTTTTCCATCACCACATCGGTCAGACCAGGGCACATCCAGTCTGTCCTTCCAGGCTCAGGGACTCCACACTGCCCTGGGCAATCCATTCCAGGGTCTGATCACCCTTTACACGAGGAAGGCCTTCCTAACATCCAACCTAACCCTCCCCGGTGCAGCTTCAGGCCCTGCCTTCTCGTGATAGCGCTGGTTGCCTGGGAGAAGAGCCTGAGGCCTACCTGACTGCAACCTCCCTTCAGGGGGTTGTAGTGAGGGAAGAAGTCCTCTCTGAGTCTGCTCTTCTCCAGACTAAATGGCTCCCTCAGTCTCTCCTCATCAGACTTTCCCTGCAGCCCCTTCCCCAGCCTCACTGCTCCTCTGGACCTGCTCCAGCCCCTCAATCTCTTTCTTGAAGTGAGGGGCCCACAACTGCCCCCAGTACTCAAGAGGAGGCCTCACCAGTGCTCAGTACAGGGGGAGAAATACCTGACTGAAATCCTTGTTTAATCCATGGTTAAGCCAGGAACACTTGTGCCATTAAACTTAACTAGAGCCACTTTTCCCCTTGTTTTTTTTCCTACTTCTGAAGAGCAAAGGGGTCCACTGATACTGAGGTCCAAGGGACTCACACTTCTTGATAACCACCCTGTGATGATGAACCCAGTGCAACAAAATCATGGGGGATCCTGAACTGTATTGCTTCTTTTTAAATGTCCATAGCACAAGGTGTAGGGCTTTGTTTCCCTGCAAAGAGTTCCTGCTATTAGATGTGAGACACAGAGGTCTGAAGAAGCCTGAGTGCTGTATAGTTCAGTGTTTCATTACAAAAAGAACACTGTGCTAGTGCCAGGGAGTTCTGATAATAGGGCAGGCAATTAGTGTTCTCATCAAATGGCAGATATGACTAAAGAGTCTTTCTCCCCTCAAATATCCACTTCTGTCTTTGATTTGGTTTTTGTTTTGCAATTTGCAGATAGTGTCTGCTATTAGCTAAATGGATTACTGGAATAGATCTGATCAGCAGGCTATGGGCTTCTCTAAAACATTCAACGTGCTATAGCCTATGACTGAGTTCAGTCTGCATCGTGATAGCCTAGGAAGTGTACGTACAAGGGAAAAGCAAACCTTTTCAGCATAGTTTGTTCCTTTTTGTCTCCTTCTCATCAGCCATTCACACGTTTCCTCCTTTCAGCAGACCATTTAGGCCAGCAAACCCCTAACTTTCCTTTTAGCACTGGTTCCATTTGCACCCCAAGCAGCACATGGATTCTGGTGTAATATCCCAGCTAAGGTGACTCTGAAGCCCAAATTGTCTCCTCTTTAGTCAAGCAGATCTTCTGTCTTTCTGCAGTGAGAAGGGACAAGTGTTAAAAGGGTGGTACTGAAGAAGGGGGAGGTAAGTTTCTGAGCCTCAGGCAAAGTGTTGTTTGGTGGCAAGGCGGACTGTGCTAGCACTTCGATTTGGCCCTCAGATTAATTCCCAGGTATTTACCCTCTAAAATGGGAAAAATAAAAAGAGAGAACACAGTCATTTAGACTGGAGCAGTCATGCATGGTAAAAGCAAACACTTTCTGGTGCAGAGTCAGATCCCTATTTACCTTATGAATATTACAATGTTGAAGCATCTGGTGAAGCAGATGTGTTAAAGCTGGTTGCATAAGGCAGCTGGCATGAGTTACTTTCACAATCAGCATGGAGAAACAGGCACTGGCAGAGCTCAGCTCACCCCAATTATTGGGAGCATCTTTTAGAATCAGGGGAGTCAGTTTCTGAGAGATTTTTACAGTTCCCACTAGGGCAAGCCAGGAATTAAGCTAAAGCCTTGTTAGGGTTTGAAAGAGAGAAGGAACATAGCAAAGGCAGCACCGTGCTGGTTGTGTTGCTTTGTCGCTGGGCTTCCACATAAACTTACTACTGCCTGGATGACTTTCAGAGCAAACCTGTTTCATATCTGTGGTGTAGGCATCCATGTGTTAGCCCATATATACCTTTTCCTTAGGATAGCTTTCCAGTGCATGAGAGTCACCTGAAGTAGGTTGTTTCATTGGACTGTATTCCACTTAAACTACCTCTCGTACTGGGCATAGGAAGGGAGACTTTGTAAGTCCACAGAAATTAAAATAAAATAAAAAAAGAAGAAACAAAAACCCCACCATGCAATGTGGGTTTCACAGGCACTGGAAATTTCTGAACTAACAAAGGATCTGCTAGTACAGCTTACAAAATAGTGGAAGTATATATGGCACAGTCAGAGTCATAGAATAGAATCATGGAATCATTAGGGATCAATAGGGACCTCGAAAGATCATCCAGTCCAATCCCCCTGCCACAGCAGGATCACCCAGACCAAGTTGCACAGGAACACATCCGGTGGGTCTTGAATGTCTCCAGAGAGGAGATAATGCTTTGTTCTTGCCCAAACTTGATTCGTGTCTTACCTTTGCAGGTATGCAGTTATGAAACAAGTTGTAATTATGCTTTACATGTTCTTTAAAGTATAAAGTAAGATTAGTAGCTTCACTGTTATTTGTATTGTATTGTCACTAGAATTCCTCCCAAACTGTGTTTCTGCTTTAGGACTTACCACAGAAAGACAAATAGATTCCTAGTTCCTAAGGAACCCAGGGGAATTGCCTATGCGCTGTCATGTTGTCCTTTTTTTTTAGGGCACTAACTTCAATCCAGCTAATACTCTTAGCAAGACAAAAGGTATGTTTTAGAAACAGAAGTGTCTTGGTGGCAGAACTAGATAACCACAGCCTGCTCCACACCAGTAGGAACGTCATGGATACTGTTAGCTAATGGCTGCTGTGTTTAAGATTAGCTAGAGTGTTTGGCCAGCTCTCTCCTATATGCAGTGGACTTTTACAGTTCCACAGTTAGGGCCACTCCAGTATCTCCAGTGGTAAGTGTTCTGCACTTCAGCATTTTGAAAATGAATTTGCATTCAGAATTAATAACTTTGATTAGAACTGTGACCCCTGGCTCTGCAGCCATGAATGGAAGGGTGGCATTCTGTATTGCTCATGTGCCAGTGCAGGAGAACACATGTAAGTTGTTGCTCATAATCAAAAAGTCCAAAGGACTTTTCATTCACTGCTTTATTGAGTTAATCACCAACAAAAGCAAAAGAAGGTATTTCTCCTTAGTTGGAGGTAGAGAAATTAAATGTGAGGCCTTACTGGTTAATGAGGTCTCTAGATGTATGCACATATAGCACACACCCAATGCAAACCCCTTCAAACCCATCCTAAGAGTATGCAACTTAATGTGTGTTTAAAATTCAGAATATAGAAAATTATCTTCATTTGGGTTATTTTACACTTATCTCAATTTCATTTGCAGAATACATCAACAAGGAAGTCCCACACAGTCTCCTCCTGCAGACACATCCTTCAGCAGTCGCAGGGGACGACAGCTACCGCAAGTTCCAGTAAGAAGTGGCAGTATAGAGCAAGGTATCAAATAATGAGCTTGTGATAGCTCAAACTCTTTGATTTCTTACCTTTCTTTAAAGTCTCCTTTGCTAACTATGTGTTTGATACTATAATTCTACCAGTAAAACAATAGAAGAGAATGGTTTATAGTCTGGGAAATCCATCGGAGTTTGACCAGTGGCCTATTATACTTGGTTTAATTGCCTTCATTTCCTTGTGCCCTTTCTGTCTACTTCTGAATTCCTCTTAGAGTTTTGATCGTTTCTAACACATAACCAGTTTGTATCCAGATAAAGAAATGAGGGTCAAAGATTTTGGCAGTTTCAGTCTTACTTGTTTCTTATTTTGTAGTTTATATTAACTGTTGTGCATTATTCATATAGCCCACTAAGAAATAGCCCAAGTCTGTGGGTTTTTTTTCTGGAGTTCATAGTTCAGTGAGTAAAGAATGAAAACAACCATGGGAAATGTGAAAGCACAGTTCATTATTTATTTATTTATTTCTTAAGAATAAACTGATCAGTGCTACTTTTTTCTGAACAAGTCAACTAATGGTTGTGAAAGAGATTTTTTACATACTAATACCAACTAAGTCTGAATAGTGCTGCTCTAGCAACGTGCTGTCGCAGGAAAGCAGAATGGCACACTGGCCAGCATTCGTGCAGTCAGTTGTTCTTTTTTAAAAAGCCTGTTTCCTTGTTGACGACAAGCAATACCTGAGTTTGCCATGTACTGCAAGGTTTTCTTCCATGTCAGAATGACACAAATGCTTATTATGATGAGGTATCATAGTGCTGTGTAGAACCATTCGCAGACTGTGGTCTTCAGTTGATAATGCTGCTGAGTGCAGGAGGGGGGTTGTGTGATGGCTTACACTAGCCTGCAGTCAGCTTGTGTTCATCTCCTGGTTTTGACCTGCGACGGCACACTACTCCCCTAGTTAACTCATGTTAAAACATGTCCTTGTTTTATACCTGTGCTTATTCAGAATGATCAATATACTACTACATGGGGGGGGGTAGGTATTCTTTTTAAGCTTGACAATCAAGTGCTTTCATTTTGTAGTGAATCTAGAACTGTCTGGATTATAAACTAGTTACAAGCTGCAACTTCAGTTTCTGCATATCAATAAGTTGAGAGCCTTGTGGGGAGATGCAATAACAGTGAATATCAAATGTCTTTCACATTCCTTCTGCAGTGTCAGAACTTGGTGGAATATATAGTGATGGACAAGCTTTTATTTGATTTATAAGTTGGTTTTCTTTTGGATACTCATCACTCATCTTTCTGCTATTCTTAGTGACTGGTGTGTTGAGAGTACAATGCTAGTTTATGCTTTAAGATGTGGTGTCTTCTACATCCGTTTCCATGGAAATGAGTAGAGATGGGATGGATACAGAAGAGAAAAGAAAAAATGGAGTTAAGCAGAAGGCCAGAGCTACTCTAGGTCTAGAAAGATCCTGTGAACACCTGTAGGGTCATGCTGTTTCACTAAACTATTATTTACACTCATGGTTGATATGTTTGCATCTTATCCATAACATGTGTAAGTAGGATGCGATGTGACGTTCACTTTGTGGCCGCCTATGGTACCGTCTGTGCCAGTGTGGCTGTACAACAGCTTACGGGATTGAAGGCTGAAGAGATTTCCTTCTCTACACAGTACTGTGGTTTTGTCTAAGTGACTGGCTTGTGTTTTTGAAAGGGGTGTTTTCTGATTTTATCCTTTCAAAGACTTTATTAAAGCTGGGAACACATTTGCAGAGAAGTGCTGAATTGAGTAGATTTTATAAAATATTTTTATATGGTTTTGTCAGTGTCTTCTGGAATTAAGTTTGATAGTTGTATAAACTTTATGGTAGTCTGCATAAACTTTAACTATGGTAAGAGGTTACATTCAATGAGGCTATAAGAACCTAGTATTTGCTCTGATTTACAGCGTCAAACTTGAATGTACATTTCACCTCTTTAATCTCTGTCAGGTGGGTATTAGGGTCAAATGGAGTGATTAGGGCAGATCTGGCCCTAACGTAGCATTGAATCCAAAGTATGTTGAGGTCTGTACAAGATTCTAATTAACTGCACTTGGGAAAGAATTGTGTCCTTACTGATTTAAATTCAATGATGGTATAAAATCTAGCTAACTATACAAGTGCTGTAGGGTAATTTCAAAATAGATTTTCTTCACTTATAAATAAAATGTCTTTTTGGTGATGGGTATCGACATCTTTGGTGGAAGGAAATCCTGTACGATACACCATAAAGTTCTCATTCCAATAGTCATGTACATCTCTATGTCCTGGTGTGTCAGGAGGGTTGGACACACATCCAACTATCTATGAAGTGATGTCTGTTTGGCAAATCACAGTTGTTGCTGTAGAGAGATTGAACACCTCTGTGTCGCAAGTAGGGGATTTATTTGCTCTTTCATATTCAGGAGGCACAGAAGAATCCAGAAAAGTAGTTCTGTTACTCTCTGAAGTTCTCACTATGTTAACAAATGAGAGTTCAGGAAGGAGCAAGAGACTGGTAGTGGTTTTTGTCTGCAGAATCAGATTTTTAACTGTCAGTTTTTATCTCTCGAGTGCAAAATAAGTTTCCATACTAACGAGGCTGCTAGGACTGACATTATATACCAGGCGTTCTGTTTCAGCATTGTCAACTCTAGAACTTCAACAAACACGGGATTCCTTTTCTCTACCAAATGGTTCTGTCCTAGTTACTGCAGAGAGTAAAACCAGCTTCTTGCTGATGATGCCCTGAAGGGGATAGCAGTTTTGCCTGCTTTTGGAGTTGGGGAGGGAGTTAGTTATTTTCAGTTGGACAGTTCTAGACAAAATAGCATTTCTAGCACCTCCAATGCACAGGACTTTTTGAAGCAGTCACTGGTAAGACTGTAGGCTTCTGTATTTTTTTGGCAATGTGATTTTCAGCTTGACCCCAGTGATACTAATGAAGCTGTATTTCTTCCCTTTGCAACCCCACCAGCAGTGTTCTCTGCCACCAGTGGTATTCTCTGCAGGGGTGTTATTGTGGCTAAAGGTCTTGAGATGCTTGAATATTGACAGGAAGTGTGGTACAGGTGCATCTGTGTGTGTTTCCAAGCAGTCACGACCTAGTAGTTGTTACCCTGTCTTATGCTACTTAAGAAGTGAGCTTTATTTCTTTGTTTTAACTGATAATTTTATAAGAAGAACTAATAATGTGGAAGTATTCTGGTCCAGTGGGCAAAGCAGCTCAATTCTAAGCCATGGGAGGGACGGTGATGTGTTCTCAGTAAGGCAGCCTGTGCTGAGCTGTAGAAGATTTGTATCAGTGAGTTTTTTGGTTTTATTCATATCGTGATTGAGTGGGATTCTGCACATTTTTAAGAGGGGTGGATTCTGCGTTGACTTGGTGTAAACTGCTCCCGTAAAAACTGTGTTGTGTAGTTGCATGGATTTAAATTACACTTTCGTATAAAGCACAAGTCTGCTGGTCTTTACTTAGTGTGTTCTCTGTCACTGCAATTATCAAACATTAGGAATTCTTTCTTGAGTAGGGCTTGAGGATGGGTCTCTACACTTTGATATCATGAAAATAACATTACAACACAATTGTAATAATAAGTTACAGTACAACTTTATAATCATGGGAATTGTCTTGTTCAAGGAAATGAATACAGCCTGAAGATCTGTAGTATTTTCCTGCACCCTTTTTTTAGCCATAGTAGAGAATATAAGGCAATCTAGCCAGTATATAAAAAAACATGCAAGGTACTAGTGAAATTTCTAAGCCATCCAGACAAGCGTGCAATGATTGTTGGTAGTAATGATCTCTAAAAGCCTAATTGATGCAAAACAGATGTTTCTTCCTGTGTCTGCTTCTATTTGCCTTTTCCCAGTGTAATTTCTTTTTCATAGCTTTGACAATGTAATTTCATGTTTCAGAGCTCCTGTAATGAGAGTAAGGTTTGCCGTCATTAGCCATCTATTTGCAAGTAAAGAGCGTTGTAAACATAACTGAGCTGCTGTGGTGGTACCTGTTGGTGGCAATGGGGTCTATGCAGTGATCTTTCAAGGAGTAACAGTGCTCCCAGCATTACGACTTTCTGTGTCCTAGCTCCTGTTAGTAAAAGTTGCGTAAGCTTTATACATGGCCTGTGTGCAGAGGGAAGTGCGGATGTGCTCTGCTTCCGTGAGCAAAAGCTAGATTGAAGACTCTACTGGTACCGAATGGGAATGACTGGTGTAAAGTTCATGTGTGTAACAAGTGTTCAATGTCCTTGACAGCAGTCGCACCACAGAGGAATGGAGGGGTTTGATGTCCAGTGTTGCCTTTGAACAACTGAGACTCAGGATTTCATGTGGAAAATCACTGATGTTTTGTCAAAGAATGCATTTTAGTTGCAATTATTGTTTTATGTTTAACTGACTTAGGCTTCTAAAGCAATGAATTGCTAGAGAAAACAGTCTTGTTGATTGAAATGTCATCACAGCAGGAGTGTGGCATGAGTGATGGGAAGAGATCAAACCCTTTCGGTCCAAACCTTCTTTCTAATCCATCAGTGTAAAACTCGAGTGACAGAAGAAAAATAAGAAGTCATCAAAAATTTAGATTTTAACACTGTTCTGACTTCAGTATTCTGGTTTTATATTGAAGTTATTCGGTGGTACTGCATAATGTGTGGCAGCTTGTGGGATCTTTACTCACACCGGAGAGTCATTTTTCTCAGCATTGACTTCAAACCTCATAATCTTTTATGTTTTCCTTTAAAACCAATGCTCAGTAGTCCAATGGCTGCTGAGTATTACAGATGGCAGTAATTAACAGAAAACAGAATGGTAACACTCATTAATGAAGAAAAGGCTTCAGAATCTAAAACAGGGCCATGTAGTACAGGAGTGAGAGTGATAATTCAAGCAATGTTAAGATCTTTATGTCCTTCATAAGTTGGGGTGTGCCAATACTGCTCAAGGGGGATGCTTGCAGAGTATATTATGGTTCCTAGTGAATTAATTGTTAATTTTAAAGAGAAAGTAATAGGCTTTACTTTTTGTCATGGTTTCTCATTTTTATTTCTGACATTACTTTTACACATGCTGGAGCAGTGCCGGTTGTACACGCCATTGTCACATGTAACGCATTTCTTTATCTAACTTTAAATTTGCTGATTTCTTTTTCTGTTTCCATCATTCCATGCATTTAATTCATTGAAGAGCAAGAGACTTTTAACTCTTCCACAAAAGGTAAATATTTCTGTGATTTTTCTTACAAATGTTTGGCAACTGTTGATACTGGCTTTTCCCGCAATATATTCTGTGTCAGTAGTGTATGATATTTAGTTAATGCTGGCAGCCAGGCGAGGAGGCTCTTTTAAACTATCTGGATACTAGCAGATGTCCCTCTTTAGAATCTGAAAATGGGTGATCTCTTGTGCTTTCTAATTTTCCTACTGAAATGAAATACACTGGATTTACCAAGAGTAATCACAGTATTTTACCTGGCTCAAACGCTGCTTCATTGAGTTGAAGTTCACACAAAGATGAAGATTTTAACAAAGCTTTTGAGCTCTCAATCAGATTTTAGTGATGCAGCCATGGTGCCTGTAAAGGGTGTTTCCTAAGGCTGGGTTTAGGAAGAATTGAAGGTGATTATGGTCCAAAACTATCCTTTGTATGCAGAGAGACAGTCCTCTGACATTCACAAAGCTGGTCATGTGTAAGAGAGGTTCCTAGGGGTGGGTATACACCACTCAGCTCCGAGAAATCTGATCTCCTATGAATTCTCAGTGCCTGTATTGATACTGGTGACATCAGTGAGCTCAAACATCAGGACTACCCACAAAGTAGAAGATGAAGCCTGTCACATCCCTGTTAAGACAGCATTGCATCAAATTTGTTTTGTCTTGGGGTTTTTTTCTCAAAAGTAGGAGTTATCTCAGAGGACCTCCAAAGGTCAAGAAATAAACAATATTAATCCCTTTTAATGTTACCAGCAAAATACTTCCTGCATTAATATTAGTATAACATATCAACCTTTTCTTGCCTTTAGTCCTGAGTTCTGCACATCTTGGGGATGTTGATCTGAATATAGGCTTTGGGGAGTCAAAGCCAAACCGTTGAGTTGAACCTGAATCAAAGGATCACTGAAAACTTCTTTACTTTCTGAAAGGGTGACACTCACCAGTGCAAGCCTAGTTTCTAGTTAAAAATACAGCAACTGTTTCAGTAGCTACGAACTCCACTGCCCATGCCAATATTTCTGAGCGTGTTTTCTTTATAACCTTGAGAACCAGGATGAAAACAACCTAATATTTAATTCAGATTAAACATCATTAGCAATTATTATTCGCAATGACAGGTTATTTTGCAGTGTTAAAAAACTTACTATGAAATGTCTTAAAGTGCTAAGAATGGTTGATTTTACAAATTATTTCTGTCCTTTCTCTTTTCTTCAGGGTCTGTATTTCTCTCAAACAGACCAGTACAAATCAGTCGAGCCAGTTTGTTGTTAATGCCTCTTCCAAGTTCACAAACCTTGCTCTGTGATTCGGACCGCAGTGGATATTTGTGTACAGTTTAAAACTATTGGCTTCATGCAGACAAACTAGACCATGCCTGTCACAGGTTGGTAAAAGAGCTTGTTTCCACGAGATCTGGATGGATCTGGCCCGAGGTTTGGGACTGTGTAGAAGGTGGGAGGATGGGGAATCTTTCCACACGCAGATTCTTTTGGCTTGAGGAATCTGAATGCAAATGCAGCCCAAGGAAGGGAAGAAAGTAGCTGGGTAAAAGAAAAGGAGCAGGCAGTTCTCAGCAAGTGTTGAACTGTACTGGGAGATCCAGGTTCATTTCCTAGCTTGCCCCAGTATGAGTATGTGCGTTGGTCATGCTGGAATTCTTACAATTCTCAACTTCTCTCTGAAACTTTTATACCAGCAGTGTGCTTGGAAGGATACTCTTCCAAAACTATCAGTATCCATGGAACCATAGAATGTATTAGGTTGGAAGGGACCTCCAAAGGTCATCTAGTCCAACCTACCTGCAACAAGCAGGGACATTTCTAACTAGAACATACTGTCCTGACCACAGATAATAAATTTTGTGTCTTCCTGAAGTTTCCACAATTAATTTTGAGTCCTAAAGCTCCCTTATAAGCATATATATATATTCTGTAAGCATATATATATATCTCACATACATATATATAAGCCTATATATATATATATGGCATTAAATGTTTTGTTATTCTTTTGTAAGCTTAAATGCTTCTTTTCGTACACCTTGTCAGAATTTCCTGTCCCCTTTCTTCCTAGAAAGCAACAGGTTTCCGTGTCAGAGATAGTGCTACCTTGCTGGAAATTGTCACTTCAGTTCAGTTCAGGGTATAAGGTGGTTTTCCTTGTGTTGTGATCATGATCACACTGCTACACATGAGGTAGATTCAGTGCTAAACCAATTCTAACCCTGTTCTAAAGTGGGTTCTTTTTAGGTGCTCTTTAGTGACAAGATTAGCAGTTTTCCAAAGTCTGCAGAGTTTAGAGGCTATTTGATGATTGTTGTAGAATTAAAGAGGTGGCGACATAAACAGTTACGATCAGGAGTTGAAAACAAACCTAGGAAGGCAGCTATAGCATTTTTGCTTCTCCTTTTTTGTTCATTGTTGCTGCCTGTGGCACAATCCTTCTTTAAACGAGTCCACATTTGTTTCATCCGTTATGCTATTAATTGAATACCTGGGTGTTTATAGCATCATCAAATTTTAAAAAGTTCTGCCATTTTAGCTTAGTCGCCTTTCAAACCCTAAGTGGGGGACTTAAAACCTTCAGAAAACATCCTTTTCTTGTGCACTGGTCATTGCAGTTAGTGCAGCTCTCACTGATTTCCATGGGGTTGGGCTGTTGTTGTGGCAGTGCAGGTTGACTTTGTTTTAAAGTCTCATTATTGAACTAACATTGTGTGAATAGCAGCTATTCCCTGTGATAAGTTCTGTCTATCTACCACAATATTGAAAAAGAGAGAAACTTTTCTCTACCCCAATACATTTGATGTGTCAGCGTAGTGTACTGGTTACGGTTCCATTACTTGGCACACACGTGATGGAAAAGGTTCCACGTATTCTGAATAGTCTTCCAGGCAGATCTTCAGTAGTGAACAGCAGATATGGGTTGAAATGTGCCCATACTAGTTTTTCTATGACAGATATGAAGAGGAGGGCTGTCTACTAATAATAGCAATCTTACCAGAGTGCTGACATGTTAAAAGGACTATGACTAGTGCGTAATTCTTAGTGAACTGATAGTGTCTCAGGAAGATTAAGGGATGGCCATCTCCTGTTTGACTGTCATAATTTTCTTTGAGAGTAGGTTGAGACTGAAAATGAGATCTGCAGCTACTTTCTTTAGTTTATTCCCTGCGTCCCTAAAGTAGCATGTTATGGACTTTAGAAAATCAAAGCAGAGCATGTCTATATCATATATCTATAGGGGGTCAGTAAAAACACCCCACACTTTCGTTGTGAAAGAAACATGTGCCAAGAAATGCCTTTAATGTTAATCAATTTTAACACAAGAAATGTAAGCAATTTGTTTGTTAATCACTTTATGAGTGAAAAAACAGCGCTTCTGTTAAGTGCATATTGTAAATTGTTCTTCTACTACTGCTGTGATCACCTCTGCAGAGATTAGAAATCATAGAATCCTAGAATGGCCTGGGTTGGAAGGGACCTCCAAAGATCATCCAGTACAATCCACCTGCAGGAAGCAGAGACAACCTCAACTAGATCAGGCTACCCAGCATCTTGTCCAGCCTCACCCTGAAGATCTCCAGGGATGGAGTCTCAACTCCCTCCCTGGGCAACCTGCCCCAGTGTTCAGTTCCCATCCTGCTAAAGAACTTCCTAACAGCCCATTTCAATCTGCCCTTCTCTAAAGTGAAATCATTGCCCTTTGTCCTATCACTCCAGGCCTTTGTAAAGAGTCCCTCTGCAGCCTTCTTGTAGCCCCCTTCAGGGGCTGGAAGGTTACTGTCATGTTTCCCCAGATGGAGCCTTCTCTTCTCCAGGCTGAACGGCCCCAATTCCCTCAGCCTGTCCCCATAGCAGAGGGGAAACAGCCCCTGATCCTTTTGGTGGTCTCCTCTGAACCCACACCATTAAGTCCCTGTCCTTCCTGTCCTGAGGGCTCCAGAGCTGGACACAGGCCTGCAAATGAGGTCTTAGGAGGGCAGAGCACAGGAGCAGAATCCCTTCTCTTGATCTGCTGGCCACACTTCTGATGCGATTGGCCTTCTGGGCTGCAAGCACTCACTGTCTGCTTCTTGTCCAGCAGCACCCCCTTAGCATATTTAGAAACTGTGGATCTGTTTACAGCACAGGGTGCAAAGTTTTCACAAGGATGTTTCTTGAATGATCTGTGAAGAGCTCCCAGGATGAGTCAGCCCTGCTAGCCTGTGGGACAGGAGATGATCTTAATCTTTGTAGGCCACGTTTTCTTTCCCTTGGTTGCCATTCACAGTGGAATCCAGGTGGGACTTGAACTACCTAATAGCTAAGGCAACTTCTGTTTGTTTAATGGAAGACCTTCAGAACTACATTGAGCAATTAATTCTCGGAAGCTTGGTGTGGTGTGTTGATCCCACTCAGCAGCTACCATCTGCTTGCTCACTTCTACCCTCCAGAGTGGAGTGGGAGGGAGAATTTGAATAGCAGTAGTGAGTAAGAACTGATGTGCCAAGATATAGGCAATTTAGTAAGTGTAGGTAAAAAATGAAGATTAGAAACCAGACACCCCACCACCAAATGATGCAAAAGGCAACCACTCGCCACCTCCCACCAGCAGACCAATGCCCAGGCAGTCTCTGAGCAACAGCTACCTTGGAGAGACTTCTCCCAGTTCTATAGCTGAAGATGATGCTATATGATCTGGAACATCCCTTTGGTCAACTGAGGTTGGCTGTTCCAGCTGGTTCCTTCTAAAGCAGACCCAGTACCCCTGGGATTACAGGAGTCAGACTGGTTTATAGCTATGTTAATGGAATTGAAGTGTAACATTTTGATTCCATTTGTATGTCTGTCTTTTTCCTCCTGCATGGCTTGAATGTTTACGTACATCAGTGTTGTACAACCTTCACGTGGTATAGTAGTAGTTTCTCTCAAAGCTTGAGCTCCTTAGCTGAACAGTGTGCTCAGTGCATTCTCTTCCAATTCCTTCTTATAGTGATTAACCTCACATCTGAATCAGCAGTTCATAAAGAATTATGAACTTTTTGAAGTTCATGACACCAAAGAAGGCAGCATGTCAACACAACTTATGCTGGTGGTAGTTGTACCACTAATTGAAGACACATGGTACATCTCCATAATTTGGTATTCTAGGGCTACAGTAGAATGTAAAAGCCTTGGGATTACAGTGCTCC
This sequence comes from Upupa epops, assembly GCA_013397515.1. Lineage (NCBI taxonomy): Eukaryota > Metazoa > Chordata > Aves > Bucerotiformes > Upupidae > Upupa > Upupa epops. The sequence continues at coordinate 143,058 of VZRI01013198.1, forward strand.
AGTCTGTACTTCACTCTGTAGTCCTTCCTCTCAAAACCTCCAAGAAAACCACTCTGTAAATACTGATATCCTAAAAGAAAGCAGATCGGTATATTGTTTATAGAGGCAGGTGAAGTTCTGGAAGTACTGTTGATGTCCAATTTCGGTTACCTGTAGTAACCAGCTGTGTTCCAAGAGAGTGATGTGGTTGTATGGTGGTATTACCTATGGCTGGATGACTTCTGTTAATGTGCTTTTGCTCCTTTGTTCGATTTTTGTTCTGCTCCCTGTAATTAACAGTAAACCAGGCTACTTGCCAGGCAGATGATTTTTTCCATCACAGAACTGAGATAAATACAACAAATGCTCAGATGTGCATGGTAGAAAGAAGCTGGAAAGAGCATGATGCTGTTTTTTAGAGCGGAGTTCCATTTCACACAGTTGCTTGTTCAAGAGTGCGTTACCAGCTCATGGGCACCGAGTTACATTTGACTTCATACATAAAACCAAATCATTCCATTAAAGATTTTAGACCTACTTCACTGCCTTCATTACCTGTTCTAATTACATAGAATGATATCTAATAATGAAAACCAGAACATGGTGTTAAGGTTGAAGGATTTAAACATGACATAAATCAAGAATTTAAAAACAAAGTGAAGCTTGACTACTACCCAGCCTTGACTGCAGGAATTTCCACATCAAGTCACTAAACCAACATCCCTTTACATGATAGAATATTCTTTCTCAGGTATTGTAAGTAGCAGAGAATAACATTAAATCATACAAATCATTGAGCGCAGTGTGCAGTTGACAGGCTGAAGCACTAAGAGTCCCACAATGAACAAGTTACATTTTCAGAGGGTCTGTGATTTGTCCACCATACACATGTAGGGATAAATTTTTAAAGGGGGTCTCAATTTTTCCCTCTGATTTTATATTTTATATCCTTGGTCTGAGATGTGCATGTATGATAGGATTAAGATATCTGAGTTCTTATACTTCAGTCATAAACTGCTATATCTTAATCCTTTCATATCTGTCCTTAAAATAAGAGGCCATCTTTAAAAATTTCACCTAAAGTGCTCAATTTTGCCTTCAGATGCCTCCATACAACTTCCATTGAAGTAATTGGAGCTGTGCCCGCATATCTGATGGTGGAAGTGGACTCAATGCAATGAAGGTACAACCTTTACCAGCATCTGCAATAATCTCTAGGCCCACTGCGATGTTCTGCACATGCAGAATTTCCCAGACTGGACCCTGTGTGGGTGAGATTGAAGATGATGATGATAACTTTATTTCCAGTCTTCAATTCAGAAGTTGGATATAACTTGCTGTATGTAATTTTCCTGATTTTCAGTAAGAAATGTGGAAGGAGCACTTGAAAACAGCAGATCTTTCTCAGGGATGACTGTATATTTTTCCTCCAGCCAGCAAAATGGACATTCCATCATTTCCACAAGCACAGGACGGACGCTGCCTGCGTGCACAGTCATGATTCATGCAGTAGCACAGTTGAAAATGTCCCACCCTGAGTGGACTGCTTCTATAATTTTTATTTGCAAAGCACAGACTCAAAAAAACTGATACGTAAAGAACCCTGTAATTAATTAACAGCATAAAACCCACGCAGGAGAACTTCCGTACCTCTCAATTCCCAACACATCTTTAAACTACATGAGACTTCTCTTCCACCAATTCCAAACTGTGTGTTGCGATTATGAATCGCTTCCATGCACCTTTTCTGTTGGTGTCTCTCCTGTCACTGGTCTGACTTCTAAAACTGGTTATTTTGGAGTCAGATGTATCCGTGGCTGACTCAAAATCCAAAGAACTGAAAGACATTTTTTCCTAAGTGAAAGGTCAGGCTTGAATTTACAATCCCACCAAAAATTCCCATGGAAAGAAGTTGTTGTGGGATGTTGTAGCCTGTTAAAAAACGAGGAACATAATGAGTACTCCAGTGATTTAGCAGTTACTGCTGGATAGTTGGGTCTAGTTCTAGAACAAATGAAAAGTGCCCGTTTTCAAGGTATTGCCTGTGTTGGGGAATGCCAGAATATGGAATCCCTCTGAAAATTAACCACTACCACAAAGACTGGAAGATTGTTTTGAAGAAGCCTCACCACAGGGGCTTTCACGCTGCTCTGCATTAGCACAAGGTCATTTCCCTGTGGCAAGCACCGCCACCATGAGTTACCAGACCAAATTCCGACTGAAGGAGATGCTTTTTATAGCACCACAGCTTCTTGAAGGTTTAAGATTAGATTTCTTTTTATTGACAGTCCTAAGGAAGTTGGAAGCACAGGAACAAATGATTCCTTAGATAAAGGAGTGACTTTTAGAGGGCAAAGTCTGAATTTTGAAGGACTTCTGTTACAAAAACCAAACCAACACTAGAAATGTAGTGTATTTTTTAATATGACTGGTTGAATGGAGAAATTTTTCTGCTCAAATAGTATTACCTATGGCAAGCAGTTACGGTTTAAGACTGTAGCAGGGGTTAATTACTTCAAAAGTGGATTTTAATACGTTTCATGCTTTAATTCTTAGAATGCCGCTATAATGCTATACTGGTTAGTTGATAACGGATTTATAGCCCCTGCATCCAGAAAGTAATTACCAGGGTAATAATTCAGTCTAGCACCTAAATTTTGCCACAGTTTTGGTATTTGTTGCACCAGCTTAATTATAGGTAGGAAATTGGGATGTCTGCCCATTTTCAGGTAAAGACTGACAATGGAAGGGGTTGGTTTCTTGACATGAGTTTGCCTTTGTTGTGTGTTTACACCCTGCTTTTGTTCTACATGTTTGTACCTTTCTTTGTTTCATTGAGATGGAAATAAGCTAAAACTGTTGCTGAACCGTTTGTTTTTTCCGAAAGTCGTAGCTATTTTTAATTCTATTTCATTATGTGTTTTTGCAGCAAGCTTAGTAGTGGAGGAGCGAACAAGACAGATGAAAATGAAAGTGCACCGTTATAATCAGACATCAGGGTCTGGTTCTAGCCAAGAACGTGAGCATGAGCAATATACCAAGGTAAAGTCAGTAGCATTGAAATGATACTTCGGCTTGAAAGCATAAACCTGTTTATTTACAGTATTATATAACCTTCAAGAACACTGTTGTAAAGCCTGACAGAAATGTCTTCAAGTAATAGCTTTATAGCAGCATTTTTGCCCCTCTCTGACGTGCAGTTGACTGAAAATGAATCTGCAAAAGCCACTTCAAAACTCTTTTGGGGAATGATCCTTTAACAGCTGTTAAACAAAGCCATGTCACCTCAAGCTTAGAAAGTCCCTGGTGACTGCAAAATGGCTGTAGAGGTGTAATAGTCTTTTGGCCCTTCTCCTTTGTTCTTCTCTAGGCCATTGCCCTTGTCTGACATGTAGAGATCTGGACAGAATTCGATCCAGTCCCACTCGGATTTTCTCATACTGGTGTAATGTTTTGCATCCTAGTAATGGGAATGAGAATGTATTTCCTTTCTCAAAACATGTGCTGGATACTTGGACCTCTTTTGCTAATAAAAGCATGAGGAGTTCCTTTAATAATTAACTGGACATGCAGTTGCCTAAATGAAGTGATATAGAGGGGCCTTTTCTTGATAAATCTGAAATGATACTCCACAACTGTGTAATTTCAAACTGTACAGGAGTCTGGAAATGTCTCACAGGTCTGCCCTGACACATACAGCTGGAGCTGTGAGGAACTGGGATTGACCTTCCAGCCCAGGTTGTTTTACCCTGTGATGCCTAAATGCAGGAACATTTGCAGAAGTTCAGGCGGGAAATTTTTCATGAGATTCTGAATGTTGTTTCAGAAATACAGCACTGTGTTGGTGCAGGGCAAGTAAAGGGCAGAGAAAAAACCAGCAGTAACTCAATTGTACGAGGGAAGCATCCCTGCAGCTCTTTTTGAGAGACCACAGGTCAGCAGTGTGAATGTGGAAGTAAAAAACTCACAGACATGCATGGCAGTGGTGTATGCTAAAGTCAGGTCTCAGAATAGAATCATAGAATAATTAGAGATCAATAGAGACCTCGAAAGATCATCTAGTCCAATCCCCCTGCCACAGCAAGATCACCTAGACCAAGGTGCACAGGAACACATCCAGGTGGGTCTGGAACGTCTCCAGAGGAGGCTCCACAACCCCCCTGGGCAGCCTGTTCCAATGCTGTGTTGCCCTCACCAGGACAAGTTCCTTCTGATATTGATATGGAGCCTCCTCTGTTCCATCTTGCACCCACTGCCACTTGTCCTATCACTAGGTGACCTTGAGAAGAACCACAGTAGTTGGAAGAAAATCACAGCTATTACTAATTGAGACCTGTATGCTGTTAAAGCACAGGGAATGGTATTCAAAGCCTTTTTTTGCATCAATAAGAATCAAACCCTTGTACTTTTATTTCTACATTTCCAGACAAATTAGCTTTCTATTTGTGAATCAGTGGATAAGTGAGGGTGTCAGCAGAAACAAGATCAACAATTTACTTTGGAGTGGGCGAACAGACAATTGGGCACCTTCCCCATAATAGCTAAGACATTTGTTCTTGTTACAGTTAAATATGGAGACAACTTTAACAAGGCTGGTTTTGCTCACTGTGAACGTAGAACTTGGACAGATAATTCTCACAGGGGGAGAAATAAGAGGAACAAAGTGCCACGTCCTCAGTTGCCCAATTGTGCAATGCCAGTGCTGTTTAACATACCCCATTGCAATGGCAAGTTCCAGCGGTATAATCTTTCAGAAGCCAGAATTTGTACAGCAGTTAGAGCAGTTCTGCTGGGATTGGGATTTTTCACAAAATTTGTGGGAGAGAAGGGGAATGTGCTGTCTGAGGACTTGGGCCAGGGTGGCTAAACACTTCGCTCATTGTCCAGAGCTAGTTTTCTGATTTGGTTTAACTGTGCTGGATTGGTTCAAAAGTTCTTATTCTTTCACTAGTATTTTTTAATCTTCAATATCACTGTGTTTGCTTCTTAATACATTTCTCGTCCTGAATGAATGTAGATCCAAGGCCACAAGAGCACATTGTTGGCTCATAGTCATCCTGCTGTCCACTAGGACCCCCCGGTCCCTTTCTCCTACACTGCTCTCCAACAGGTCATCCTTCAGTTCCAGTAGGAACAGTCTGTAATTTATGTGAAACAGTTAAATACTATAAAAAAGAAATTAAAAAAAAAGCCCCAAACCAGCAAACAAACCCTCTGTGAATTTGACAGAGGGAGTTACAGAAGAGCTTTGGTCAGCTGGCTGCCTTCTTATGTAATAGGAAGGCTGTAGGTGCTAGCGTGTATGTATTTGTGCTGTTTGAAAGACCTAATAATCAAATCTGGATTTGCATAGATAAGTAATGGATTATCTTAATTACAATTTTAATTCAAAATCCAGTGTGTCTTTTATTCCAAAAGCCACACACAGACTGTAAACACCACGCTGCAGCTGCTCCAGCTTTCCAGAGAATGTGGAAAGTCTGTTTATTCAGGGGAGTTACTGATCAGAGCCCTGCAACCTACACCTAAAAGGACATCGCTCTATATTTGGTTGCACTCCTGACTCAGGACTGTATGCAACTGGAAAGCTTTTAGTATAAAAATGTCATCACGACATTAATTCAGGGGCACTGCAGTCTTAACCTGATAGTTAATGTCTGCAAAAAAAGAGCTGGATAGGAGACTTTGGATGAGGGGAGTCTGATGAAGTGTTCTAGGATACTGGGCAAGGAGCTTCAGACTATGTATGGAAAATGTCTTTGGACAGTTGTGTGGTACCATTTTTCAATGCCCTTTCATCCACCTTCAAGAAGCAGATATTTCATGCATATCATATTGATACGACTGTTACTCCAGTAGGGTTTTGCAACTTTAAGTGAGGTCTCTGCACTTGAGACATGGGCTTCACCAAAGTTTTCCCATGGCTTGACTTGCTTATCTTTACTGGTCCCTGTTATGAAGCTGAGCACTGTTCACAGTAGTTGAGCTCAGTACAATTAGAGGAAGAGTTATTTAGAATCACTAGTGATCTACACTGGACCATCATGTGAGGTCCTCCTAGGATGCAGACGGTAGGAGTTGGAGATGACACACCAAGGTGACATCTGCTGGGCTGTGAACGCTAGCTGCCTTTGAAGGAGCCTTGTATGAGCAGTCGCAAAGCACAAGGTGCTTTATGCATTATTTGGCAAAATTCCTTGCTAGAGGAAGGTGCCTCAAAAGACACATCAGCACATCTAAACGATCCTGGATTTGGAGGAAGGAAGATTGCTCTTTCTTCATTTTAATTATCTGTTTTAATCCCCATTTATCTCATTTTTAGCACCTAACGAAGCACATGCTTTCAGTGGTTAGTCACCTGAGGCTTGTTTCCTGGTCAGGGGATGGGACACTGCTCCAATTTTCAATGGTTTGGAGGATGAAGTCTGGGAATGTCCGCATGCATATGGAAGATGATGTCATTAGACTATTAACTTCTAAATTTGGCCTTGTGATAGGTAAAATTGCTAAAATTGTTAGTTGCTGAGGAAGTGTGAAGGTACTCATGACATACACTCTTGGTTCATGCCCATGGTCCTTCCACTGAGGTTAACACTTCTGCATTCAGTGTTCCCCTGTCTTCTACTTTTGCTCGCACAGAAGCACCAGTGACTGCACAGGTGGGAAAGTGAATGGAAGAACTGTGTTCAGCTCTTTGTATTCCAAAGAGTTATACTGAAAACACTCCTGTCTTTGCAGTGCAGAAGCAGACAGTGCAGGTGGTTTGGGCATTTGAAGCCAACTGCTATTAATCTTCAAGAAAATAGATCTGCTCTAGTAATTACTGTAAGAGTGTGCAGGGCTGATAAAAGCTCAGACGTGCCATGAAAATATCATTTAGGAAGGATTTCTCCAGGCTTTATTGAGATACTCTGTGACTGGAACACCCAGGCAAGTAGAAGACACAGATCCATGTATTTGTCTCCCATCTCTCCATAAAAAATTCTCTTGATCAACAGAGTTCTGATAGAGTCAGCCTTCTCCAGCAGCATGCCATTCTTGTTCAGGGACCACTCCAGTCTCCTCCTGCCAGTCAAGTTCGTTTCACTCTATGCACTGTCACCCCAAGGGCCTGAAAGAGAATGTGGACTTTTTGGTGGGGAAGAAAAATAACATCCTAATGATGGAGTAGGGGAGTCAGCCTGCAGATGTAAATAAAGCATGGAGAGACTCCTGAGACACGCTGCTACCGTACATCAAACCCAGACCTTTGAGAGAGATTGCATGTTGTGTTTTAAACAAAGTGCATGAAAAACCTGACCTGTGGGACTATCCTTCCTTGGTACACTTGTGTTATGGGAACATGTAGCTCCCAGTTTCCTTGAAATCAACAGAAATTGTCTTTTTTCAAAGGATCATCATTTCTTTTGCAGATTGCAGAGCTATCTAACTCAGTGGAAAGCCAGAACATTCCATGCGTTCAGATGCTTTTCTGCAGCTGATGTGTCATTTTAGGAAAAACTTAAAGGATTCCTCAGAAATTATGTGGGAATATAAACTCCCAAGGCTCAGGAGTGGGGCAGCTTAAGCTCAACTGGAAAAACCCAACCATTCAGTTTTGCAGCCTCTGAATGTTTATATTGGCCCTAAGTAAAACATTTTCATAGCTTCAAGAATTTCATGTTCTTGCTTCAAATTGTTTTTAGACTTTAGAAGTAAAATCTGCAATCTGAAGAAATGTAGCCATTGTATTGTGATGAGGTGGAACTGATCAATAGTAGTGTGCTATTTGTTTCTGTTTTGGAGAGATGGATTTTGTAACCTGGAAAAGCACAAGCAGCAGAATGATGTAGAAGACTGTACAAGCCATTCCCAAAAGATGGTGTGGATAAACGAGTCAGCCCAGGCTCAGTCTAGTTGGTTGTTTTCATTCAGGTAGTCACACCACACCACATGGAGGAAGATTCTCCAAAGAAGTCCTTCCTGTAGTTGAAAACATCATAGAATCATTAGGGATCATAAAGTATTTGAATTCGTGGGTTTTCTGTGTTACTCACTTGATTCAATCAGTTCCGCAGCATCCGTTTCCAGTCAGTGCCTGTTAGATAGGTTTGAGCACCAAGTCATCCTGCTCCAAGCTATTCTGAAATCATCTCCAGAGTTTGGTTTAGTATTTGAGGCTGAAAATTCACTTTTAGTCAATCAGAACTTTCTCACTGGTGTTTTCATTCTGTCTGCCAGTGCAAGCCCTCCGCAGAGTGTTCTCAGTGCCCCTCCTCAGGTAACCCCCAGTTTGTTTAGCCATAGATAGCTGTGTGCTTTTACTCTGGGCACACAGTGTCCAGGAGCTGTGAGTGATCCTGAAACACACCCTGAGACACTACATTTCATAACCTCTATTGCTTCTACACACTTCTGTATACAGCCAGTGCCTAGTACCCTCCTTATTCCACCTTCTTCCAACTCATAGTCCCTTCATCATCTTAGACATTGTACCCAGGTGCTGCAGAGACCTCCAGCCTCCTTGCTGAAAGCCAGTGGAGTGAGATAAACCCAGCTTGAGGAGAGCAGGCCTGATACAAAGCCACACTTGTCTTGGCCAGGCTTTTAGAGTTAAGATTTTATTTGCTTTTATAATTAAGATGATATTTGCTGAGTGCCTGTGATTATATTAGCTGAGCTGGTGCAGCCTGTCAGTTTCAAGTGCAATTCATCAACAAACTTCTATGACTTGGAATTTTATGCAGCACATATCTGGAAGGTGAACTCTCCAGAGGGTAAAAACCTGCCTCATCTTTCCAGATGTTAAGAGTTTTCCCAGACTTTGCCCTGAGAAGTGTAATTGATTTAATCATTTTTCCAGCCAGGGGTACCTTGCTCCCTAGTGTAGTCTTGTGAACCTGACAATGATTTGATCCTCTGATCTGTGTGCCTGAAGGTTTAGGTAAGTGTGACAGTGCTAGGGTTGAAGCTTCCATTTGTGTTTGTCTGACTGATAATATGAAACTTACAAGAATGATGCAGTAGAAGCTGGGGAGTGATGATCTTCACTAATGGAAGCTTCTGCTGTTCACAAAACAGAAGTAACTTGTACCTCTGTCCTGCTGGATCCTCTGCTTGATGTGTGTCCACATGTAAAAACTACTCAACTGGGGAACTGACCTGCCTGAAAGGGGATACTGGTTTTGGGGAGTTAGCTTTCTGCTTGACCAGTTTTCTAGTATCATGATACAAACTGATATTGAGAAGTAGAAGATGACTTTCCTTTTCCAGTAGAACTTCAGTATGGAAGTGAATCCCAAATACCAGCTTCATGTAGCATCTGTGTTTCATTCAGTTCACACACACTCTCCTCTTCCTATGCAGGTGGCTTTAGCAGGGTATTTAACTATTTGAAAAATTAAAACAGCCAAATAGATGGTCTGCATGTGCTTGGGAAGGTGCCTGCCCACTGCATAAACACTTCATTATTATAGTTTCCAGTGCCTATTTCAATTCCAGTGCTGTGATTTATTTCCAGTGTCTTGTTTAGTCCACAAATGCCATGTTTGACTACTCGTTAAGACCTTATTTAAGATACTGTGTTTCTCTGAATTTCATACTATTTTGCTAGATTTAAAGCAATCAGAGAGAATTTTGATACTGTAGGGCATTTGTTGTCTCAATATGTGCATCTTGTTTTGATGAGACTCCTCACCCTTTCTTTTCTTGATCTCTAGTATAATATACAAACAGATCAGTACAGAAGTTGTGATAACATCTCTGCCAAATCATCAGATAGTGATGTCAGTGATGTGTCAGCCATTTCCCGAACCAGCAGTGCCTCACGCCTCAGCAGCACAAGTTTTATGTCAGAGCAATCTGAACGCCCTCGGGGCAGAATCAGGTGAGTTCTCAGTGGAGCTTCCATTGTATCACCTCCTCTTTCATTTTAGTACCAAAATACAAGAAGAAATTACTAAGATTAGATGACCACAACGTAAGAATGTATGGAAAATGTTGTAGAGAGATGAGCTGTCTCCCATTGTTGGCCTAGCAGTGCTGTTGCAGTTGTGCATGTAAACCAGACAGCGGAGACTCCTCATGTGGGGATGACAGATTCATGTGTTTGTGGCAAGTGAAACTTGGACACACGATTATCTCATTGCTGGCTGTGCATCAGGGTATTCCTGTGCCATTCAGGTATCGCAGCGGAAATGTTACTAGGCATTTTTATCAGAAAAATTTGCTTCTTAAAAGCTGGTTTTCTTTCTTTTGATCTATTTATTTCCCTACTGACCTGCTTTTATTTTACTGTTTTCCTTCATATGATAAATAACTAGATTTTTACGAAGTGTTTGCATAGTAATTTTGATAGATCTCCTTCAAAAGTATTTGCTTGCACTATCAATAATCAGCTGTGGCTTTCATCATTGATAAGCTTCTTACAGAGGGCTTTAGTCATAGCAAAATACCTGTATTTCCTGGACAGTGAATTTTCTTCTGTCGCAGGGTCTCAAACCAGCTAGGACATTCACCATAAATACCTCTGTGTTGAACAGATTTAATCAGAAATGTTCCTTGCGTTCAGAATGTCTGATCACAAGGACCAGGACCATAACAATCCATAAGCTCATGTGAGGCTGGAAAACAGCAAACCAAGGATCAAAATTAGCCTCTCCCATTCTAATGAGTAGCAGAGCACCTCGGGTAGAGGGTTACCCAACCTAGTTAGTGTCTGCGGTCGGAGCTTACAGTTCAGCTTCACTCTAGACTGCTGAAGTTAGATGTGAGTAGAATTCAGATGCTATTCTTTGTGTCAGAACTCCCAAATTTACAGATGTCTATCTGTAGAGAATGTTCAAGAAGTTAGTAACTTAAGAAAGCAAAAGCAAATTGTCCCAGTCATAGTATCATAGAATGACTTAGGTTGGAAAGGACCTTAGAGATCATCTACTCCAACCTCCCTGCCATGGACAGGAACCTGTGCGAACAAAGGCTCATTAGGAAGACATTGCTTGTGGAGCCCAGGAGTTGACATCCTTGAGCAAACGTCTTACTCAAGATGTCATCATCAAACCCAAATAATGGATCTCTGTGTAGTCTGGAGATCTGTTCATCCTCCTGTATATTCCTTTTTTCCTTTAATCAGTAGCAAGATCAAGCTTAAACCTTTAAAGGAAGAAGACAAACTGCGTTCCTACGGTGTATTTGTCACTAAATCAGCTGCATGGAGAATACCTTTAGTTACTCTTCAGTTTGGAGGTTCTGCTGCTTAACACTTTCCATAGGTTGCAAGAGGGAATTATGAGAGATGCGACTTCTAAAGATAAAGCAGTTTCTTCATTTCTAATTAGTTTAGTGTTTGAATGTAGCAACAAACAGACTTAAGGGATGAAGTGTGAAATGATTCCAAACATTTTGCTTGTTGCCATCTAGTGGAGGTGCCGTCCACTCTAGTGGAAGTGCTGGCAGATAGCGGCTGGGTATTTTTGTTCTGAGAACATAGTGTTCTGCATCTTTTGACTCAGATCAGAGTCAAACTAGTGAATTGGGAGTTGGGGTGGATTTCGTGACTGAAGTCAAATTAACAGTCCTCCTTTATGGGGGTTTGCTTTCCTCGGCATGGTCTATATACATCCACAAAGCACTAGAGCAATATTTTGTGCCTGCTTATGCTGAATGTGTTAGTGGATGTGACTCAGGAAGGCTTCTCACATCCCAAATGGAGCAGAAGAAAGTGTTTCAGAGTTCAGTGCAAATGATTGATAAGTAAGAATCCATGTTAAACACATGGTGATTAATCAACACTGTATGGGCTTGATCACTTCATTGATGCCATTCATCATTTTTCAATAGAAGCTACATATGCAAAATAAACAGGACTTCTTGCTGATGTCAAATACGGAACCTAGAGTCATAGAATCGTCAAGGTTTCTTTGTAGTCAGGGTTTCTGCTGTAAACAAGACATTCTGTAAATTAACAGTAAACAACTGTTAAGGTTAGATCTAAGACACTATACTGCTTTAGTTTTTGTTCTCCACAGCTAAAACATTAATGGAATCCCGGTGTGATATAAACCAAGCCTGTTCCAAATACTAAAAGACAGCTTCTGTCTTTATGGCACCAATGATGTTGCTGCTCCTTTGCCCATGTGTGACTGTTTCTTTGTAGCCAGGGTTTCTGCTGTAAACAAGACATTTAGGGGCAGTAAAGAGAGACTGATCGTCTTATATCATGCAACAAGCAACATGTATTGAGCAGTAGCTTCAGTGGTTTATAGTTCTGTGTTTAAATAGTGAGTGAGATTAATTAGTTGTTCTTGCAGTGGAGAACATCTAGCTTCCCATAGCCAGAATGGGAGCATCCATAACGTAGCCAGCGTTGCTGTCAGACTGAAAGCTTTCCATGGGTCTCACTACTAAAAACAAGCAGTAAAAGCCCTCATTTGATTCATGGCCAGATGTCTGCTGTGCATTCAGTAGATTTCTTTTTAATCTCGGAAGTTTCCATTACAAAGCCTTTGTTTAAAGGCAGAATGTTTAAATTACTGTTTTATTCTGCGAGTGGTGTTAGTGCTTATGCAGCGCAAAAAGCATCTTGGTATTAGTGGTGCAGAGAAAGGCATGTGGGACAGCATTAGAAGGAACAGCATTTTTCAAAGAACAGCATATAACTTCTCTGCCTCAGAGTTGCTCCTGCCACAGGAACAAATTCAACTGAGCTTGTGACCATCAGCAGTGGGTACTAAATAATTTTTGAGGTAGGCTGTCCACATTCAGTGTGCTCCTTGGCACTGTGTATTGCACCCATGAGTACGTGCACATGTGCCTGGTACGTGTTTGCATTAGTACTGTGCTCACAAAAGATGTACAAGTATTAAAGAAAACGTGGCAGGGGGGCGGGGGGAAGGTGATGAAAAGGTTAATCAAACCCATTTCTGCTTTAGTGTTTATTGCAGTGAAAAGACCATGGCATGTTGAACCCCCAGCAGCCCCCACTGTAGTCACTTCTCTGTGCCCAGACTTCTGTACCAACACTCCACCCAAGCCCTAACCTTGGTGAGAGTTTATACACTGAGGATCATGGGGCTGGGACTATGTCAGTGCACAGGCAGTGTCTGTGTCACCAAGTAACTCTTCTTTCCAATACAGGAATATTGTCCCAAACTGATTTGATCTACCAGAGTTCCTGAATCTCAAGTGTCAGAGTACACCAATAGGACTCCAACTTGGCAACTTTACAGGAGAAGCAAGTTTTTTTCTGATTCTAACAGCTACTTTATGGACTTAGGATATGATCAATGTGCACGTTAGATCAATAGGTGGTTCTAGTTAGCACAGAGTGTACAAAAGTATTACTTTATTTAATCATCTAATTTCTTGATGGTATGGAAAGGTGTCCTGATTAACTAGCAGCAGTTTTGATCTAGGATATGAATTTGTCCTTTGGTTTGCAAGGCACCATTTTTGATTAATTTGTGAAATGCCATATCTTGTGCAGTGATTAATCTCGCAGCGAGTGTGATATATTGCATGTGAACGACAGACCGATCGGTTAGCACACAGGGAATTTATACTTTGGATTTATTAATGACGTTAGCGTATAATACTAAGGACAAGACCCTGTTTATTTTTAGAATTTTAATGTTCCTCATTGCAAAAGAGCACTTTCCTTCCCTTTGGTCCACGAGTATGACATGTTTAGGAGGTCATTAGTATTCATGAGCCACCTCATTGCCAAAAGGGTGCCACAGAGGCTAGGAATTAGTACGTGGTTCTGCATTCAGCCAAGGAGAGAAGATGCTTGCCAGCTCATGCTGGTGAAAGCCAGGGATTCGGTCAAAGATTCCAGTTACAGCAACTGTGTGGAAAGAACTTCTATTCAAAGAACATCTCTATGGCAAGGAATACAAGGGATTGTTTATTTACTCCTGGCATGCATGATTGGGAGAACAAATGAAGTAAAAAAGAGTGATCATGCAAGTAAGCAACTAAATCATGTTTTTTTGTAAGTCATCACTAAGTCTAAGAGAATGAAGAAAAGACTTCAGTAATGATTAATCGCTTCAGATCATTTCCCTAAGCGGATATACTTTCAGTTAAAATATAGGTGAGTTTATGGGGCAAGGTTTGCTCTAGCTTCCCGTGTTTTACTGTCGTTCTGTGCCAGGCCATTGATCGATACTCTTGGTAGGTATTGTATGCAGTGCATGTCCACAGGCTGGTTTTCTCAATCCAAATGATTTGTCCAGTGCAATTTCATGCATCTTGAATGTATGTATTTATCTTACTTCTGCTTGTAGGCAGATGCATGGTGGTTGAACACGTGTATTTGGCTTGGCTGCAGCTCTGTAGAGTCATGTGTGCTATAGTTTAGCATAAGCCAGTATGGCACACAATGTCCTTGAAGTGTGTTCAGCTTATAGAACATCTCTCAGTGTTAATTTTTATGGCAGCTTGTAACTGAAACCACTCTTTGAGGAAATTTTTCCTCCTAATAGTTCATTCTTTGTTCCCAGAGATGTAACTTTGAGGTAGTGGCAGCTTGCACTACTAAAAGTGCTGCTTTCTGTCACAATTCTGGTTGCTGACGTGGAAATGCAGTCTTGATTTAGCCTTGTGTAGTGCAGATCCCACTTCAAGTAGGATTCTTCCCCACTGTGTAGGTTTTTTTCAGGAAAATGTAAGCATTTTCCCCTTGGTAAAAGGAGCAGAGTCTTCCCAGCTGGTGGGGGCAGCAGGTGACCCCTGTACTGGACAGTTCTGGGGTGCCTAGGCTGTGGGGTGGCTCTGCACTTGCTGTGGCCAAAGGAGTTTTTGCTTTTGTTGCTCACTTGATTTTTAAAAACCAAATCAATTAAAATTCACGTTACATTTTTTCATGCTAAATGAAGTAAAACAGAGCAGGTGGAGGCACCATTCCTGGAGGGGTTCAACAAATGGGCAGACAGGGTGTTTCTGGAGATGGACGAGTGTTTGGGGGTTGTAGGGTGGACAGTTGGAGTTGATGATCTAAAAGATCTTTTTCACCTTGCTGATTCTATGATTCTATAACTCTATCTACTCTTAACATACGTTCTCATGGTGCTGTTATGCTGATAGAAATGGCTGTGATTGAGAGAATTGTTAGAGATAGTAAAATAATTTCCTGTAGAAATGAATGGATTATGTGGATAAACAGGTTATTTTAGTTATCTTGTTACTCAAACTGTATTTATTTATACTGTTATGATAATTAGTTTTGAATTTAAAAAAAAACCTTAATAATTTACCCATTTTAGCCACAGCCCTGCAAAAGGTTGTGTCTGCATTTAGATCATAGAATCATAGAATGGTTTAGATTGGAAGGGACCTCAAAGATCATCCAGTCCCAACTGGCTGCCATGGGCAGTGACATCTCTCACCGGACCAGGTTGCTCAACCAGGTTGGCCTTGAACACTTCAGGCATGGAGCAGTCACAACCTCCCTGTGCAACCATGGCCTCAGCACCCTCACAGGGAGGAGTTTCTGCCTCAGATCCCCTCTTTTAGCTTTAACCCACCCCCTCCTTGTCCAGTAAAAGAAAACAATGAACCCNTCTCTTTTAGCTTCAACGCCCCCCCCCTTTCCTATCACTAGATGCCCACCAAGCCCAGTAAAAGAAAACAATGAACCCGTCAGTATGTTAATGTCAGAATGACTAAGCACAGAGGGCTCTATGTAACTTCATGTAAATTTGGCTTATTTCCGTCTTTAATTTCATAATAATATTGAAGGATGTAGCAGTGTGAGCCATGAGTTATTTCTGCAGTTGATAGTCAGTGACGTTGTGTTCTAGAGGTCTGTAAACTGATGGTATAAGAAGACTGATCTTGAAATGCCTGTTCTTTTGATCCCATTCCAGTTAATAGCAAATATCCCTGGCCCCAGGATGCTAAGGACTCATAATCTGTTTACTTGGGTGTGACAAGTGGAAGTGTTAGACAGCTGTAGGATTTGGCCCTCGCTCAAAGGATGAAAAAGCAAACTAACATCTTTTTTGTGCAGAAGTCCATGAGGACGTATTTCTCAGGAAAGCAGGGCTGAGTATTTACAAGGTACAAAAAGATTCGTCTGTATTACAGATATCTCCATTTATTTTCTAAGGTGAAACTTCTAGGTCCCTCTACCTGTCACAGAGAATGAAAACGGATGCTTTTGTGGGTCTTTGCAAAAGCAGTGGAGCCATTATTCAGAAACCATTCGCAGTGCTTGAATTAGGCAACTAATACATCAAAAATGGGGTTTTTCCTGAAGTTATGTGATTCTTATTCATTGTCTCCTATTCATCAGGACTTGGAGTTCAGGTTATATTTAATCTGTTGCATAGCAGATTTTATAGTCCATTAAACCTCATTGCTGGAAACGATACTTTTCTAGATTAGTATGTTAACAAACAACAAGAAAATAGCTCAATAATGATAAACTAACAAAATAAATGTGCAAGTGTCAACAGATGCTCTCAAAGAAGTCTCTTCAAATCATCTCTGGCTCTCACTACAGTATTGAGGCATCAACTCAAGAGTTCCAGAAGAGAAAACAATTCCATTGCTCAACAAAATGACTGCTGAAAGAAAACTTAGAGTAGGGGGCATCATCAGCCTCACAGCCACAGTCACTGCAATGCATTTCAAAGCACCGTTATCACACTTGTGCAGTTGAGCTCTGGTTTGGAGGCTTTTCTTTAGAAGTTTGCAAGGTAACAGCATCGTTTCTTATAGTGACAACTTCTACAGAGAAACTTCACTCAATCTTCTTAAATTGTAGAAAAAAACTTTTATCAGATGTTTCAGAAAATCATGCTGTGATTTTTCATCACTGTTTTTTATTACTTCCTTGCTATTTGAATAATAATAACCTGGTATTGGTTCACATTACAGTGCTTGGGGAATGGTAGGGAAAGAAATCTGTGTAACCTGAAACAAGACTAGCTGCTAGGTTAGATGTTTGGTGAGGTGGGGACTATTGCATTGTGTGAACAACAAAACTACTGACGTTTCATGATTGTTGCAACTCTAAAAAGCAGCAGTGTGTGTAGCCAATGAAGTATATGCCTGTTCTGTGGGGCATGATTTATATTAATATCGATTTGTTCAAGAAAATCGATCTCTGTTTTAAAAATGGGAAGACTTTTAGGGCTTTATGTCTCACTTTGGTGTTATTTCGAGGTGACAGAGCTTTTCTGCCTTACACAAAGCCTTTTCTTTGATACCTGTGTGTTTATGGGAGACAGTATTTTTCTGAGTTGTTGGGTTGGGTTTTTTAGATGACCAAAAAGCAGAGTTACAGATCTTCCTAGAATGATTGAATGTGTGTGTGTATGTGTGTGTGTGTTCTCACCTACAGGTTCCCACTCATCTACAGAAGATGGCTGATCTCATGCTGAGTGAGGTCAATACAAAATGCAAAACCAAAAGTTGGTCAGTGCAGTCTCATTGAGTTGGGGAGAAAATAGAAAAAATCTATGCTAAGCTCCCTGTGTCTCCACTAAAATGTGCTCCTGAGTGCTTTGTGCATCACAGCACCTGGCTCTGGGTGAAAGTGTTGGCTTTTTTTTAATCTGAATGTCACAGGAGCACTCCCTAAGAGCTGGGCATCGTTAAAACATTGTGCACGCATCAATAACGATCTCTCTATTCACTGTTTTCCACTCAAGGACTTCAGTTTTCCAGCTTCTCGGGGGGAAAAAACAGCCTGTTTTTATCTGCTCTGACCTCATTCAGTTATGTCAGTAAAACTTCATCTTTCTAGAGAAGATTTTATCCTGTTCTGGATCCTGCATTGTAGGAGTCACAGGATGTCAGTCCTTATCCCACAGACCCTGTCAGTTCTCAATGGCATGATTTTAGATCTGTCTGAAACTTGTGTACCATAAGGAAGGCTGCATCTCCACCCTTCTCTGTCAGTCGTTGGGGTGGGGGGCATGGGATACAAGTAGACCATCACACCTTCTAGGAAGGGAACCCACTGGGAGGGACAGTAGGATGGCATCTAGCAAAGAAATTCAAAATCTTACTTGAAAAATGCAGAATTAGTAAGTTGCCAGTACATCTACCAATCAGCCATAGAAGATTGAGGGATTTCCTGCATCCTGGACTGATTCAGCAGCTACACCTGGACTGAGTCAGGCTACTGCTTAAATTTCTGTGTCTCTGTAGCTGGTGTAGCTGCTGTGGTGTAACTTGGTGTGGTCTGCAGAGCCAGGGCTCACCTGGTCATAGCAGTGTTAGGACTGTGTTTTAGTATGTGCTCTGTGTGTCTGAGATTGTTCTCTAGAACATGTTTCTGAAGACTTTGAGCACTCTGCTACAGAGGAGCGGGACTTGTGTAGAAATCGTAGAAACATAGACTGGCCTGGGTTGGAAGGGACCTCCAATGGTCATCCAGTCCAACCCCCCTGCAGTGAGCAAGGACAGCCTCAACTAGATCAGGTTGCCCAGAGCCTTGTCCAACCTCACCTTGAAGATCTACAGGGATGGGGCCTCAACTAACTCTCTGGGCAATGTGTTGCAGTGTTCAACCTCCATCCTGCTAAAGAACTTCTTCCTACAGCCCATTTCTACTGTGAAACCATTGCCCCTCATCTTATCACTCCAGGGCTTTGTAAAGAGTCCCTCTGCAGCCTTCTTGTAGCCCCCTTTAGGATTGGAAGGTCACTAAAGCAATAGCTAAAGAAGATCAAACAGAATGATGGAGTGATTAATCTTTCTGTCAAAGGAAACTGTAGTGGGTTACTGAGGGGTTGCCTCTGATTTACTTGTCCTTCATACTGTGATCACTGCATTCAAACAAGTCAGAGAGTGAACCCCTGCAAAATAACTCAGTGTGGTATCTTCATATGAGTGAGGTCTAAAGGCTTTGGTGGACAGTGCCAGCAGGATTGCATTTGTTAACACTTGTGTATTCGCTTGGACTCTATTCTGTGGTCATAAATTGCCATTTCATTGCTTTTCTGTATTGTGGGGCTATAGGCAGGAAGGCTCCACATGATTCTGAAATGTCTCTGTCACTCAGAAAAACATGGCCAAGTATTAATTGTATTTATTTCCCTTGAAAAAGCGAAGAGGAAATTGTTATACTAAAAAAAAAACTCTGAGGAGCAACACGTTGACCTTTTGTTTGTGAAGCACATGAATGAAACCGTAGGGAGACTTAATTTACTCGTTTTAAAAAAAGGCTTTTGGAAATGCTGTTACGCAGCCAAATTAACATGTTTGTTTTTACTTTGCAACTAGTACATTTACTTCTAAAATGCAATGCAGACGGATGGGGACTTCAGGGAGAATCACTAAGAGCACAAGTGTGAGCGGAGAGATATATAAACTGGAGCACAATGACGGGAGTCAGTCGGACACAGCCGTCGGCATGGTTGGAACAGGTGGGAAGAAAAGGCGTTCCAGCCTTAGTGCCAAGGTGGTTGCCATAGTGTCTCGAAGGAGCAGAAGCACATCTCAGCTTAGCCAAACAGGTGAGTGAGACACACGCTCTTGGGATACAGGACTCTCATCAAATGTGGTTTGCCATTATTTCATCCGTGGCATCTGTGTTCCGTGTGTTTGGGTGTAGACTGCTCAGGAGGAGAAGGTTCTCCAGCTGGAATACATTTCTGATCAGTTAACTGTGTGTGACCATTAGGCACCTGTGAGAAGCAGTACACAGATGCCTCTTAGTGTATGTACCATAACAACTTCCTGTCCTGATCAGTGACTTTGGTTTTCTCTCTTAGAAGCCTTGGTTACAGGTAGGCAAGGAAATGCAGAGACATCACCAGTGGATCGTGGTTTGGCTAAGGGCAGCTTTTGGTGAAGAGGAAATTCCGTCTAGCGGAAGAGTTGAGTGTGAATGGGGGAACTGAAACCTTAGCAAATGGCTGGTTGTTCTGGAACTTGGATAACTTGGATAACGGGTTGTGCCCGTAGTGGCAAAAAGAGATATTTTTTAAAAACTACCTTTGATTTCTTAGTCAAGAGTAGCTCCAGCATTTTTTCTTTAGAGCCAACACTGGCAGTTTGGGGTCAGTCACTTCAGATAGGTTAGATGACAGCACTAATGCTTCATTAGGAACAAAAGGCTTCCAGCTCTTTATTGTGACTTCAGAACTCTTAAAAGCTTTGTGTCTGCATAGCCTGGAGGAACAACAGCTCATACAGAAAGACACAAAAGAGGGAAAAAAATGTTTTAAATTAAGTCTTTGTCCTTGTCCCATTGACCTACGTAAGCAGGTCTTGTATTGGGTGGGAGCAAGCCTTGACCCTAAGGGTTCTTTCTTACTAAAAGAGGGAAAAGATAGAGAAAAACCTTCAGCCTAGCATAGAAAACATAGATACTGCAGCGTTCCCCTCACACAGTCAGGGGGAATCTCAGCTAAGGTAAGTAACAGCATTGTTT
Organism: Upupa epops; assembly: GCA_013397515.1. Lineage (NCBI taxonomy): Eukaryota > Metazoa > Chordata > Aves > Bucerotiformes > Upupidae > Upupa > Upupa epops. The sequence continues at coordinate 163,405 of VZRI01013198.1, forward strand.
ATTTATCAAATATCTTATCCTTTCACCATGGTTTTCTCTTGTTGCCAGATGAACAGTACAAGTGATTCTTCCCAAACATAAAGCTTGGTCAGATTTAACAGAGAGACTGGAATATTTTTCTGTGCTACCCACTGGTGAATTTGAAGCCAGGAACCTTAGAATCACTGGTTGAGCTGTAATTCACAGTACGGTTCAAATGCACACTCTGACTGTTAGACTGGAATATAGGTAGTCGTGGGCACTAAGGTCTGGTTTTAGATGCATCAGGAATAATGACATGCTCTTCAAGTAATACAAAGTGGTATTGTATGATAGAAAGGATTTTACGTTGATGTTTTACACCACCTAGTAAAAAAAATGAGATATTTAAAGTATTTGACAGAATGCTTTTGTGGTTTGATGTGGTTGGTGTTCCTTTCTAGCTCCTAAATCTCACTGGAAGAGGAAAAGCTGTGACAGTCTGACTCTTTCCTCTGTCTGACTCAGTAGTCCAGCTCTGACCTTCTTTCTAAGAAGAAAACAGGATTTGCCTCGTGTGAGCCCTAACACTCTTCTTGGTGAAGTTAGTAAAGAATGTAAAACCTAAGCTGTGGCTTCCAAACACTTCTCTGATGTTCCCCTTTGTCGTAGAAAGATACTCTAGCTCTCCACATTTTGCTTGGGATAAATTTAGCTGTTGGCAAAGAACAGAACACCTAATGATGGAACTCAAACAGAGGATGAAGTATGAGTTTGTCCTATTCATCAAGGCAAAACAGAGTTGAGGATGGTATTTGCTTTGCTCCAGCAAACAATACAACCTGTGGTGCAAGCAGAGCAAATAAAATGGGATGTGGCTTTTCAGTCACTGCTTTTTCAGTTCAGTTTTGTCAGAAGTCAGCACGTTGTACGGTGCCTTTTTTATAACAGTATATCAGTGGGACTTGGTGGGGTTCTGTAAAGAAATTCTGTTGCTGGAGACTCAGTCCTCATGGTCTAAATCAGGGAGCTACTATTCTTCCTGTAGTTGTGAGAAAGGAGAAGTGGAAAAAGGTCTGATTCATTTTGTTGTGCTGGTGCCTATCTAGCTTAAAATCTCTCCACTAGTGAGAACTAAAAAAGAAACCTGAATGTTAAGGGCTAAATTGAACTCTTCATAGATAAATCTCTCCTTTAGCATACTGCACAGATTTAGTTGTGTGCAAAAACACAAGTGGAACGTAGCTGATATTTCTAGTAGTGTATTTTCTTTCTGATTTAAAAAGGAGTGTGTGTCTCTGCGTGTGTCTGTGTGAACCTTTGCATGCTTGGGTGGTTCTGTACGTGCACACGTGGACCCCTCTGCGTATATTGGGCAGACCCACTTGCAAAGTAGATTTGAAATGACCAGTAATCACTATTTTGTGCCTCACAGACTCAGAGAAAGTTAGGGGTAGAAAGGGACCTTGAGAAGTCATCTAGTCCAACCCCCTGGCCAGAGCCAGATGATCTAGATCAGGCCACACAGGGCTGCATCCAAGTGGGTTTGAAATTCTCCAGAGCATGAGACTCCACACCCTCTCTAGGCATCCTGTTCCAGTGCAGGTATCTGTCAACCTCACAGTAAAGAAGCTTTTCCTTACGTTTATGTGGAACCTCCTCTGCCCCAACTGAGGGGCATTTCACCTGTTCACCATGCTGCAGAAGAGAATCTCCAAGGCACACAAGCTTCCCTGCATACAGATACTTCGGTTTTTGTCTTAAATCTGACTCCTTTGCAAATATTTTCTATAATACTAGACTGGGCATACTTGAAATACAACTTTCTGCAGACTAGCTCACCCATTAGCCTTTTTGGCTGCTGTTCAGTGCTATCTATGTGAGAGTCCTTCCTCATGATGGTGAGAGAAGGCTTAAGTTGGACATCAGGAAAAATCTCCTCCCTGAGAGTGGTCAGGGGTTGGAACAGGGTGCACAGGGGGTGGGGGAGTCGTCATCCCTGGAGGGGTTTAAAAATGTGTAGATGTGGTCCTAAGGGACAGGGCTTAGTGGACAGCGTGGGGTTGAGTTGGTGGTTGGACTGGATGATCTTGGAGGTCTCTTCCAACTTTAGTGATTCTGTGATTCTCTCCAGGCTGTTCTGTTTCCCAGCACAGGGCATTAAAGCTGCATCCCACAGCTGTGATGATCTGTGAGGGCAGTGGTACAAATGGAGGTTGATCTTGAGGCATAGTGCTCCCCTCAGGCAAGCCAAAAAAGTCTGCAGTGCAGCAGTATGGTTGATGATGGTGCCTTAGGGATGATGACAGGATCTGGGCTCCAAACCTGACACCCTAGCAGCAAAGCCCACCTCCCTTAACCCAGCAAGAACTTTGCATCGATCCCACATGCTCCTGAATGTTTGTGCAGCAAGACAAGGGCAAAGAACAAATGGATGAACAACAATATTAAAAAGAAGGAAGACAGGATTATTTGTGTGAGAGGAACTCTTTGTTCTAGTAACAATACTTAATTCTTTGAAACTATCGAGTGAATGTAAGCATGTTCTCTTTTATTTACTGTTGCCGTCTGGCTGAGGAATTCATGACCCTTAATAGAAACATAATTCACTTCCAGTTACTCATCTTCCAGAAGATTTCCTAATAAGGGCTAATATTTCCAAACCAAGCCCAGCTGCTCTGATGAGTTAGTGTTACATGTGGCTCTTTTTCTTTTTCTTGACATCTAAACGTGGACTTTGTCTCCTGTTACCCACTCGGTTGACTTGTAATCTACCTTTGCTTTTCTATCTACTGGCAATTTCTCCATAGATTTTGGAATAGGGACACTGCAGCAGTAATAACTGTATTTTGGGCTACTTCCAATATCAAAGTATCCTGAGGCTTAGGAAAATTTATTCCTTTGCAGGAGGATAGCACTGATTTTAGTGAAGCTATGACAGGCATGCTTTGTAGAGCTATAATTTCAGGGTGGTCAAATGTATTTAATATACTAAATGATGTATTCTGCACTTGTCTGGGGTATTGGATAGAAGGATCTACCGCTAGTTCTGACTGTATTTCACTGAGCTGTATTTAAAGAGGATTTGCATTTGCTTTCTCATCCAATTGACATTGTGTTCTCAAGTTGAAACTTGTAAGTTGAAATTATATCAAAATGAGGACAGAAAAGGGAAATGGAATACTTTCAAAAGGCAAAACATATCCATCTACACATGAAACATCTCTGGAAATGCCTATGTAAGGGAGGTCAGCCATGGATTTTATTACTCTTTGTACACTTCTTATACTTATCCTTACAATCGGCTCCATACTTTGTGGTTTACTGCGGCTGGAGGGATTTTTCAGAAAGGTTTCGTGTCCCCACAGTCATCCAGAGGAAATATATCTCATTCTGGGACGCAGGAATGAAGTCCTGTCTCACAGAAGAACGAAGTACCCTTTGTTCAGAGTCAGATGACCTGTCTGAATTGGGACAGAGCCCAAAGCATTTCCTTCTCCTTTCCAGTGCAGCCCTATTCTGAACCAGCATAAACTTTGATTTTCAACTGAATGAGAGAGCCTGCTGAGCATGGACCAACTACTGCCAGCTCTCAATATTGGGTTGGGTGCTCAGGCTGTTGAGTTTAATTCTAGGAGGAATAGAAATAAGTGGATCCTCAGTATTTCCTTCACAGGGTTGCTCCGAGTGTCTAGATAACACTTGGAGGAAGAACAGCTTGTCATAGACAATGGTCTACGCCAGGGACTGCTCAAGACTTTGTTAATGGCATCAATTTTTGGTTGCATTTTGCAGGTTCTCACACTATGGCCTTTTTCCTATGTAGCGCAGCGTTCCAGAGAGCAGATCAAACCATTTCCTAGAAAGAGGAGTTTTGGAATCTACCCAGTAGCTTGTCGTATTTCGTACGAACCATTTATGGCAGCATTTTTCCAGTGTAACCAAAGAATTATTTGCAATAATTTAAAAACACATTTTAAAACTCTTCTTAATTCTTCCCTGCACGCACAACTGGAGATGTTCTTTGTTCTTCCCGTCAGCAGATCACCCTTAGGATTTTGCTTTCTTGTAGCTTCAGTGACAATTAAAAAGGAAGTGGGTCTTTGTATCTGCCTGTACACTTTCTGGTTCCAGAACAGTATATAGAATCTCTACATTTATTAGGGACAAGAGACTATTGAATCCGTGATCTTTTAGGAAAGAAAACTGAATATTTTTTAAATTTTAAATATTTGTTTTATAAAACTTTATTAAAATGTCTGGTAACCATGCATTTTATAGAATTGGACCATCATTTAGGTTGGAATAGACCTTTAAGATCATAGGGTCCAAGCATTAACCTCACTCTGTCAAACCCACCACTAAACCCTGGCCTCGAGCTCCAGAGCCATGNNNNTCCAGAGCCATGACTTTTAAACACATCCAGGATCAGCGATTCAACACCCTCCCTGGGCAGCCTGTTCCAAGGCCTGAGGGCGCTTTCCATGGATGGCAGCCCAGCCCTCTGCTGTGTCAGCCACTGCTCCCAGCTCTGCATCATCAGCAGACCGGCTGAGGGGACACTGTGCCCTCATTCACTCATTGATTAGTATGTTGAACAAGATCGGACCCAGTACTGACCACTGAGAGACACCACTGGTCAGAGATCTCCAAGTCGACCCTCCATCATTGATAGTGACTCTCTGAGCTCTATCACAAAGTCAGCTCTCAACCCACCTTGCCATCCACTCATCCACCCCACACTGCAGGATCAAGGTGTTATGGGAGATGGTGTCAAAGGCCTTGCTGAAGTCAAGGTAGACAACATCCACTGCTCTGCTTCATCTACCCAGCCACATAGGACATCACGAAAAGCAATCAGATCCGTCAAGCGCGATTTCCCCTTGGTGAAGTCGTCATGCGTTCATGAATCATCATCAATCCATGCTGACTATTCCAAATAACTTTATTCTCTTCCAGATGGTTGAAGATGGCATCCAAAAGAATGTAATTGTTCCATCATCTTTCCAGGGACAAAGGTGAGACTAACTGGCCTGCAGTTTCCTGGTTCATCCTTCTTGCCCTTCTTGCAGGCTGGAGTGACACTGGCATTCTCCAGTCCTCAGGCACCTCTCCTGTTCTCCACCACCTTTCAAAGATGATGCTCTGTGCTGGATGGCCAGCAGCCAGACTAGTGTTGCTGCCCTTTGGAACAACTCTAATAGGAGCTGGGCAGTGGAGGACAGATGCACCACAGGCTGTAGGTTCCAGTTTCCGCCTTTTGAAATGCCACAGAAGCCTGGTCAAACTCTGTCTTCCTTTACCCATATTGCTAAAAATTCCATTTCCTCTGCCTGATAGCTTCAAGATAATTGCTTTACAAGGAATCTTACAAATTAAATGTTTTTCTTCTGAGAAGCTGTAGATGTCTGGCAATCCCAGTGGAAATTCCCTGGATGATGGAAGTTTGACCAATTTCCTCATGGCTTACAGCTCCTGAATGGCCATAAGGATCCGAGGGGGTTATTGCTAAGCCTAGAGGAAGCAGCTGCCTTCCTGCTTCACTGTTAAGGTTTGTGCAGCACAGGAGTTCCATGGCTGGACAGGAGATAGGGTGGGTGTCCCAAACAGACACTGAGCTTCTAAGTTCAGTGAGTGCAGAGGATCCTATCTTGGACCATGACCAGACTCAAACATTCTTTTAGGTACAGATGTGACCTGGGAATTATGTATAAAAGTAATACAGCTTTACCCATCACTCTGCTGTTGAAAATTATCCTACTAATAATCTCTTTGTCCTGCCTGAGCAGCTCTTCCCTAGGGTTCACGGTCATGGCAGAGTAGAGGAATTCTTTGACAAGGCTTGTCTGTTTTCTTTAGCCTGGACACCAAAATGAATTCAAATATTCATGGAGAGAGATGTTAAAGGGACTTTGAGAACAAGCCCCAGGGTACATACGCATGTTAAAGTACTCTGAGCTCAGTACTTACTGATGGGAAAGGAATAATTCAGCAGGAGTACACGTTGATAAAGTTGGTTGTCCTTACTCTAGAGGCACTCCATGTTAAGAACCGGGTTCTTGTGCCCAGATAGAGGAACCCTGCAGCACTGTGAAGTGGTCACTTAAGAAAGGTCGCACACAGGATCTGGTTAATCCAGTAACCAAATTGTTTCTTGAGTCTCAAGAGAGAATTGTAGAATCATAAGGGATCAGAAGGGACCTTGAAAGATCATCTAGTCCAATCCCCTTGCCACAGCAGCATCACCTAGACTAAGTCGCACAGGAACATATCTAGGAGGTCTTAATGGTCCTGCAAGGCATCACCACTCCAAAGCTGGGTGCAACAGAACTGAGTTGCATTTGTGTTTTTCAACTGACATGAAACTGCTCTGGCAACAGCAAGAAGAAAGCTGTAGTCTCTGACATATGCTGGAACAGGAGACCTGGATGTATATTTATGCTGGAATTCAACAGACAGGTCAGGACTTAACTCCTATGTCAGGAAATTCAATAGGATCCCAGAGTTCCCTTTGAGCAGGTGTTCAAATTCCCCCAGTTTGCCTCAGAGTAGTTTCTGGTCCAAAGTTTGCTCATGACCAAAACCACATGTCCATCCAGAGTGGAGTTAGTCTGAGCTGGTGCAAGTGTCCACAGGATAGCTGCCAGTTCATCACTTCACATTTACTTTCTAGCCAGCAAAGGGAAACGTACATGCGTGCATACCTTATCCACCCTCAGGTAAACATCTGAGATGGTAAGAATAAGCTCCCCAACTGAAATATCTGTTAGCCATAAAAGGGGTCTGTTACAACTAGCTCTAGGACAGCACCTACAGACATGAAGTTGGGTGAGCAGAATCCTACTTAGCCTGTGCACAGCTTCATTTCTCTCTGCCTCCAGCCCTTTCCTTGGTTCTTCCTCATGTCCTTGTTCTTGCAGCTTGGCAGGCAGTGGGCATCGCAGCACCAGGGTTGCTCCTCATCTTGCTGCACTGCAGCAAAGTTCACATTACAATTTCAGGATGATCTTTGTAACACTTGCATTGAAATCACTGCTTTTTCAATAGGGCACGGTTCCATCATTGATCAAACTGTCTGAAGTTTCCTGATGCTGGTTTTGTAGGAGATAGATAATGACCTCACTGAGACAGAGTAGTTCTCTGCCTTGGAAGCAGGTTCTTTCATTTGCAGTGCTGATTGCTCAGCATCCATAGGAGCAACGGGATGTGTAAAGCCAGAATTGAGTAAGGCTCTGTAGGAGTGATAATCAGGAGTTACATATAGAAGTGGATGTCTGTTCTGTAGCTTTGTACGAATCATTTGAGTGAAGGAGCCATTAATACCTTTGCATGAAGAACAGTGAGATTGTCAGCCTCAGAGGAGAGAGCCCTTGAAAAGCCCAGTGGTTAATTGTTTTAAAAGTGATCAATCAGAATGATTATGGGAATGTGGTTTTATGTCTAATGGGTTGCCTGCTATATCCTACCTTTCCTGATGAGGAAATATGATCAAAACTAGCACTATGCCAATCAAAGTGTGTCAATCTTTCCCAGAAGGAATAACTGTGTAGATGGAAAAGACACAGAGAGTTGTAATGTTATTGTAACTAATTAGTTGTGCTCTCAGCACAACTGACATGACCTAAAGCCTCACAGACACTGCCATCAATTAATGTGTAGAGACTGTCAGAATAATGCAGTAACAGCATTGCCTTGTGACACCTTGTTTGCAATGAAAATGTAAGAACTTTCATCACTGATACTGTCTTTTCTAGTGCACCATTATCAATAATGTCACTGGTTTTTTGGTTCTATGACATCACACTGCCCAATTCTACAAGCGGGAAATACAGTGGTGTTCGTACTCTTCAAAGGGCAATCGGAAAGAACAGCAAACCGCAGCGTGCAGTTGTTATTCACCTGATGCTGCATCCTGTTCGGTGCTGCTGTCCTGAGCAGGCAATATACTGCCTCAGATTTACTCGGGATGGGGGGCAGAACTTGTATGTTCCAATGCTTTTTCATGCTATGCTTTTGCACTCTGGTGTCCGCACTGCTTTTCATATCTCACTGCAACCCGTCTGCTGCTGGTGGGGTGAAAATATTTGGGCAACATGAACTCTAGTTAAAAGGGGAGTGATGCAAATGAAGTGTGCGTTTGAATGGTCCCAAAAGAACGGCTGAGTGGTGGCAGCTGAGGGTGAGCAATATGGCATCTCCTCACTTTCTGCTCATCTCTTACTCCTTATCTGTATTCACGTGGTGCCTACCTCTATGATATCAGAAGCTGGGTGCTACAGAGAAGTGGAGTCGTGAGGGATTTGTGAAGGAACTGTAAATGAAGTGAAGTTGCAAAAGTGAGAAGTGAACCTTGGTACCAGCATCGCAGCGTTACCTTTTCCCTGAAAGACCTTCCCTCTTTCCACAGGCATAGTAGTCAGTCATTTCTCTTTATGCATTATATGTTCTCTGCTGGTAGGAGATGCTTCATTTTAGGAAACCAATTGTGCTTGAGGGCTCAAAAACCCCACTGATTTCAAGGTTTAGCAATTTAGCAACCTGATAAAACCATTCTCTAGAATAAATGGGTGACTTTTTGCAGCTGTTTTTTTTCTGCTTGTACTTCCAATGTCTCTATCCTGTTCAGAGCTGCCGAAACAGTATAGCAATCATTTTGCAGTCCTGACTAGAGTAAGAACTGCTACAGCTGTGTAATTTTGTACTGCTGAACTTCACCTTGTAGAGCAGTTTATGTTGTGCATGCTTAATTGATGTTCTGGCTTTTATAGTTCATGTCGGGCCTCTTTAATAGGAGCGATGGTTCTTTGTGTGTTGGCAGTCACAGACCTAAAAGCATTTTATGAAGGAATGGTAAGTGCCATTGTCCCACTGTATTGAGGAGCAAACTCTAGGATTGAAGGTCTCATTGTCTCTGCAGGACTTCCTACAAGCTCATGACTGTAATAACCAGATTTAAAAATATCCGTGAGTGCTTAAAGTACTTAGGAGCACATTGCAAGAGCTGTAGTGAGTAATCTCATTGAAACGGTGCTGGAAATGCAACAACCCAGGGTGCACATTACATGAGGAAGCATATGTGCATCAGGTATTGTTATTCTGCAAGACCTTAGATGTCCATACATTAAAGCATGTCTAAATATCTGCTATTACACATGTGTAACGAAGACAAAAGTACAAACTAGGACAGTGCTTTCTTGAAAGGGGAATCAGTGGCTGAAAGTAAGTGTCATATTTGATCCCTGCAGCCGGTTATAGCAGGACTTATGTCTGTGTGGGTGGGATACAACATAGGTTATGCATGCATTCATCCTTGACTTCATTTAGCGTCTTCATTTGTTGTGTTCTTGTAGTAAAAGTGCTTCTCTGTGGGGGATTTCAATTGAATACTGTACCAGGAAGCACTTGCTTCAAAGGTTCATAGAGTATGTTGTTCTCTGCACTGCGCAACGAGCCGAATGGGCGAGCGGCGGTACCTGATTACTTGATGTATTTTGTGGTATCATTACAAGTATTTTGGACCACAAACTCAGTCAGGACTTCACTGTAAGAAGATCCCTAAAATATATTCATCATGAACTCAGTGAAACTGTGAAGAATTGCATCAGCTATGTGAATGGCTCATTAACTAATTTAAAATAATTATAAGTAGACTCATCCATCATTGGGTAGCCCTGTAAATGTATGTGTTTATACTCACAGCTCGTATCTTTTACTTCAGAACATGGCACGGTAACACTCGTTATCTTCCCTGATGACACGGTGCTGAACTATTTGTAATAAGCTGGTACTAAGATCTTACTGCTAGTTTTTCTATCAAAATAATAGCTTGTCACTGTCATAAGCTACTTCTGCGAACAGCCTGAAAACACTGTGGTTACCTGCCCTGCTGAACAGGAAGAGGACATGGTGAGAGATCACTTGAGTGTCTGCTGATCTTCTCTTTCTCCTTTGAAATTCAAAACAAAAGCAGCTGAGAACTTCACTCTGGTTCTGGGTTGGTATTCTACTTACTACTTTGTTGTGGGGATGGACAGACCATATTATGAACTCATGCATTGTAAGTTACTTTGAAAACATAATACTACAGCAGCTAGGTAATTTTAATTGTCGTTACACCTAATTTTCAGGCTGGCACAGGATTTGTGTTGTAACCTAACATCTTGTCAGGTTACAAGCATGCTGTATTTAATAGCATGGAATCGGCAGGGACAGCTATCCTGGAAGAGTACATGACACTGCCATTTGTGTAGGGAGGCCAAGGCACAGCTGGAGCTGAACTTGGCAAGGGATGCAAAGAAGAATCAGCAAGGCTTCTACAGGAACATCAGCCAGAAATGTCAAAGAAGGCAGTGGCAGCTGGTGAGCGAGACTGGTGAGCTGGTAACACAGGACAAGGAGAGGGTTGAGGTAACAGTCTTTTTGCCTCAGTGTTTGCTGACAGTCTCTCTTCTCATACCTTCTGAATAGAAGAACCACAAGATGAGAACCAGGAGGGCAGAGTCCCTCCTGCTCTACGAGGTTTGTGACCACTTAAAGAACTTGAACATACATGAGTTTATGGGACCTGAAGACATGCATCCCAGGGTCCTGAGAAAACTCCTTGTTGCAGCTGCCAAGCCAGTCTCCGTGATACCTGAAAAGCCTTGGCAGTCAGGTGAAACCCCTAGTGACTGGAGGAAGGGAAACATCACACCCATTTTAAAATAAGGTGGGAAGGAGGACCCTGGGAACCACTGAGTTGTCAGCATCACCTCTGTGTCTGGGAAGATCATGGAGCAAATGCTTCTAGAAGTTCTGCTAAGGCACATGGATGACAGAGAGGTGATTTGAGACAGCCATTGTGGCTTCACCAAGGTTAAGTCTTGCCTGATCAACCTAATGGCCTTCTACAGTGAAGTGACTGCATTGATGGACAGGGGATGATCAATGGACATCATCTGTCTGGACTTGTGTAAGGGCTTTGAAATAGTCCCCCATAACATCTTCTCTCTAAATTGGAGAGATATGGATTTGATGGGTGGACTGTTCAGTGGATAAGGCATTGGTTGGATGGTCACACCAGAGAGTAGTGATCAATGGCTTGATGTCCAGATGGAGACTGGTGACAAGAGGTGTCTCTCAGGTGTCTGGTACTGGAACCAGTGTTTTTAGTATCTGCAGACTTTCAAGGCCAGGTTGGACAGGGCTCTGGGCAACCTGATCTTGTTGGAGATGACCATGCTTACTGTATGTGGTTTGAACTAGATGAACATAGAAGGTCCGTTCTGGCCCAAACCATTTCTACAATACTATTATTGCAATGCTCTGCAGTAGATATTATACAAACTAGATCTATTACTGAAGCTTGTTCATATTTGTTGCTGTATTGTGCCTTATTCTGGCATCAGCTCTACCACTGAACTCATCAAGAAGTGATATTTTCATACTCTTGATGTCATCTTTCATTATGACTCTAGAAGTTAGCTTCCAGTTAGCTACTTCTGTTATGTCCATCAAGTCTTTAATTGCTCAGGAAAGTAATAATACCAGTTTGATATAAACGAGCCAGGGTTTATGCTCATGTGACTGTTTGCTGTTTCTTGCCATGATTCTGTCATTTTAGAGTCCTTTATACTCATGGAGGTTTAAACTTGATTATAGAGGTCTGTTATGTAACAGGTTTGCGTGTTTCCTTAAAGAGTATTTTGTAATCACAGAGTAAGTTTTTATCTTAGATTTTACTTTATGTCACTTTGGTTGATATTGTATGTAGCAAGGTAATTTTTTCTGTACATATATTGTGTTTAATCCTCAGTTTGATGACTTCCTACCTTCACAGAATTTACATTCCTTGCTTTTGCCTACTATTTCACTGGCCATCACTATTCTTATAGCAACCAGTACTTAATACCAGCGACCCTCCCACACTGTGAGCACACCCAACAAGCAGCACTCTCATTAATGATCACAGTAATCTTGAGCAGCAGACAGCTGTATCTGTCAGTTCCAAGGGGAAAACTATCTGAAACAGTGTACTATACTGATGAGTGCATCTATTCCAAAGAGCCCGACCTTCACACCATTAGCTCAGCAAGATCCAAGCACCATGGTGTAATCCTGCTGTGAAAGGCAAGTTTGGTTTGCTTTTGTATTTTACATTCTTCATTCATGAGCCAATATACATTGAAATCCCTGGAGAGATGTAGCTGACTTGGCTGGAGTAAGCCTGTGCTAAGTTAGAGCCTACATTTACTGTACAAGGCAAGTTCCTCTGTAACGGCTATTTAACCAGCAAGCCTCAGAGCATGCAAACAGGATTTGCTGACTGCATTGTCATGTCCTTTGGGGACCCACCTTTCCAGATTATGTCTGCAAGTAAATCCAGATTCTGACATCTGTGGTAGATTTTCCTGTTTGTTTTATGGGATGTGGATGTGGAAGTTGCCCTTCTGAACGAGCTGCTGTGTTTTCTGCTGCTCCTACTCCTTCTCTTGGGTGCCAATGTTCATAGCCAATTTCTCTTTTCCAGTTTGTTTTAAAATGGTTCTCATCTCTTCATCTCTGATAGCTTTTTCATTGCCTTCTGTATGAAAACAGCAAGAAAATGTGCTGTTCAGTCTGCGGATAATATAGAGAGAGGAAAATTACCTGTTAAAGAATTCACGAGTACTGCGATTCGCTTCGTATTGTAATGTCTGTTATTAGCAGGCATGGAGCAATATTTTTGCATACTGTATTAGCTGAAGACAAGTGCATCTGATCACTAAATCCTATAACACTGTGTCTTAGTTGGCACAGCAGTTTGGAAGTGTTTTCACTTCAGAAATAGCCAGAAGTTTGGGAGGGTGTTGGGTTGTTTTTACATAGAGGTAGGCTGCATCAGCACTGGGTTTTTTTTGCTTTTTCCATGTCATCCTGTCTTGGGTTTGAAAGGACTTTAGAACTGGGTGAATACGTGCAGTCTGCTTTGATTCCTTGGATTCAGATGCTCTCAGAGTTGTCATATACGGGTACTTCTCCCTTGTGCTTCTGTTTTTATTTAGCTTTTCATCATGTTTCTAACAGATTACTGACAACAAATCTATTCTCAAACAAGTCAAAAGTCACGATAAGGAACTCCTGCTTTGTAATGAATATTGAGCATCATTTGCCAAAGAAAACAGCAACCAGCTCTCCCTGTGTTGGTACCCTTTCTGCTTGGAATCTGTAGACTGTAGTGTCGCCTCCTCTGCCATTAAGAGAGGCAAACCCTGCCTTGCTAAACAAGCTTTGCAACCCAGAAAGGAAGGCTGAGGGCAAGGAGAAATGGGCAATCATAAGGATCTGGTAAAATAACCTGGGTTCTTTTTACGTGGGAAAAGGCACAAGGGGTTACAGACTATCCTGTCTCCATCTCTCCTTGCCTTGTGCAGTCATCAAAGCAATACTGATGCTGTGGCAACTGTGTGCTGGTGCTGTCTGTGGCACAGCTGAACCTTTACATCTTGCCCATAGAATTTTCTCGGCACATCTTTGCTAATGGAAGTAAAGCAGCAGTACTGGGTGCAAGACTTTGGGGTTTAGAGCAGAGCTACGCTGGCACATTAGCTCGGCCACACGCGCTGGCTCTAAACTGAGTCTCTGTGTATGGTTGTCCACTTGCAATAATATAAACACAAAGGGAACAATTATATCTTCCAGTTATGCAGTGTTTATCCAGCACAGATCTGCTGCCCAAGTCCATAGGTGTACTGCACACTGACTACTGTAAGTGGTGTAAACTGGTTTGAACTGGTAACGCTACAACCAGCTGTTTTAAAACAGAAACATTCAGCAGCTGTCTCATTCACTGCTTACCCATCTTAACCAGTGCAGAGGATACAAAGCTGATGGAAAAGGTAGGTTTTTGACTGCCAATAAGCAGATCTGATCTCTGACTGACCAAAGGGAAGAGACTCTGCTGAGTTTTCAGTCTCCCTCCTGACAGCTGTTACCTGAGCTGACCCCAGATGTGAGAGGAAGGTCTCACATAGGGGACCTCTGGGACTTTGTTCAGTCACCTTTAAATTCAAATGCAAAGAAATCCTTAGCACGTCGTCCGGCTGAAGAAGAGCATGCTCTCCCTGCCTGCTCACAATTTGCTTTGCTCTTGTGAGACCTCCACCTTGAATCCTGCAGCCAGTTCTGGTGTCCTCGACATCAGAAGGAGATGGAACTGTTGGAGTGAGTCCAGAGAAGGCGACATAGATGATCCAAGAGCTGGAGCACCTTTACCATAGGGACAGACTGAGGAAGCTGGGGTTCAGCCTAGGAAAGAGAAGACTCCCGGGGGATCTTAGAGCTGCCTTCGAGAACCTGAATGGAACCTACAGGAAGGCTGGAGAGGGAGTTTTCCTGAGGGGATCCAGTGATGGGACAAGGGGAAATGGCTTGAAACTGAAGGAGAGGAGGTCCAAACTAAATCTGAGGAAAAAGTTCTTCAGTGCCAGGGTGAAGAGACTCTAGAATTGATTGACCAGAGAGGTTGTGGCTGCCTCCTCCCTGGAGGTGTTAAAGGCCAGGTTGGATGAGACCTTGAGCAACCAAGTCTGGCTGAGAGGCATTGCTATCCTTAGTAGGGAGTTGGAGTGGATGAGCTCTGCGGCCTCTTGCAGCCTGAGCCAGTCTGATTCTGTGGTTGTACTTCGCTGTCACTACAACATGAGTGGGATCACTGGTGGTGACACAAGAGACAGCCATGCAAAAGCAGCATGCAGAGATGTGGTTAGGAATGCAGAAAGTTTAAATGAAAGTTTGTTTGGGGTGTCATGCCCAGCAAAATTTACGTCGTAGAAAGTCTGAGGCTAATATATCAGGGCACAGAGAAGCTTGAATGTGCTTTTCTTGCAAAGAAGAGCAATTCTTCTTGCTCTCGAGTTTCTTCCTTGGTAGAGGATTCAGCCAAGCTTTTGATCGTTGTTTCTGTTACAGAGCCAGAAAAGCATTTCAAACAGTTCTAATCCTGCTATGGAGGTTAATCATACAAGTAAGCAATAAAAGGATTCTTTTTTCCTGGGACTAGGAGAGAAAACCTGAAGGGAGAAAGGCTGTGACCAAAGTGGGCACTGGAAGTTCATGTTATATCAAATACTACAAACTGTCCCTATATCAAAGCCTTCCATCCATCCCTCGGGGTTTCTATTGAAACCATAAACCTCTGCTGAGTTTCCCTGGGTGGGAGGGGACCTCTGTGCACTTGACGTAAGCTCAGTGCTTTCTGTAAAGCTGCTCAGCATAGCAGAGTGGTCTTGGAGCCTTTGCCAAGCACACGCTGAAGGCACCGTTAGCAGCTACGAACGTCAGCAGCTCATTCCTATCGTGACATTGTACTGAGCTTCAGAAGAGAAATATTTCCATTTCTTTACATTTTGCTTTTTAAATGCTTTTGGCAAACTCCGCAGGAGAACTGCATACCCGTGCAGCTGTGTGGCGGTTAGCCCTCCTCTCTGTGACGTTCTGAGCAGCATTTCTAAAGGCCGACTGCAGAGCAAGGAGATAAAAATTACTTGAACTACTGCACGGTGTAGGAAATCTGCGTGGAATGAAAATAGATGGGCATGGCTGCCTAACTGTGGCATGAGCTGCCCTGCACCCTTACTGTGGAGGAGTTCGTTAATCACCTCTGCAGTGTTTGCGGTCAGAAAGACTGTCACACGTTTATTGTCTGAAATGCACATCAGGATCTGTGGTGTTTTTCTTATCAATGAGTTTACAATACCTTAAGTACTCAGAACTTCACCGTAAGCTGAAGGTCCAGTGGGGAGAAATACACTGCATGCGTGTTTCCATCTTTATCCCATTATATTCCTTTCTTTCTTGATTTTGCTTGACAAACACGGAGTCATTTCCTTTCTGCTTCCTGTCTTTAATCAACCCAGTGTCCAAACTCCCCTTGTACCTTAGCTGAGGTGCCGACTTTCTTTGTGTGAAGCAGCACACTGAATGCTTCTCAAATGCTTCACTGTCGGGCTGATAGAGGTGCACTCAACTCATTGATTAATTGCTGGAGAAGAGCTGTTTCCAGACATTACATTTGTGGATCATACTGTCAGCAAAACAGAACAAGGTGACACAGACACAACCCCACGGCAATCCAAACACAGACTGTCGGGGAGGTGGTGGAAGGGAAAGATCACGAAGTCCAACCCCCTTGCCAGAGCAGGGTCACCTAGGTCAGGTCACACGGAAACAGTCCAGGTGAGTTTTGAATGTCTCCAAAGGAGACTCCACAAGCTCTTCCAGGGCTCTGTCACCCTCACAGTAAAATGAAGTGTAAAGTTTTAAGCATGCATTAGCAAATGTTCTGTTCTCAGAATGCTTGTGGGCATTTAGGAGGCGGTGGAACATTCACTTTGGTGAGCTCAAGTCTGTCTGCGGCAGTTACCTTAAGGCTTTTCTGTAGTGTAGCTGACTGGGTGCTGATTTTATGTTTTCTCAGCTTTCCAATCTTTCAGGGGCTTTTATACCAAAGTTCATGCAGAATGGGTGAACATCACCAGAAACATAAGCACATTTCATAGGGGAAATGTGTTTCTTGGTCCATCTGAACTGTAGCGTTAAAAAACCCCATTGGCCACGCTTGCCAAGAGCATGTTGTGCACATCACCAGAAAATACACCGCTGCCTGCAGCTGGTAACCTCTCGGCAATACATTGTGAAGTGCTGGCTGTCAGGTAGTTCAGTGCTTTTTTTCACCGCAAGGCCCTATAATGTAATCACAGTTGTAAAAGGAACTTGTGAGTGAAGCGACTTGCTCATTCCTCGCAGCGCTGCAGTGCCAAGTGGTTAGAGAGCGAAGGAGAGGCAACATCAGGACCCCAGAGATTTATTTTACCCAGAAACAATACCAGATATTTAAACAAAGGTGAAGCTGCTCTGGGTGCCAGCTGTTTGCTCAGGATTGTATTGCAGCCGATGGTTAATTTTGCTTAAACCAGAGGTAAGCCTGTATTTTCTGTCTGTTGCTGTGATGAACCTACTTACTAGTCTGAGTTACCACTGGGTGCTAGTCTGGGCTTGTAACTTTGCAATGCTGCAGCCACCAAGGAATGCCTGGGGCACTGTGATACCCATGGGTCTGATACCGAACTCTGGAGACAAGTTATTAGCCTCGTTAAAGGGAAATGTAATGCCCAGCTTGGAGAGGTGTCACCACTACCAGAGCAGCAGTGTTAGGATGAAGCTTGAAGGGCTCCAAAACTGCAGTGCAAACACCTCAAAGTGCAGAAGAGCAACAGCATATCCAGACTGCTAATTAGTTAGAGAGAAGGGAGTGGGATGTTTCTGAAGCTGCAACGTCTCCTGATTAGGATGCTGTGTCATTAAATTAGAGCTGGGTTCTAACTCAACTGTAAAAAAGGCATGGAGTGACTTTTATTAGAATGTAGTGCTTTTGACAGGGTTTCAATTTGCAGTTCTTACAGGAATTACTAAAACAATCAGCCTTTGTGTCGCCACCATGTCCATCACGCAGTTCTCAGGAGAGTTTCTGGAGGCACATACCAGTACTAAGGCTGTTTGTTAGTGATGCCTTATGACCGGTCCTATTGGGGATATTGCCTTGTCTGTTAGCAATCGTGTTCTCATGTGATGTTTGTACTAATGAATACTGGAGTATTTCTAGTTGTGAAGCCTCTTATTTAAAAAGCATCTCAAATTGACTAAAATTGTAAGAGACCCCCCAGAACTGCATGAAGTGTCACGTGGTCACTTAAATATGTTTAAATTCTTAAGGAAATAATATGTCAACTTAGTTTAGCTGAAGAATGTCTTTGACTTTGTTCTGTATTGCAACTTGGGGTTCCCCTCCTGTATGAACTGTCAGCTGTGCCCCAGCACCCTTTCAGTGGACAAACATTATCTCTGTACCGCTTCTCTTCTAAGGACTGCCTGGTGATGAATAGTGTTGTCACAGAGGGGTGTGTTTTGCCGTGGAAATATTGCTGTTGAGCTGCTTCTCGGAGCTTCTCGTTTCCTTCTCTCTCCCTCTTTCTCCTCCAGCCCAACAAATCGAAGGATTACATGAGAAAGCAAGCACTTGGTGTTTTATAAACTGTTTATATAGGAAATAACGAGTTGGAAGCATGACTTTGTTGTACCATGTTAATTCAGTTTTGCTGAAATAGGCTTTACAGGTGGAGGATCTAGACAGGTCTCCCTACTGCCAGCCTCACCGATGTCTTCCGCTTTATGTATGTATGAACAAGATACTGAAGATGCTGTTATTTCGAGACTTATCAAGTGTGTTTTGTGGCAACCTCTGCAGTAAAAAACTTGCTACTGGCTGTCATCACTGATTGCCTCATTTTGGCTGACAGTTGTTCATTTCACTTCATTGCAAGGATGTGAACAAAACTATCCGCGTGCAAGTCTGTGGACACAAAATACGAGTGAATTGAGAAGCCATAACTGTGCTTCTTCTGACCAGAAACCCTTGCTTCTTCTTAAGAGTCATGATGTGTCTTGGTTAGACACAGGTTTTCTTCCCTGATGTGGGGCAATGGTAGGTATCAGGATGTTCACACAAACCCAGTTCAGAGTCCGAGTGGGCAGGTTCGCTTTTCAGGGGTTACCTGAACATGCCAAAATGACTGATCTGCCTGTGCACAGCGTTTGGGTGAGATCTCTGCTAGCAGTGGTGCTTGTTGCTCCGTTGGCTCAAAATATACCAGAAAAAACTTACTACCTCTATAGGTGGACTGATTGCACTGTCTTTTTAATTGTTGTGTAGTTATCTGAAAATATTCCTTGGGAATACAATTGGTTTGCCAGTGGGAAATGTGAATTTATAGTCTTTTTTTTTTAAAAAACTCTGAATAAAAAGAGACTTCTTGATAAATTATCCCAGCTGAAAAGGTGGATGTACTCTCCCAAAGGGTTTGCTGCTCGCAGGGGTACAAATGCTGTTTGTGGGTTTGCTGTAATAAATAGAAGTGGGAAGGAGTACATGATGGTTTACATTTGGATGTTAAACCTCGGAGTCTTAACAGCACAGGATATAAACAGCGTCCGCCTGTCTCTGAATGTGTTCTGCAGCAGTTGGGGGAACATTGAAATGAGTCTTGCTGCAATATTTCAGGTGTCTTTTTATAAACAGCATTTGATGCTCAGGAGAGTAGCAGGGTACGTGGAATGGGACACAGTGGAGTGTAAAGCCTAGGGAACATTTCTATTTAAATGCCGTATTTTCTACTGTTTATCTGCTGCCTGTAGTCACAGTGTCCTCTCAGTGTTTGTGATCACTGCTGCAGATTCACCTGAGAGATGTACAAGCCTGAAATAACAAATGCTCTCTGAATTATTTCTTCTTTCTCTGTTTTAGCACTCTAAGCCAAGGGGCACTTTGTCAATTCATGTGTAAATGTATTCTCTTCTTGTTTAGAAACAGCAGTGCAGTGCTGCAGAGCTTCGCAGCTAAACCTGAGGTTGTAAGATCAGTAACACATCAGCAAGGACCAGAAGGAAACATGCACCTTGGTTTTTCTTCATGTAGCTCTTTGAATTGAGGACAGCATTTGCTGTTTCAGTTGGCCTAATCTTGTTGGTATCTCATGCAGTTGCAATGTGCTAGAGTCCTGCCAGCTTTCAGACAAAGATGGCTTGGAGTTGTATCATAGAATCATAAAATTGACTAGGTTGGAAGGAAACTCCAAAGATCATCTAGTCCAACCCCCCTGCAGGGAGCAGGGACATCCTCAACTACATCAGGTCACCCAGAGCCTTATCTAGCCTCACCTTGAAGGTCTCCAGGGATGGGGCCTCAACTGCTTCCCTGGGCAACCTATCCCAGTGTTCAACCCCCAATCCTGCTAAAGAACTTCTTCCTAACAGCCCATTTCAGTCTGCCATTCTCTACTGTGAAACCATTGCCCCTCGCTGTATCACTCCAGGCCTTCATGAACAGTCCCTCTGCAGCCTTCTTGCAGCCCCCTTCAGGGACTGGAAGGTCACTATCAGGTCCCCCCCAAATGGAGCCGCCTTTGTCCAGGCTGAACAACCCCAGCTCCCCCAGGCTGTCCTCATAGCAGAGGAGCTCCAGCCCCCTGATCACTTTGGAGTCCTCCTCTGGACCCGCTCCATCAGGTCCCTGTCCCTTCTGGAAGGGACAGAAAAAACCAGAAAGTTTGGTAAAACAGAAGTTTTACCAAAACAAACCCAAACAGTCTCAAGAGCAGAAGCACCAGGACTTGTTTCAGATCCTGTGTTTCATTGTTCAGTCAAGTCAGGTCTGGAGTTTGTAGCCCAGGGCAACTTCACATTACCAGGGTGCCTTTAGAAATCACAACTAATCTCAAGGTGGCTTCGTCCTCTTCAGAACAAGGTCTGGCTGAGCACCTGCAAAACAAGCTGTTCTCACCACTTGTTGTGCAGTAAGTGGGCAAAATAAAAACTCTTGAGCAAGGTTAAAGCTTCCCAAACCTGTGCGGCACGTGTTTTGGTTCTCTCCTGGATAAAAGCAATTCCCTTTTTTCCATAAAACTCTTTTATGTTACCATTCTTTTTATTTTACCGTTCTGTCGTGGAGTGCTTTTCTATCTCTGATTGTACTGCAGAATATTAAGGATGAGGTTACAAAGCAAAGTGTGCAGGAGGACTCTGGCTTCCTGTTGTGAAGAGCAGTAGCAGTTAAAGGAGGGGGCAAAAGAAATGGATTTTTAGTCAACTTTAAAAACTGCTGATAAGAAGAGAAAGTAGAATCCAGCACAGTCAGAGAGAGCAGTAAGCTCAAGTTGTATCAGGCTGTCCACAAGGAAAAACTTCTCCCTGGAAAAGGGCCTCAGGTCTTGGAACAGCCATGGAACAGGGAGGGGGTTGAATTGCCAGTCCAGGACGTGTTTCACAGTCGTGGATATCTGCAGCTCAGGGACAGGGTTCAGAGAACTGAAGAGGCAAATCACAGCCCCTCTTCCCGTGGTGGTATCTCTTCTAAACCAAATAAATCAATNTCTATAACTTGGAAAATATTTGGAAAAAGAAGATAGAGTACTTGCAGAACACAGAGACAAGGTTGTAGCTACCTTTAGTGTCTCCTTCTTCATGGACATAGATAAACAATCCCTGGTTCAGAGAACTTAAGAGGCAAATCACAGCCCCTCTGCCCGTGGTGATATCTCTTCTAAACCAAATAAATCAATGCATTCTTTTTTGCTTCATCCACATTTGCATTCTCTCTGCTGTTGCTGTGGTAGCTCAGGGAAACAGGGAGCTGCTCTGTTACAGGATTTCTCTTGTCCTACTCCAGCTCTGCAACCCAAAGAGCAAGGGCCACCCATTCTCCACAGATTGATTACACACCCTGAGCAATAAGCGGTGAGCAGGGCCTATCAAAGACTTCACTTTTATGCAAATCAAAGCCAAGATCTGTCAGCTGAAAACAGCAGTGATGTCCACCTGAACCAGGAAAAGCAGTGAAAACGTTTTCAGTGCAGGTGGCAGTGAAGAAACATTGCCTTTTGCAGGTACCTCTGTAAGCAGACTGTGCAAAGGATGCACAGTCTAAGAGAGCAAATGAAAGAGCACTGAAAGGAGGGAGCAAATGCAGAACGCTTCTCCATGCACTTACAAAACTTGGTTGCATCTACGGCATCCCAAGAGAAAGTAATGGTGCCCATGGAATGGCAGACTGAGCTAAATGAACGGGACACTGAGTCTGAAGCACATCACACAGAGACTTTAGTCACTTAAAGATCTTTGAGAGCAGTCATCATCAGCTCAAAGCATCATTTCTGACGTGCAGCAGTGGAATTCATTGTAGATCTGCCTTTGCACCTCAAGTCTAAACCACCAGTGCAGAGGACTGCAAGCTCTCCTTGCTTGCATTAAACCTTCCAGGTAGAAGACAAGAATGTGTGATGGAAGCTTTTCCCAATGGATTGAGTCTTTAAACAGTTTCACTGTAACGCTAACAAGTATTTTAGGCCCTCTCTTTTCTGTGAGGGTTGTAAATTGTTTTGGACTCACCCAACCTAACTAACAAGGTGGCTGGAGACAACTTACTGAGTATGTGTTTGGCAGATGCTATCGGAGTCATCCTCACTACAGTCCAGCTAATGTCTAAGACAACTAATGTCTAAGTTTGCCCTGCCCTGAAGAAGCTCTTCAGGTTGCAGCCCTTTTAAAGAGAAGCTATTGCCAGTTTGCAACTAAAGGAGAGAGGCTGCTTCTTCAGTCAGAGTAGTCCCTTTTTTATTATTCAATATGAAACAGTAGTTATTAAATAGTGATGATCAAGACCGATCACAACCGTTAGGAGCAAACTGCGAGGAAAGCTTTTGCTCTAGTTGTCTTTCTAACTCGTTGCTTCTTTTTCTCTGCTTTCAGAGGCTGGCAGCAAGAAGCTGAAGAGCACCATACAGAGAAGCACAGAGACGGGAATGGCAGCAGAGATGAGGAGCCGAATGGTTCGACAGCCGAGTCGGGAATCCACTGATGGCAGCATAAATAGTTACAGCTCTGAGGGCAAGTAAGTGGCATGAAAAACAGCAGTGATGTGGGAGAGGTTTCTTGACTTTGTCAGCAAACTTGAGATGTGAGAAGAGGTCCCACCTTTGGCTGAAGGATATAGTTCTGTGTACGGACTCTGCCTCTTGAAGCATTGGCAAAACTGAGCAGTTTTAAGCGCATAGCACAAATGTCCTGAAAGCTGGCACTAGGAGAGGGTTTCGTCTGTTATTTCATGTCTTCCCCCACATGCATCACTGGCTAATTTGTGGAACATGAGCTGGACACAGCTGAAAGGTGAAGGGTTGAAACCATACCCCTGCATCACATAATCCAGCTGATCCTGGAGTCCTCTCCCTCCTTCTTCTGGGCCTTTTTCAGCCATTAGAAGTGTCACCTTTAACTTAGATGTTATTTCTAGAGTGAGCACCAATCAGTGTTTGATAGCATCTTGTATTCAGAAGAGCACAGCTGCTAGGTTTTTCCTGTCTCTTGCTAGATTCCCATCAAGATAATGAGAGCCTGACTTTGGTAGCTTGAGTAGTGCTTTGTCTGCATCTCACTCTGGACAGTAGTGTAGGTGGGGAATGAGGACAGGAAATACTTACATTCAGATGGAACAGGCTGCTTTTCCTTCCTTGTGTGCATACATTGTCTTACTAACTCTGCTTCTAGGATCATGGGGTTTACTGAGAGTACCGTGCCCCATCCTGCATTTCATGGGACCAACCAGTTGTGTAGCTCAGCTGAGAATGGTGGTTCCTCTACAGCAGAGACCCCAGAAACCCTGTATAAACCAGTTATACAAGGACAACACGTATTGGTTTTCCCTGTTTGTTCTAACGGATGAGGAAGGGGTTGGATGGATGTGTAGATAAACAAGTATCACAAGGCAAATTCAAGAAGGAAGAACCATAAGGTGTTAATTTCATGCGGCTTTGTGTGTTTTTTCATGCAAGGCTACTCCTAGGTTATTGAACTTTCAGGCTCTTCACTGCTCTAGAACCCCTAAACAAGAACTGTCCCTTGGCAAGAACCCTTTTGTGGACTCCTTTGGTTCCCTGTGTAAAATTTCACTGCACTTCTTCAGGCTTCATGGGAGACATCTCGCTCCTGATGTGAAACCATTCGTGGTTGCATATCCTGAGCTTCTCGCCTAGTACCAGTAGCACTTCTGAGATAAATGCAGTAGGGCAATAGAACTGAATCCTATTCTCATGCTTCATCAGCATTTCTTTTGCTTCAGCTTAATATTTCCTGGAGTACGGCTGGGTGCTGACAGTCAGTTCAGCGATTTCCTCGATGGACTTGGACCTGCACAGTTAGTAGGACGACAAACACTAGCGACCCCTGCCATGGGTAAGAATAACATGGTTTCCTCAGTCCAATTAATAAAAGCAGTGCACGTGTTAGAGCTCCAAAAAGACTTTTACAGAGTGCCTGCCTTCACTGGTGCTGTACATCAAGGTGCTGTAACAGTCACTGAGATTGATTTCTAGCATGCTGACATCCAAAATAGCGTGAGAAACAATCAGGTCTCAATTTGAGGTAGTGGCTAATCGTGTTTGCAGTTTAAAGACAGGAGTTGCACTTCCCACTCAGCATCTTTGTGGCTTCTCCAGTTGCAGCTCACTGCGAGGTCTCAGCTGCTGAGAGTTTGTATTTATTTGCCACAGATTCTATCAGATGTGCCAGTTTCTGGCCATGCATACTTAATTCATTTCACCCCAGAATGTGAAACTTGTGCCCACTTTTGCAATGCCTGGTGATCAGTTGCTGATAAACCCATGTTTGTAATGAAATGCTTTTCCACAGCAGCTGCCTGGGGCTCTCTGTAATCTTCTCTGTGTTCCAGAGTTGTCTGTATAGTCCCTGCTTCAGTACATTTGTCTTGAGAAAATCAAGTATTTAGTGGGGTCCCCCAACGATCAGTACTGGGACCAGTCCTCTTCAACCTAGTCATTAATGACTTGGATGAGGGATTAGGGGGCACTGCCAGCAAGTTTGCTGATGATGCGAAGCTGGGGGGTGTCGCCAACACCACAGCAGACTGGGCTGCCATTCAGCAAGACCTGGACAGGCTGGAGAGCTGGGCAGAGAGAAAGGTACAACAAGGGTCAGTGTGTAGGATCTTGCGTCTGGGCAGGAACAACCCCAGGGACCAGGATAGGTTGGGACCTGACCTCTCGGAGAGCAGTGTAGGAGAAAGGGACCTGGAGGTCCTAGTGGACAGCAGGTTGACTGTGAGCCAGCAATGTGCTCTTGTGCCAAGAGGGCCAACAGCATCCTGGGGGGGATCAGAAGGGGGGCAGTTAGCAGATCGAGGAAAGTTCTTCTCCCCCTCTACTCTGCACTGCAAAAGAGAGCTTTTCCCTCCCAGTTAATGAGCAGAAGGAGGCTGAAACTTTCCCATGGTTTCCTTTCACTACTGACAGCTTGGAAATGTTTGTCTTGTCGCTCCCCCTTCTGGTTCCCCACCACGTTTGGGTTTGGATATGTGACACGGAGACGTGCTCTTAGAAAGGCGCATCGGGCTTCTTCTGGGAACCTGTTTTAGTGCAACACAGAGCTCTGCTTACCCAAGCAAAGTTTGATTGACAAACAAAAACCCCTTCTCTGCTGGTCTGTCACACCTCCAAAGTATAGACACCAAATAGATATAAACGTGTTGTGTTTTTATAACACCTACATACGTGATGCTTATACATCAGTACTGTTACGCCAGCAGGTAACCACAGACCCGGTTAATTTCAACATGCTGTCTTTCTAGATACAGACCCCAAATTATATAGCTCAGGAGTACCTGTGGACATGCTTTGTTAGGCAGTTTACAGGTGGAACGTATCAGTAGTTGGGTGTTTCACGAGTACGTGTGTAATTGATATCTCTGTACAGGCAGCGGTGAATGTCCTACTGTGCCTGTTTTATTCTGAGTGGTCTCTTAAATTTCTACCCAACTGATTCCATGATGCATGAAACCATAGAGACGCAACACTTGGAGCATCTGTCTGTTGTTGACCGCCCTTCTAGTTTGTTGTTGTAAATCAGAACAGTGCTTAATCTCAGAGTAAGCAGAACGTGGGCAAAGAAAGAAGTCTGAAAGCAGCTTCTTATGTCAACATGTTACATCACTTAGTCTCACACCAGAGATGGGTGTGGAACACTGATAAAGCCAGGAAAGCTGTCACCCCTGGACTTGTTAGAGACTTTAGCTGAAAAAGACCTCTTTGAGGCAGTAGGCACCATTCTCTGAATCACTGCTATGTCTTCTCTGACTGGTGTCTTAGCCTGACTCTGGGGATCCAGTCTGGCAGCTGTAGTAGTTACAGAAGGTTTCCATTTAAACCCCTACCAGTAGTTCTCCTTGCTTCATCTACCTAGAGTCCTGCATCCAGCTCTGGGGCCCTCAGGACAGGAAGGACATGGACCTGATGGAGCGGGTCCAGAGGAGGCCACCAAAATGATCAGGGGGCTGGAACCCCTCTGCTATGAGGACAGGCTGAGGGAGCTGGGGTTGTTCAGCCTGGAGAAGAGAAGGCTCCATCCAGGGGTGACCTGATAGTGACCTTCCAGTCCCTGAAGGGGGCTACAAGAAGGCTGCAGAGGGACTGCTTATGAGGACCTGGGGTGGTAGGATGAGGAGCAATGCTTTCACAGAAGGGAAGATTGAAATAGGCTGTAGGAAGAAGTTCTTTAGCAGGAGGGAGGTTGAACACTGGAACAGGTTGCCCAAGGAGGGAATTGTGGCCCCATCTCTGGAGACCTTCAAGGTGAGGGTGGACAAGGCTCTGGGCAGCCTGATCTGGTTGAGGCTGTCCCTGCTCCCTGTAGGGGTTGGAATGGATGACCTTTGGAGGTCTCTTCCAACCCAGGCCATGCTATGATTCTACGAAAAAGATTGCCTTTGCACTGCCAGCTCTTGCACCTCAGCTTGGAGGCAGAAACCTCTGGCCAGGGGAATTTCTGAGCACATGTTTGGTTTTCAGACTCTTTGGGTCTGGCGCTGTTGTCAGGACAGCACATGCCAGTGCCTGGCACACTGGGGCAACAGTGTGGAAGGAAAGGAGTGGTGGTTGTACCATAGTGTTGCCAGTGGCCATCCATGGATCAGACATACTGAGCTCTGGGAGTCATGCACCAAGAGAAGGCATCACGCTCCTTAACTGTGTATCTTTTAGTCCTGGCTTAAGGATGGGCAAATTAGAGGGACTAGGAAGTGACAAACACACTAATGGAACAGCCACGTAATCTTTCTGATTTTATGCTCACATCTCTGTGTTCCAGGCTATATGTCTTCTCTAAAATGTGGGACTCTTTTCTCCCTCTCAGGTGACATCCAGATTGGAATGGTAGACAAAAAGGGACAGTTAGAAGTGGAAGTCATTAGAGCGCGTGGCCTCACCCAAAAACCCGGCTCCAAATCTACCCCAGGTAAGGAGAAAAAGAGACAATACGTGAACAGAAGATAGTATGACTTATGCAGGTGAACCAGGGATTGGAGACTTTTTGAGCTCCTCTTCAGCTGTCCCTATACTACTGCTGTTGGTAGCAATCCTTGCTAGCAATGTTGGCTTCTTGAGAAGCAGCTGAGGCCCCCCATCCCTGGAGATATTGAAGGAGAGACTGGGCAAGGCTCTGGGCAACCTGATCTAGTTGAGGATGTCCCTGCTCACTGTGGAGGGGTTGGACTGGATGGCCTTTGGAGGTCCCTTCAACCAGGGCCAGTGTATGATTCTGTGCTTCTTAGTGCCTGCCAGTTGCATGCCAGCGTTCAGGTAATGCTTTTCAGAACTCAGCATCCACCCTGGACAGAACATTTGCAGAAATACCTCTGCGTCTCTTAGGCAAGGCATGGATCTCAGAGGGGCTTTCAAAACAAGAGAAGGGCTTCGCAGACCCACACGGTACTTCAAGAAGACAGCAAGTTGTGTTAGTGACAGTGTCAATCGGTTGTAGAACGAATGGGATTTCATAGTGTGTCGTTTTGTGAGGGCACTAAGTGCTTGTCTATAGAAATCTTTATCAGATGAGATTTCTAATCACTGCCACAAGCACTGCTTACCATCTTGTTTGAGATAACATTTTGCCAAAACGGTACTTTACCACCTCTTTAGGAGCTGAAGATGAAAGAGCAGTTAATGTCTGTGCTGTGGCAGTGACTTAAACAACTGCTTTCAGAGAAAGAGCACAGCCTTCTGTTGTGAAATATCTCTGACCCCTTGTTCAGGGGCCCCCACAGTAGATATCAGGGACAGTTAATTTCTGGCAGAAGAAAGTATTTTGAAACCCACAGACAGGCCATGTAATTCTGTTGGTAACATCGGAGGTCATTTCGTTCCAAGGTTCTGAAAATCAAATGGATTTCTTGTGGGCTGTGTGCCATTGATTGTGTTGGGAGTATACAGTGAAGATAACGCGTGTCACCTCATGCCGCTCGGCTTCCTTTTAAGGCATCTGTCCCCCTCAGTGCAGAAGGTCTTAGATCCAGGCAGAAAACTGACGATGCTCTGTTTGCAGCTCCATACGTCAAAGTGTATTTACTGGAGAACGGAGCATGTATAGCTAAGAAGAAGACAAGAATCGCACGGAAGACCCTTGATCCTTTGTACCAACAGACGCTGGTTTTTGATGAAAGTCCACAGGGTAAAGTCCTTCAGGTCAGTAGCTTCTTAATACCGTTTTAGGCCATTATTTGGAGAAGCGCTTGCATGTTTACTTCAGTTGAAGCAGTGTGTGCAGGCTGTATGGCCTGTTGGGGTTAGATCTGCAGACTGGCTGGCTGTACTAAACAGCTCTGTTGTGTTGGCTCTCGCTCCTTTCCTGCCATTAGGGAGGAAGCAATCATTCACCCTTAAGGATAACATTTTCCTTGTGCAGGAATGAAATATAAGCATGTGTGAACAGGAGCCAGCAGGGTGCCCAGGTGGCCCAGAAGGCCACTAGCATCCTGGCTTGTATCAGGAATAGTGTGGCCAGCAGGACTAGGGATGGACTGGGCACTGGTGAGGCCTCCTTTCAAGTTCTGGCAGTTGTGGGCCCCTCACCTCAAGAAAGAGATTGAGGGACTGGAGGGGGTCCAGAGGAGCAATGAAGCCGGGGAAGGGACTGGAGAGAAAGTCCGATGAAGAGAGGCTGAGGGAGCTGGGGCTGTTTAGCCTGGAGAAGAGGAGACTCAAGGGGGGACCTTCTCCCTCTCTCAAGCTCCCTGAAGGGAGGCTGTAGTCAGGTGGGGATCAGGCTCTTTTCCCAGGCAACTCGCACCAGGACGAGAGGGCAGGGCCTGAAGCTGCACCAGGAGAGGGTTAGATTGGATGTTAGGAAGCTCTTTGTCATGGAAAGAGTGATTAGGCACTGGAATCACAGTATCATTGAGGCTGGAAAAGCCCTCCGAGCTCATCCAGCCCAGCCCATGACCTGACATTACCACAGCAGCCAGACCAGGGCACTGATTTTGAATGGACTGCCCCTGGAGAGGTTTAAGAAAAGATAACGTGGCCCTTAGTGCCATAGTCTGGCTGCTGAGGTGACGTTAGGTCATGGGCTGGGCTGGATGGGCTCGGAGGGCTTTTCCAGCCTCAGTGATTCCGTGATTCTGTGTTTGGGGATAATACTGAACATGTGTTTCTTATTCTTCCAGGTAATAGTCTGGGGAGACTATGGCCGAATGGACCACAAATGCTTCATGGGAGTTGCCCAGATCCTTCTGGAGGAACTGGATCTCTCCAGTGTGGTAATAGGCTGGTATAAATTATTTCCACCTTCATCATTAGTGGATCCTACCTTGGCTCCCCTGACACGCAGGGCTTCCCAGTCATCTCTGGAGAGTTCAACTGGGCCTCCCTGCATTAGATCGTAGTAGCAGGTGCTGTTTAATAACAAAATCCCCCCAGGATAACAACTGGAACCAGATACTCACATGATCAAAAAACACTGTTGGAGAGAGACAATCACTTCTGTTTGCGCTTGTAATAATTATCCAAAGCCATGCCTGCTGTCAAGGCACGGCTCTCATTGCCAGAACAAAGGGGTGTCCCGTACAGCCAATCTGTTAGCGGCCATCAGCAACGATCCAAAAAACAAAAGAGGGAGAGAGATCAAGGCCTTTAGGTTCGCCCCAAGTCCAAGCTGACCCCAAGGGGAAGCTCTCCCTCTGTGAACCGTGTGGTGTTTTTCACACTTGGCCAGAACCCTCGAGCAGTGTTCCTTCCCTCCGTCCCTCCCTCCCTCGCTCCCTCCCCAGTGTTCTAGCGGTTTTTCTGTACTTGTCACTTCCACCAGTTGTTTTTGCCATGTGGTTCTGCTAGTTCTGTACGAGTCCTCACGACGGTAACAGAGACCCTTCCTTTCTTTTTCTAAACCAAACGACAAAATAAAAAAGGGCTGACGCTTATCTCTGTGAGCATCGTTAAAGTGTTCAACAGCCACAATTCCAGCAAGTTCAAATCCTTCCTCCCTTCTGGGACTTCCAGCTCTCTCAGGTGGGAACCCAGAACAAATGACCAATCTGACTGATAGTCTCACAACTAAACAATCAAATCCCTAACCATCCGAGTGCCACTTTTTCTTTGTAAAAAGCAGCTCCGTTTGCATTATATAGAATAACTTTTATGTTGATGATGTTTGCATGGAAGAACCTTGAAGAATTCTGCAACTACTGCTGGGGACTGATACAAAGCAGCTTTAGTCTTAATTTTGACATGGAATATGTTACTGGTAATGCAATTTTCCTCCTGGAAACGGAGAGGAGCTATTGACGTTTCTGTGTATAAATGTATATTTGACTTCCCAAACCGGTGAACAAGAATGGATTGAGCATATGACACTTTCAGCTGTACCCAGGCTTCTCCGATGCGTGTCGCTTCGGGCGCACCCGTCCGCCTTGGAAAGAGCATGGTATGAGTCGTTCGGTGTTTCACTGGAAATTCCAGTTGAAATATTCTGCACTTACTGACGTTTTTATCAAATTTTAGTTTACATTTCTTTGAGACCGATGCAAGCACAAGGCTTGATTTTTTAACGCAAGATATCTTACTTTTTGGAAAAAAAAAAAACCCCACACACACACCCAAAAAAAAAAGGTCCAATCTCGATTTGCTTTTTATTGATTTGAGTTTCTTCTTGGCCTTGAAATCCCTTGTGATATTCTGTACATGTGCCAACAGCTGCAGATTCCTGCAGGTGCGTTGATATGTTCCCCCTCCTTTTACAGGCCGTTGGATTTTGCGATCACCCAACTAGAGCAGCATGACTTGGAACTGTTCAGAGCTGCATGCACGTTTTGTAAAAAACAAAAACCAGATGAAAAAGGTTATTTACTGATGTATGTTAGTTCCACATAGGCCAGCTTGTATGTTGCATGTAATTGTACAGTTTGCTCGTAATTACTCTACTGAAGTAACCAAGAAATCTAAGCCATCCATTTTTCTTATAGACATTCTGCGGGTTTTAGCCAGGCTAGGTCTGTCAGTCTGGTGCTCAATGTCTATAGATGGACTTTATTTTTTACCCTATGGAGAACGTGATGTAGTACGGACCAAATTCCTTCTGATAACTATTTTGGTGTAGATTCCTACTGTGGGGCTGTAACACATGTAGAAACTGTGTACACACTAGGTTTTAATCCATAGACATACTGCCTGCACCAAGTGAACTATTTATTATTACTCAACACACGGGAATTACTCTGCCCAGCTTTCCGTAGGGCGCAGATTGGTTACTGCTCAACCTGCTGAGCAGGAAGAACTCAAGAATTGGTGCACTACTACTAGATCCTGTTCTGTCTTAGTGGCCAAAACAACAACTAGGTAAAATTCAATAGTATCTTTCTATTTTGACCACTTGTCTTAACACTCCCCCGTGCTTTTAAATGACCTCCCGACTCATGTTCTGTAAACATGTTTAATAAAATTTCCTTTTCATGTCCAGTGTGGTAGTTGTGCTCTCTGTATGCTCCGAGGTTCGTCTGTGATTCTGCTCGCCGCGGGACTGTGTGAAACGTGTTAAGGAACAGTGCGATGATGAGTAATTGCCGTGGTTGTCCTGATCGCTGTAACAGTGTGTGCCGAAATCGGGGGCCAGAAGCTGAGGCCTGGCCAATGTCGTGTTCGGTTGGCTTCCTTTTGTCTGAGAAAGGAGCCAAATTGTGCTCTCCATCAATTGTGCCCACTCAATCAGGCAAACTGAAGTAAAAAAGAACCCTCCCCAAATTCACCCACAGGACCATATGGTGAAATCAGAGCCCTTTACTGGGCGAGTCTGCCGCTGCTTGTGCTAGGGCAGAACGTCTCAGAGGCAAGAACCTCTCAGAGGCAAGCACCAGCCTTCCGTTTGGTTTGTGCTGGCGCTGTCAACACTTGGTTTCTTGGTCACTTCTGTTGCGTCGCAGGGCTAGGTGATGTTTGACAGAAATTCACCCGAGAGCAGAATTTGGCACTGAATTCTATTAGAGAAGCGACGGTTCTGTGCTTTGTTTAGGTTTAGTTTGTTTTCCGTGTCCCACAGGTACCTGATCACAATTTCAAAGTAACATAAAGACAATATTGCCTCACGTTGAACACTTCTGTTTATTACTTGATTTAACGGAAGACGTGATTAAGCTACTGAAAAAAAAGATGAACAATTAAACACGGTAAAACTGAACGAAAGGACATGTTCTATTTCTGCTTCTGTGTGCTGGGAGTTCCCTGTTCAGATACAGAATTGGGCTTGCTGCGGCAAGAAGCCCTCAATTTCATAAACTCCGTGGCTTTGAACACTCTGTCAGATACTGGGTACCTTTTCCTTTCTGATCGTGAGAAATAAATAAAGCTCATTCATGTCTATGAATCTGTGAGGGGTGGGTGTCAGGAGGATGGAGCCAGGCTCTCCTCAAGGGCATCTTTTGACAGGACAAGGGGCTGGAACAGAGGAGGTTCCATATCAGTATCAGCAGGACCTTCTTCCCAGGGAGGGTAACAGAGCACTGGAAGGGGCTGCTCAGGGAGGTTGTGGAGTCTCCTCCGGAGACTTCCAAGACCCACCCGGATGTCTTCCTGTGCACCTTGGTCTAGGTGATGCTGCTGTGGCAGGGGACTTGGACTAGATGATCTTTCGAGGTCCCTTCTGATCTCTAATGATTCTACAGTTCTGTGATTCAACATTTCTGATCTCCCCCTGGAGCACAGAAGGCCCAGCAGCGAAAGATCACACTGAGCTGTTTCCCTGATGGTGTTTGATGGACGGGGGTCACATACACAAAGGTTTTGGGAGTGTAGTAGGGCACAGGGCTAGGATGGATAAGGTGTGTGCTGGTCTCCTTTCCCAGGCACCGTCGCCTTTTAAAACTCCTCGCTGAGTGCTGGGACTTGAATAGACAACGATAAATCAGCTCTAGTCCCCCGTGGTTTTTCCCTGGAGAAGGCTGCATTACCTTGTACGGCACACGTGGGCAAAGAGCAAAGGCACCAAACCCCTAAGCCCTGTCGGTTGTTTTCCTTGTGATGAACCAATGCTCTTTGTTTCGTATTGCAGTGCAATCCTTGTGTGCAGATGGAAAGCCTTTGGCCTTGGCTTTTCTGTGGGATGCATCACACCTGCCGTGAGCGGGTAGGACAAATGAGAGCTTCACGATCGCCTTCCCTCATAATTCCCAGAGAAAGGATAGCATGCGCTTCCATCGCCTGTTCCCATTTCACGAGTGACAGTGCCAAAAGCTGACTTCAGCCCAGGTGTAATGCGAGATGTGATGGGCTGGGTTTGATGATCTCAGACGTCTTTTCCAGGCTCAGTGGCTCTGTGAGTCTGTGATACGATACACATACAGGAAAAGTTCAGAGTGGCCCTGCAGTGGCGGGTCTGCATACTCCAAGATTTCACTTGTAGCCTGTTCTCTATGAAGCTGGTTGTGTCCTGCTCCGGAGTGGTTGCCACCCTAGTGTTCACAGCCCATTTACCTCTGGGAAAAAGAACTGTGGAGGCCATGCTCTTTCTTTTTGCCTTAAATGAAGAAAAGTCATGGCAGACAGAAATAGGGCTCGCTCTTCTAAGCCCCAAATCCTCACTCCGTGTTACCCTACTGTAGAGTAACTTCTTCCCAGTGAGGGTGATGGGGCACTGGAGGGGGGTTTGTGGAGCCTCCTTCTTTGGAGACGTTTGAAACCCGCCTGGACTTGGTCTGGGTGTTCTGCTGTGGCAGGGGGATTGGACTGGATGATCTTTCGAGGTCCCTTCCAGTCCCTGATGATCCTATGAGTTCTGCAAACACAGAAGAAAGCAATCAGCAGGAAAACAGACTGTTACAGAATGAAGTGGTTATTAAACTCAAGCAATAAACATTCTGGCCATCTTGAGGGATTAAGAGCTCCACTAACATCTATCAAGAGTGACCAGAGTCTCAATCCCTGACGGCCAGCCTGCTGTTTTTACCTAGGACGAAAATGTGCGTGTGTTTTCTCGGGGTGTGACTGTGCTTGCTGGTAGTTCGATGAGTTCGATGCCATGGTTATGGAGGGCACTGTGTGTGGCTGGCATGTTGTTTATGTCAAATGTTCTTCCAAAGTCACCTCATCTGAGATGCCAGAGGTGCTGGGTGAGCGTGTGTGTGTACCTATGTGTGCGCAGCTGCCTTCCCTTCCTCCTAGAGTCCAGCAGCTCACACGGTCCAGCTCCTGAACGCACTGACAACGTCTGTTGCTCAGGTACTTGTTGAGGCTGGATCCATCTGAAGCCACGGTCGTGCATCAGGGCATAAAACCTCGTTGCTCTGCCTTGTCCATCCAGAGCTCGGTGCCCGCTGGCAGCAGTAACGGAGAGAAAGGGTGAGGCTGGCAGACTCGCTGGGTTGCAGAGTGTCGGTGCAGCAGTTCTCACTTTCCTAAGGCACATTCCCAAAACCTGGCGTTTGCAGCAGCTCAGACCCTGTTCTGTGGGACAGCCCAGGTGGCCCTGAGCAGCGCCCGGCCCCGGGGGGAGCTGCGGGGTGCAGTGGGGCGAGAATTCCTCTCCGCGGACGATCGCCTGGGGGCAACTCGTGCCGACCCCTTTACTGACTTGGAGAGGTGAGTGTGCCCAGAGAGGTCTGTTTAAAGTGCCAGGGAAGAGCCTGCAGCCAGTGCAGAGTGACCGAAAGCCCTCAAACCCGCTACCCAGGTGCGTGAGCGCCCCGCGGCAGAGCGCGTCCCGGCGCCGCGGCCGCTGCCTCCTGTCGGCCGCCAGAGGGCGCCGCAGCACCGCGAGCTGCCTGCACTCACCCACCCGCTCCTCCACCCACCCACCCAGCCACCCATTCCCCCCCCCACCCACTGACTCAACCCTCCCCACACACACTCTCACACAGTCAGATCCGTGTGGATCTGCTAAGGGCTGTTCGAAAGGCTTGTCTGCCCCATTCCTGTGGCAACTGCGGTGGCTACTAAGGCAGCTGAGGCATGAGCCTTGGCAGGCTTTGCCTGTCACTGTGCCGTGCCCTCACTGCACCTTGTTATTTCGTATTGAGCTGCAAACCAAACTGTTGAGTTGGAAGAGACCTCCAAAGGGCTTCGATTCCAACCCCCCTGCAGTGAGCAGGGACATCTCTAATTAGATCAGATTGCCCAGAGCCCCATCCAGCCTGACCTTGAATGGCTCCAGGGATGGAGCCTCCACCCCCTCTCTAGGCAGCCTGTTCCAGGGATCCCCCACCCTCGGATTCAAGAAATTTTTCCTCATGTCCAGCCTCAGCCTCCCCTTTCCCAGCTTCCAACCATGACCCCTCATCCTATCATTCCCGACCTTGCAAACAGTCTTCCCCAGCCTTGTGACAGACCCCTTTCAGGCTGCTATCAGGTCCCCTCGAGTCTTCTCTTCAAACTGAATGGTCCCAACTCTCTCAGCCTGTTCCCAGAGCAGAGTTGCTCCAGCCTTCTGATCA
Source organism: Upupa epops (assembly GCA_013397515.1). Lineage (NCBI taxonomy): Eukaryota > Metazoa > Chordata > Aves > Bucerotiformes > Upupidae > Upupa > Upupa epops. The sequence continues at coordinate 198,686 of VZRI01013198.1, forward strand.
TTTTCTTGGCCTCCTCCAGGCTCCACATCCTGGCTCCACATTCACAACTTCCTGGCTTCCAGCAGGTCCACATCTTTCTTGTGTTGGGGGCTCCAGAACTGGCGGCAGCACTCCAGGTGAGGTCTCACCAGGGATGATCACCAGGGAGAAGATCATTTCTTGCAAGCAGTGAATGCTTGTGCTAGAGGGTTTATTAATCTTTGGTGACAACCTGTTTAAGGAGGAAAAGTCAGGTATTACAGCTGATTCTAGCTGCAGTACTGCCTGTCCAGCTGCCATCCGAGAAAGGTCCATCAGAAAGGGCATAAAGTGAAAGTTCTTGCTCATGCAGGACACAAAAGGCTGAGAGGGCAAGGTTGAGTTCGGTCTTTGAAGGATACCCTGAAGGAACTGAGGAAAGGAACTGCATGAGACTGTTTTGCATAGCCCCATACAGCTACCGTGGCATTTGAATCGTTAGATGAGTGAATTAGTCTTCACACCTTCGTCTCCCCAACAGTTTCAAAGAGTAAAACCAAAGTTTGCTGGGATTTGGGTTCAGGCAGACCTGGCATGGAGAATCTTGAGTCCACCTACAGGCTGTTGGACAGCATGTGGAATCATAGCATCACAGAATCCTCATGGCTGGAAAGGACCTCCAGGATCATCAGGTCTGGCCCTCATCCCAACACCTTCCTAATCCCTAGACCTCAAGTGCTCTAGCTACTTGTTTTTAAACCCCTCCAGGGATGGTGACTCCACCACCTCCCTGACAGCCTGTTCCAGTGCCCAGCCACTCTCTCAGGAAAGAACTTCCTGAGATCCAGTCTAAACCTCCCCTGACCCAACTTGTGGCCATTTCTCCTCATCCTATCATTAGTAATTTGAGAGAAGAGACCCGCAGCAGCCTCGCTACAACCTCCTTTTAGGTAGCTGTAGAGAGCAGTGAGGTCTCCTCTCAGCCTCCTCTTTTCTAGACCAAACAACCCCAGTTGCCTCAGCCATTCTTCATAGGTTCCGTTTTCCAGACCTCTCCCCAGCCTCACTGCCCTTCTCTGGACCCCTGAGGCCAGTGCTAGAGCTTCTCTGCTCCACTCCTGGGGGGCTAACACGTGGTCCTGGTGCAGGACTCCAATCCAGCTGATGGGAATCTAAAAGGGAGCGGAGCCAGCAGAATGATGATCACCTTGTGTGGCTCTGAGGGATGGCAGGGGATGACAGGCTTCGCTGTCCTCTGCCAGAGGCAACTGCTCTTCAGCAGCTGGGTTCTGCTAGCTGACAAGGAGTGCGGCGCTTACTCATACCCAGTGCTCTGGCAGAGCACTGGCATTAACGCCTGCCACTGTCAAACCTGCCAGTCCTCAGCTTAGCTGCAAACTGCAGCAGCTTCACGCAGAACTTCCTGCATCTCAAGCTCTCCGGAGCTCTCCTCTCCTCTCCTCTCCTCTGCAGGACACCAGGGGTTTGCAGGAGTTGTCTCTGGCATTTCCCCCAAGCTCCTGGAGAAGAGGCTGTGCCAGGGGACATGACTAGCACATCCTTACGTCCTGGCAACGTTTGGTTGTCAGAAAGGCTTTGCAGATCGGCGGCTGGCATAGCTGACAGCAGCATTTAACCTGCTAGAACTTGCTCTGAAGGGAGGACAGCTGCGGGCAACGCTTAGTTCCTTTGAACTCTGCTCCAGTCTGGTTTGCGCATGCTGCCCTTCAGCAGATTGGCAGCACTGCAGGCAGAGGAGGGAGGGCCTTGCCTGCGAGCCATAGCCTCCAGTCACGAAGCCCTCACGCTTCCTCCTGAGTTGGGCTGGCGAAGGCCTGCCAAGTTGGCTTCACCTGGGTATTCGAGCAAGATTCAGCAGGACTTGTTCACAGAGAGCTGACACCTGACCAAGCCCTTCAGCTGCACATTCCCAGGCCCACTCCTCCCCTTTAGGGCATTTTATGAACCACTCCTAGGTTCCCCCCGTTGCCTCAGTTGTGTTTTTGTAGGGATCAGCTCTGTATGTGAGTGTGAGGGAGAGAGCGAGCAGTGGAAGGGACGCTAGGAAAGGCTGTCAGCCTCACTTTGCAGCCCAGTCACTTCAAATATCATCCTGGCCTCAGGATGCAGCTTTTTTCCCCCAGTGCCCACTGCACCACCTGCAGGCATCAGGTGAGGGCAAGGCTGTGCCTTTTCCTCACACACCAAGCAAGGGAATGCACGCCGCATTGCCGCAGCTGCTGCAACCGCAGCCGCGCTGTGCATCCAGCTGGCATAGAGCAAAGCAGAGCAAACTCAGGAGTCACTCTTCCCTCGTTGCTGTTCCTCCACCAAAGCTCTCTAGACAGCAGTTCCTAGACTCAGTGGCTACAGGAACCTTTGACAAGTGAGCTGCAGCTACATGCTCAGCACTAGGAAGGAGGGTCTGGTGTGATCTCCCATTGTGGTCACAGCTCTACCCAGCAGTGAAAGAGTGTTTGTTGAAGAGGACAGCTTTCCAAAGCCCTCTGAGGAGATGCCTCCTCAGAAGTTCACTACCAGGCTGGAGATAATGCTCCTCACCCCGCAGCCTTTGTGGGACCCCCTGGATTCTGGCTACTGTGAAAGGGCTGGGAGAGCAGAGACTCAAATGACGAGCTCCCAGCATGATGCAGCAATATCAGTCCGCAAGACAGACATGACTCAGAGCCTAGAAAGGTGTTTGGGATCTATGAGGGTAACCCAAAGCAGCCAAACCCTTGAGAAATGATTGCAGACCTCAGGTTGGTCTCATCGCCTCATCGGAGCAAGCTTTTGGCAGAGGCAGAGATGAAAGTAAACGAGAATGGCCGCCCGTAGCTTGCCATGGGCTTTCTCGCCATCGCTGGGGTTGGGTTTGGATTGCTTTTTCTTCTCGTGCTTCTGTGGTGGGATTTTTCGTAGCTGCAGGAGGATTGAGAAGGAGTGGAAATGCTAATGGGTGTTTTGGCTCCTTCTGCTGCGTAGAGGGTTTCTACGCCGAAGCGCTGGTTACCTAGGAAACTGCGGTGGGACTGGGTTTGGATGGATGTGTTGTCAACTGCAAATGAGTAGAGTGGCTTTTCAAGAGGGGGGGAAGATTCGCTGGGAAGATGAATGCCTGTCATGCGATTTCTAGGCAAGGGCTCTCTGGCTGGTGTTCTGTAGGCACCCTGAGCGGTGCACAGGGGGACGGTGAAGGGACTGCGTGGCTGTGCCTCACGTTTGTGAGCTGGGGGAGCGTTCGAGTCTGCGTGCAGCTGGGGCTGCCCTTAGGCGTTTCGTGCCATCGATGGCAGCAGCACTGTGATGATCCAAGACGATCTCAGCCTTTGGAGGGATCCGAACTGCAGACTGCACAGCCGTTTGCCAAAAACAAGAGGGCTGTTGAAACGTGTTTGGTGCTTGAAGGACATCTGAGGGCTTAGGCAACGCGGAGAAACGTGGCTGCGGATCTCTTCCTTGGAATCCTCACTACTGGGCCTTTTTTAATACAGCGGCAGAGCTTCCGTCTGAGGGGGTGACGCCTGCGCCTGGTGGTACTGCCACACGTGGTTACTCGCCAGGAGAGGGTGGGCCACGGCTAGCAAAGAGCAGTGGGCTCCGCTTGGCTAGAATTCATCTCCACGCTTCCTCCTCTTCCTCTTCCCTGCCCTGAAAGAAGCACAGAAGGAACGGCTGAGCTTACACCAGTCTCCTGGACTTCACCTACAAAATGCACTTCGAGTGGCCAGTGCTAGCCCTCAGGAGCTATTTGTGTTGAGACAGCTGTCGCCAGTTGGCACAGCTACACCTAATCTCCAAAGCTTTGCTTTTTTCCTGCCCTCTGCGAGCAGGTGAGAGGGTTTCCAGCCTTGAAAAGGCAGGTTGTGCTTCAGGTTTGGAGTTAAGCAGTGCACCAGGTGAGGAGGCTGAGGTGAAGCACTGCCCTTGTTGCTCCAGGTGAAGTTCTGAGTCAGGACCTGCTTCCAGAGACATTTCTGAGGCTGACTCGTTACTGCTTCCCATGGCTCTGCATCACCAGAGCACTCCCATGGCCTGCATTTCTCTCTGCAGGTGCTTCTCTCCTCCCAGGGGTCTAAAATAGATGCCAAAGTCTTCTATCCTAACCTCTGCCCTGACCACAAGGCTGTACGTGCTTCCTGCAAGGAGAAGACATGCATCATGCTTTTCCTTCCTGCTGAGTGCTGCCCAGACCCTACCTTCCAGGCAAAGCCAGTCCCTCAGAACTGCTGATCCCCACCACCTGCTTGATAAGACAAACCACCCCGTGGATGTCTCCGGACTCTGCCCTAACCTGTGCTGCTGCCAGGCAGCCAGGCTACATGGGTTCAGCCAGCTGCTGCTGCACTGGGAGCACACACCAGAGCCAGAAAGGAGACGCGGTACCTTGGAAGAATACCGACACCCCGGATTGCTGTTCCTTCAGTGACGTCTTTAACAGCATTTACATTGGGGGTCAGCCAAATCCTGTGTAACCGCAGGCTGCCAGGCCTGGAGGTGGCTACGAGACAGCCTGTTACATCCATCTCTGGCCACTGTGCTTGGAGAAGAGCAGGAGTGACATCCAGGGCCGGATACCCGTTGCTCCTTGCTCTGGCCTCTGGCAGATGTGCACACCAGCCGGAGCAGGCTCTCTATTTCAGACCCATCTGTAACCTGCATAATGAATAATGTACGACGAATTTGTGGTCTACATGTTCATTAAGTGACTCAGTATTTCCAGTGGAGATTTTGTGCTCATGTTTTACTCACATCACCAAACCCACTCACTCTTTTATTATCCCCAGCAGCGGCAGGCGATAATAAATTATACAACTGCAGATGACGGTAACTATATCAACAAACAAGTCGTATCAATTTCCAGGGTGAGCTTAAAGCTCCCTTTACTGGTTGTGCAAACTCTGAAAAAGGAATTTGGGAACGCTGCTGCTGCTATTAAACACTCCTCCCGGGCTGCAATCCAAGCCTTCCACCGTGCGCCTCCACAGAAGATGTTTGCCTACTGTGCGTTGCCGCTTGTGCATACAGGATTAGGCATCCACGTACAGAGGAGAGGGGAATGTAACTCAGGCAATGGTTCACAGGGTTGTGAGTTGAAAGGGACCTCAGGGATCACCTAATCCAAGCTCTTAAAGCAGCGTAGAGTTTAAATGAGCTGGCCCAGAACCCTATCCAGCAGCGGAGCCTTAGAACTGTCTGAAGTTGAGCAATCCACCACTCCTCTTGGAAGCTCCCATTCCCTACCACCTGAAAGGGCTCAATGATAACAGGTGAATTCCTTAGTGGTGGAATTCAGAGCTAATTCCCCCTCTACTGCATTAACAGAAACACTTTCATTCCCTCTGAAAAACACAGGCCTGTAGTCAGTCGACAGCAGGGTACAACCTGTGCATGGGAACAAGCTGCTGCGTTACTCTGGAACACAGAGTCACAGAGTGGTGCAGGCTGCAATCAGAGAACTGCTCAGGTTGAAGAAGATCCTTGGGATCAAGTCCAACCATCAGCACTACTCTACACCTAAACCCTATCCCCCAGCACCACATCTAAATGGCCTTTGAACACCTCCAGGGATGGAGACAGTCCCCTCCCTGGGCAGTCTGTTCCAGAGTCTGACTGCTCCTTCTGTGAAAAGAAGTTTCCTCATGCCCAGCCTAACCCTCCCCTGGTGCAGCTTGAGGCCCTTCCCTCTTGTTCTATCACAGCTGACCTGTGAGAAGAGACCAGCACCCACCCCTCTAGATCCTTTCAGGCTCTTTAAAGATCATCTCCTTCCAACCCCTCTGCCATAATTTCTACTCCATCATTGCTACTGGCTCTGAGCAACAGGAGTTTATGTTTTGGAACAGCCAACACAGAAGTGGCCAGGGATTGAGTTCTTGGGGAAGCGGGTACAGCTGTGTTTGGAAAGCTACAGCATCATTTCCAAGAGGAACAGAGACTCTGCTTATAGCAAAATTCCTTTCCACAGGCAAAGGTGCACATCAGTCACAGGAGCGAGCAGTTGGGCAAAGCAAAGCGGGGCTCACTTGCCATACTATATTCCATGCTCTTATAATCGAAATTCTCCCAATTTCAGCTGTTTATGCCACGTGGGAAAGCAGACCTGGAGTTGTGCCACTTACCCCAGCGACTCTCATCACCTGGGTGCTGGATGGGATGAGGAGGCAGGTGTGGAAATCAATATGACTGAAGCTTTCAGCAGGAGTAGGCTGTCCTTCGTGCTGGCTGGGGGTACAGGGGGCAGTGGTCTCACAGCAGAGAAGGGCAGATTGAGGTGGGCAGTTAGGAAGGAGTTCTTCAGCAGGAGGGGGGTTGAACACTGGAACAGGTTGCCCAGGGAGGGAGTTGAGGCCCCATCCCAGGAGATCCTCAAGGGGAGGCTGGATGAGGCTCTGGGCAACCTGATCTAGTTAGGGCTGTCCCTGCTTAGTGCAGGGGCGTTGGATTAGACGACCTTTGGAGGTCTCTTCCAACCTGAGCCATTCTAGGATTCTATTCTATTCTGTAGTCAGGTTTTGCCCTATAGTTCCGTGCACAGTGATCCTAATCCCTGTGGATCTGGGACAGGCTGAAGCGATGCAGAACTGACTAACCTGCTGCATGACTAAGCCTCCTGGACCTCACTGGGCTCAGTAACTAGTACTTTGAACTGAGCTGATGGGTGCCCTGACATGCCAGCTGGGTTTTGCTGCCTGCAGATAAGGTTTGGGCTGCCATGAGCTTTTTTGGTCTGGTCCTTTTGTGGTTCCTTGTTCCCAGGGGCTGTGAAGGAGTTTTCTACCAGTGGAATCAGAGAGGTATCTGCCCAGAAAGCTCTTTGAAAAGAGCCCTCTGAGAGGCTATATTCAACCCCTCGCTTGTATTTGCTATTGGGACCTGGCAGAAGAAGTTTGTATTTGCTCAGGGTTGGCTGTTAAAGGGTTCTTGGAGCTTGACGTTGTTAACTTTGACACCAAGGGCTGGAGTCCAGCCCTTTTGGCATTTCCTCCTGCAACATTACCACCCTGTGCACGAATAAGGAAGACAAATTACAGACATAAGTCAGTTCTTGTTACTCGATTGTCTCTTACCCACAGCCCATGCATTCCACAGCATCTCTTTCAAAACAGCAGCCAGCCAGTGTGAAGCCAGCAGGTCAATCAGGACCTTGGTGTTGGGCTTTCATAAGGATTTCTTTGCTGTGTTACATAAATTGCCAATTAAACTGGAAAGTTCAAGTGAAAAACAAAGTCAGGTAGTGTCATTCACTTAGCTTCAGGCCACAAGAACTCATTCTCCAACTAGGAAATCCAAGCACGTCCAGAATGGTCCCCATTTCAGCATGCATCTCCTGCCTGCTCGTTTTTGCACGTGAATTATTCGCTCAAACAGGCTGAGATGTTGTGTTTATTTTGTTGTGAGTGGAGCATCAGTCCTCCTTGCTGCAGGACACAAGCCTGACCTTTCCCTAGGCACAGGAATGAGGTAGTGCTTTGTTTCTGTTCCTGTTGGCTTGCGCTGGGGTTTTTGATTCTCTCTGAATACCTTGCAGAACCCTTTACTTCCTCAAACAGGACAGGACTGTGTGCAGCAAGTGGCTTAAAGCAGCAAGCTATAGGATCTAGATGAAACACAGGCTGGCCCAGCTTGGAAGGGACCTCCAGACGTCATGCAGTCCAAACCACCTGCACTGAGCAGGGACAACCTCAAACAAATCTGGTTGCCCAGAGACTTGTCCAACCTCCCCTTGAATATCCAACTCCTTCCCTGGGCAACCTGTTCCAGTGTTCAGCCCCACTCCTTCTAAAGAATTCTTCTTAACAACCCATTTCAAGCTGCCCTTCTCTAATGTGAAAATATTGCCCCTCATCCCCCTCATCCTATCACTCTAGACCTTCATGAGCAGTCCTTTGCTGCCTTCTGGTAGCTCCTTTCAGGGATGGGAAGGTCACTATCAGGTTCCCCCAGAAGGAGCCTTCTCTTCTCCAGGCTGAACAACCCCAGCTCCCTCAGCCTGCCCTCATAGAAGAGGGGCTCCAGCCCTCTGATCACTTTGGTGGCCTCCTCTGGACCCGCTCCATCAGGTCCCTGTCCTTGTCCTGAGGGCTCCAGAGCTGGACGCAGGACTGCAGGTGATGTCTCAGCAGGACAGAATCCCCTCTCTTGACCTGCTGGCCACACTGCTTTAGATGCAGCCTAAGCTTCTGGGCTGCAGGCGCTCACTGTCTGCTCATGGCCAGCTTCTCGTTCACCAGCACCCCCAGTTCTTTTCCTCAGGGCTGCTTTCTTTCACCTCCTCCTCCAGCCCAGACGGAGAGTGAGGATATTCCTGAAGATAATTAAAACTGGACTCTGTCAAAGAGCACCGTGTCCCAGGCCAGTGCAAGGGACTCTCTTCTGACCACGCAGAGGCACAGCAGCCACTGTCACCCGCCTGGTGCTGGCAGTACCCAGTGTCTGCTGGCCCAGCCAACACCCCTGCTCACATTATTACCCCTCTCCTTCTCCAGCCATTCAGAGATGGGGTTTTGCTTAGTAGAAATTATTTTGGACTGTGAAGGGGAGTCCACAGCCACTGCTGGACTGAGTTTTGCTCTTGTGTCTGATAGCCTTTTGGTGAGAAGGTCCTGAAGTTACCATTTGAGTGCCTCACCCTGCGTGGTATGAATAAACATAAGGATTATCAACAGGAGTAAAGCAAAGCATTTGCCTTAATTTCATAACAACATCTCCACTAGGAACATAATATTCCCACAAGTGGGAACTGTTAAAATTACAGAGGTAATTTTAAATAAGCTTTTTTATTGCCACCCCTGGGTTTGGGGCCATATCCTCCCTTCCGTTTGCACGTCCTTTACACCAGATCGTTTCCTCCCAGAGTTCTCATTTGCTGTTTCCCTTCTTCGTGGCTTCTAAGCAAGAGAAGTGCTCTGAGACATGGAAAGTTACTCTTCCTTATTAGAATAATGATATGTAAATGTATGCTACATCCTCAGCCTCTTCTGTAAATAGAGCCGGGTGTGTTATCTCTACATTCCAGGGCTGCTGTTACTAAAACATCTCACACAGGCGTACCTAGTTAGCACAGAAACAGCCTCGCTCATTTGCTTTTGGGTGGAAAAACAACAGGCTGGTGTTAAGGACGTGAGAGCTTGGGCAAGACCACTGCGCCGAGACAAGCTGACAAAGGCAGAGAGCATGCTGGCAGGCACAGGCAAACAGATACCTTCTCAATCTGGGTTCACCAACCTAATTCCAAAGAGCTGTGAAGAGCAGGTTGTTCATTTTTAACTTGGGTCAGCAGCTCAAGTTCAGACATTGTCGTCAACCTGATACTTTAACCTGGGCAAGCACAGCAAGTGGGCAGTGCGGTGAGAGGCGGTGGCTCACTCCTGTGGGTCCTGGCCCAAGTGAAGGGTTAACTGTGGGTCTTTTTCAGCTAGATGCACCAGGAGGGAGCAAAGGCCAGGTGTCCCCTTGGCCAGGCAGCAGAGGCTGGCTCCAGGCAGCTGTGGTTGGACATGGCTGGAAGCACACATGCTCTATGTAGCTGTGGGCAATGGGCGAACCCCAGGCTGCCCAGGGAAGGGGTTGAGTCACCATCCCTGGAGCTGTTTAAAGGTCATTTAAATGTGGTGTTGGGGGATCTGGGTTAGGGGTGGACTTGGTAGACTAGGGGTGATGGTTGGAGTCAATGATCCCAAGGGTCCTTGCCAACCTGAGGGATTCTGTGATCACTGTGGAGGGCACTGCTGTGAAACCTCACAAGCCACAGCCCACCTGGGGCAGTGAGAAAGACCCAGTGTCACTCATCCCAGGGAAACAGTGAGATCCCTGTTAGAGGACAGAGAAGTCATTTTGGAAATCTCACTCTAAATTTTCCTGGAGTTCAGCCTTTGTTCTTTGTCAGCTTTAAGCTGCGAAGATGGAGTTTAAGTGCTTTGGGTATGGAGCTGAAAAATCATCTTCGTAGGGAAATCTAGGCTCCTCATGTAACAGCCTTTATTTAATTGGCAGCTGTTCAGTAGTCAGCTAATTCTATTTATTAATCTCTGTCACAAGTATTAAGAAATTAGGGCCAGGATCACCTATGGGTTCGTGTTTCATCCCTCTCTGTTTGGTCAAGAACTGCACGGACAGGTTGCTAAAGGCTCTGGCAAGTTGATCTGTTTCAGAAATTCACCCTCCTGCAAAACCACTTGAATCCTTCACCGAGGGTTAAAAATGTGAATAAACTGTGGAACTGAGAGAGAGGAGAGGTACTGTAGTGCCAGCAAGGACTGGACAAGGACTGTGTGACCATCTCAGAGCTGCCTGGCATCTGTTCTGTGGGGTGTGTTTCTTGCAGCTCCTCACAGAAGGCACCCCTGTAGCTCCCCCCACTACCAGGACATGGCCACACAAACCAAACGACCCCTGTCTCCATGGTACACCCCAGTCCTAACCTACTGTGTCCTAACGTGAGCTTTAGCACCATGGCTCTGTGTCTTCCAGTAAGACAGCTCCCGTTTCTCTCCTGACGAGCACAGATGTCTGTTACTGGCACTGCAGGTGCCTTTCTTCAAGCCAGCACCATTCAGCAAATGTCTTGTTTTTGAAGATCACTTAAGGCAGCAGTTAACCCCTTGTCATCTGGCTCTGACAGAGCCTTGGTTCAAATCACTTCTCTGCCACATTACTCTCCTGTGAGGGTATCAAGGCCCTGCAACAGGTTGCCCTGGGAGGTCGTGGCTGCTCCATCCCTGGGTGTTCAGGCTGGATGGAGCTCTGGGCAACCTAGTCTGGTGAGAGGTGTCGCTGCCCAAGGGATGGGGTTGGCACTGGGTGGCCTCTGAGGTCCCTCCCAGCCTAAACCAGTCCATGACTCTGTGATTCTATTATTACTTTCTTCAATGGATTTTTTCTTCAGCAACCTACATCTCAGTGATGAATTTTCCAGCCTCTGTGCCGTGCTTGGCGTGTAGCCCTGCCAAATGCACACTTCATCCTGGAAGCAAATTGTATTTGTTTTCTCCTATACCCATCCATCCTCGGAAGAATCTGCTTTTACAGCCAAGGTTTTGCAGACTTAGGTACTCTGTTTTGCTTTCACGTGGCTGTGCTGGTGTCAAGACACATTGCTTGTTTGGCGTTCCCTCTTCGCTGTGATCAAATACTGTGAGGATGGACTTAAGGATTTATTTAGAGTAATTGATTTATTTTTCCTTCCTCCTCCTCACCATTTTTTCCCATTGTGAAGTTTCGTGCCTCTTTTGGTTTCCTCTTTCTGTTAGGCTACTTGTAGGTCATAAAAACTATTCTGTAATCATGGGCTATCCACTTCTGAGGGTTCATAGAATCATTAGGGATTGGAAGGGACCTTGAAAGATCATCCAGTCCAATCCCCCTGCCACAGCAGGATCACCCAGACCAAGTTGCACGGGAACACATCCAGGTGGGTCTGGGACATCTCCAGAGAAGGAGACTGCACAACCCCTCTGAGCAGCCTGTTCCAGTGCTCCATTACCATCACTGGGAAGAAGTTCCTGCTGATATTGATATGGAACCTCCTCTGCTCCAGCTGGCACCCAGTGCCCCTTGTCCTATCACCAGATGACCCTGAGAAGAGCCTGGCTCCATCCTCCTGACACCCACCCCTCACAGATTTAGAGACATTAATGAGGTCACCCCTCAGCCTCCTCTTCTCCAAGCTAAAGAGACCCAGCTCCCTCAGCCTTTCCTCAGAAGGGAGCTGTTTTCCTTCCTTCATCATCTTCATTGCTCTACACTGGACACCCTCCAGCAGCTCTGTGTCCTTCTTAATTTGAGGGGCCCAGAACTGGACACAGCACTCCAGATGGAGCCTCACCAGTGCAGAGTAGAGGGGGAGAAGAACCACCCTTGGTCTGCTAACCACCCCCCTTCTCATCCCCCCCCCACTCAGGATGCTGTTGGCCCTCTTGGCCACAAGAGCACGTTTCGATAAGAAGTGCCTGTGAAGGCAGCTCTAGAGCTGCTATCCACTCAAGATCTTTCCCCCAGTCTGTGCTAACAGATTTCAAAGTGGTCTGGAATTCAAAAAAATAAGGTTATTGTTGTAGATGATAGTTTTCTTTAGATGAGTAACTGAGACCTTCAAAGAGGATCATTCCATCAGGCATTTCAACGGAGAGTTTCTTGGGCTTTGAGTAGCAGGACTGAGCGTGTCCCGGCACGTGCACAGAGGTGTGTTGTACCAGCGGTGTGGGTCTGGGTAGGTTCTCTAGTTTGGTAATGAATGACTAGGAATCACAGAGAAGTACCTGGGGAAAAAACCCCTGACAACTCGCCGTGGCTCCGATGCTGCCACTGAACAGGAGGGGATTGTTTGTAACCACCCGGCTGGCTTCTCCTCAGAGGTCCCTTTTTGTCTTCATGAATTGGGGGGAGAATCCAGAGGAAGTTGCCAAGGGAAACCACTGCATCTCGAGGAATTTGGAAAATACAGAAGGAAACAGAACAAAGATTCCTTAAAGGACTTTACCTGACTGTGCGCAGTGTCTTGTAAGGAAGCCCACGTCACAGCTACCCTGGTTATCCCTCAGCTGGTAACAGCACTGGGGCATTCAGTGTCAAGCACAGGTTACTTGCAGGCTGGGTGCCTCTCCCAACATCAGTGAGTGCTAACAGCTTCAGACAATGCTCTTAAGGGGTAGGGTGCCTCTACTGCCCTCACTGCTCCTCCTCCTGCACTCCTTCAGACCACTGAGGGGTCTGCAATCTGCAGTCTGCAGTCACCCTCCCAAAGTGAGACTGCATTTCCTTTCTCTCCTCAACCTGTGCCCCTGCAGCTGCTGTTTGGTAGGGCTGGGTGGGTGAGTGGAGGCTCCTGCAGTCGTGGCTCACTAAGGGCATCACTTGGGTCAAACGAGGCCAAGAGTCCCTGTGACACCAGAGGCACCAGTCGGTGATTCCATCTGCATGCTGAGAAACTGGCCTGAGGATCCAAGAGACCCATCAAGCATGGAGGAGAACTCGTGCACGGCTTGACAAGAGAGAGATGGATGAAGGGTCGGCCAGATGAGAGTTCAGACAGCTACTGGTCCACTCAGCTGACCCCTGTAGCTCCTGAGTCAGTGCAATCAATGCAGAAAAGAAGAATGCAGCGTAGCTGGTGTAATGAATGACCTTGCTGGGGGTGAACAACCGAGAGATGGCTCCTACCCAGTATTATGACTGGACCCTCCTGACTCTCCTTCTAGAAGACGGATGATCGTTTCCCTAGGAAGAAATCAATCCATAACTCCGTTCCAAGCTCTGCTACTTCGGGGATGGTTTAGCTCTATCGTTTGCTGTTCAGGCTCATACTAATTAAAAAAACCTATTCTGGAATTATTTTGCCATACTTGGCCAGCTCGATGGGCTGGTGCTTCCAGGCTCTCTCCCCAGAGCAAATTCTCTGAATTCATACAGCTTGAGTGACCTTTCCAGTTCACAGCAGCGATGAAGATTCCCAGCATTTGTGCAAGCTTTGTCAGTAGATAGCCACGCGTGCGTGTGCACCCGTTTACACCTCGGCCTCTGCGTGCACACAGAGAGTGCGGGTGCGTGCGTGCGTGTACTGAGGCTGCGCAGAGTGGCAGCTCTCTATTGCAAAGCAGTAAGTGACAAGTGTATTTTCTATCCACGCAGCTCGTCTGTCGAAGCACTGATTTTAAGAGCCTCTATCTATTTAAGCTCTTACTCTACAGCGAGGGAGTAAATGGCTTTGGGGATTAGGATTGTGGTGAGGTTGTAAATTTTTAGAGATTGAGCCTGTGTTCGCCTGACTTTGTATACAGGCAATAGATTTCTGTCCCTAGGAGCTGTCTGTGAAGGATTAATTAGAACTGCTCCAAGAGCTGAGAAAAAGCCCTGAAAAGTGCTGAACTATTTGGTTTCCAGTTTAATTTAGGGAATTTTCCCAGACAGCTTCTCAAATAATAAAAGCAATAACCAATGCGTCTCTTAAAGGAGCTTCATTTCTCCTCTGCTAGGCTTCTTTGACAGCTCCTTGAAATAAACCTTCTCGTGTCTTAGGTCAGAGAAAGCTATAAGGTCTGCTAGATTTCCAGTTGTTACTGGGTTCTAAGGGCTGTTAGATTTCCAGTTGTTACTGGGTTCTAAGGTCTGCTAGATTTCCAGTTGTTACTGGGTTCTAAGGGCTGTTAGATTTCCAGTTGTTACTGGGTTCTAAGGTCTATTAGATTTCCAGTTGTTACTGGGGTTTTTTTTGGGTTTGGGTTTTTTTAGCATGAGCTGCTTGCTCGTGAAGGTGTGTTTCAAGACAAAAAGCCTCTCTGGTCCAGCCAACACCATCTTCCTCAAACTGAAGATAAAATTTGATGGAAGTGTCTTGGGTGGGTGTGAGTAGCTCCAAGAAGTCTCCAGCACATACATCTGAGCAGTTGGGATGCTGTTCAGCTCAAGAATGAGAAACCTGAAGTTGAAGGTGTCTGTATGCTCAGGGCTTCGAGCTTTGAGTGCAAAGGAGAGGGCAAATCAATGGAGTCGGAGAAGCCTTCGGCTCATCAGCCACAGGGGATGAAGTCTGGGTGTCTGTGTGGTGTGAGACATCAGAGGCACCACAAACATCCAGGAGCTAAAAAGAGAAGCTCGGAGGTTGGTAAGAGGCTGGCAGATGTGACCCTTCCCTTTCTGGAGGAACAGCTGAAGCAGCCAGCACTGATGTCCCCGCTCACTGCAGGACTGTTGGACTAGATGACCGTTGGAGGTCCCCTCCAACCTGGGTGATTCTGTGATGACAAGGACATCTCACTTGCCCATCAGTGACCTGGATCTCAGTGGAAGTACTGGGAGCTACGACCCCTATACAGCTAGAGAAGCCTCGATGCATCTGAGCAGCCTCTCAGCCCTTCCCGCCCATCTGAACTTTTCCAGTACTGTTTATGCAGCTACTTCATTCTTCTACTGTTTATCCACCCGCTGCCCTGCATTCTCTCTCCAGAGTTTATGTACTTTGGCTTGCGTATTTCACCCAGACATTTTTAGACTTACCCAGCATCTCCTCTGCTGGCTCACACACTCGGTCTGTAAACTTTCCCTGCTGCCAACCAGCTTCCCACCAGAAACTCTCCACATGGCTTTCAGGCAATACTCAAGCATTCATCCTCCCACCTCACTTCTCATCCTTAGGGGCTGGAAAGCAGCAGCGAGTGGAGCTGGAGACAACACCTCATTCCCCTGACACCCATCCTTTGAGGGGCCAAGGACATTGTAACTGATGCAACTGCCTTTCTGGTACTAATGTAGTTTGATGCACGGTTCAGCCTTTGGTTTTGTTTCCATGAAAGACCACAGATACGGTTTCTTATCAAAAACATATTGTGTTTAAAGAAATTATTACAATCAAATGATTCTTTCTTTCACGGGGAATTGAAAGTGATTAATGTGGTGAGAGCGGTCAGGCAGACCAGATCACAATGGGATGAACATTTTTAGAGTCACTCACCCCTTAAGAAGAGGTGCTTATCAAATCTGTCATTTGGCATCCACATGCCTATATATTTTGTCAAATATCTGTCACTTTGCCATCAAGGCAGCAGTTGGTAGGTTTATGCTCTGCAATAGGGCTCTCTGGAGAGCTTCGTGCCAGCAATAACCTAAAGAGGAAACAGAGGCAGCAGCAAACCCAGCCAGAAAGAAAGAAAGAATAAATAAAGAACTGTTTCTGAAATTGCAGCATCCTCTGTGCCTTCAGACCGAGATGAGTGTCACCATTTGACTGTAGGCTGTGTCTTACCTTCCAAGTAACACAGCTAAGAAAAGCTGCACAGTCTAGAAGTCTCTGATCTTAGTCCATGAGCAGCATTCCCTGACCCACTGGCCAAGTCCTCCTCTAGACTATTTACCGTTCACCGCAACACGGGCGTTATCAGTGTTCCATCTCTGTCTTGGTTTGCTTTTCCTTGAATGTACAGCTCATGCCATCAGCTGTCCGGTGGGACAAACCCTTTCTTGCTTTGGAATAGACTCTTGCCACCTATACATTAATGAGCAGGGAATGTTACAGTCAGATATTTTCTCTTTCTAAAAATAAAGTGTTACTGGTTCCACGCTGTTTCGTGTTCCACTAGGTCACTGTCACCTGCATTGTCCATCATTCATGCACTGGGTGCCAGCTGGAACAGAGGAGGTTCCATATCAGTATCAGAAGGAACTTCTTCCACTGAGGGTCCCGGAGCACTGGAACAGGCTGCCCAGGGGGTTGTGGAGTCTCCTTCTCTGGAGACATTCCAGACCCCCCCGGATGTGTTCCTGTGCGACTTGGTCTGGGTGATCCTGCTGTGGCAGGGGGATTGGACTGGATGATCTTCCTTCTGATCCCTAATGATTCTATGATCTCAGATCCCAATTAAAAATTAACGTTCTAGCATTAAATGCTTCCCACGGACCTGGTTCCCTAAGAGCTGCCTGAGTTGCAAGCCAGGGTGAAGGAAGGAAGGAAGGGAGGGAGGAAGGAAGGATGGACTGAAAACCAAAGGAAAAGGAAAAGTGAAGTCAAAGTGAGAACAAGCTGTGGGCCCAAGGAATAACGTTTACAACATTCAGGAGGAACCCATCAGGCTCGTTGCATTCATTAGCATACTGAAACGTCTTATTTCTTTTGATTGTCATAGTACCATGGCAACCTCTGAGCTGGAAATAAAAGCAAGATTTGAAAAAATCAGAATCTAATGTGTTTAACAAATCTGAAGAGAGGTAGAAAGCAGAGAGTATTGTCAGCCTAAGTGTGTGAGCTTGGGATGTATTCACACAGCTTTTGGACAGGCACATAACCTCACATTAGGTTTCTTGTTGCAGTGGAGGGTCTCCTGATGTCCTGTATGGAGGAGGGTCATGTGAAGGTAGCTCAGGTGCTGCTAGAACTTATCAAAGCAATGCCCTCAGAAGCACCATGTGCTCTTCCATTCAAACCCAGAGTCCAAAAGCTCCAGACTCTTCATATTGCAATTTGACTTCACACAGTGGCGAGATGCTGAAGGCTTTGGCTAGAGAAAGTTTCCATTAGCAGTGCTCTGGCTGAAGTGCCTCAGCGATGTTTCTTTCCCCGTTTGTTATACTCTGGTCATTATTCTCTTTTGCAGACATTTCCGTGGGGTTGCTGTTGTGCCCGTGAGCACACCGGTGACACGGGGCTGTAATGTGCCCCTCCTAGTCCCAGATTAGCAGCAACCTGCAGTCTGACTTCAATTAGCTGAAAAGATGATGTTTCTTCACTGTCTGATGTTTAAATGAACTGAAAATCAACCCCCTGTTTTTCTTGGGTCTCTTCCAAATCACACACGGTCTGCCTCATTAATGATCAAAACAGATGTTGGTCAAAGGCTCAAAGTCTGAATCCAAATCGAGATCCAAATAGTGTTGAGTCCGTGGTTTGGGCTCATCCTCCTTCTGAAATGCAGGAGGAAGCACTGAACAATTAAGATCCACAGGCTGAAGGTAAGAGGGGATGCAAGGATTTAACTAGACCCTCTCTTCATTATAGCAGCTCTGTGAATATATATAGCACCTCTTTCTGCCAACAGCAGGAGAGATGCCCACAGTAAATCAGCAGAGGCACCCAATAAGGCCTGGGGAGACAAGATCCTGCAGAGAAACCTCTTTGCATTTGGAGAGCTGACCCGGGATGATCTGGATCCCACACCTCAGAGCCAGGGCACAGTGCTTTCCTCTCTCTGCAGTAAAGCGTAGAACAGCTGGAACACTGCTGCTGCCTTTCATCAGGTTAGCATCTGAGCTGAAAACAAGAGAGGGGAAAGATCAGGGAGAACACAGTGACTGTTAAATAACTGTAGGTAATCCAATAAACAGTGGTAGCAGCATCTAGGTGCCTGGTCCCCATGGGGAGTGTAATCATAACAACAAGGACAACTGGAGATGGTTTGTCTCTTGGGAACCTCACCCTGCTTCGACACCACCTTCTCAGTTAACTGAACAAGCCAAGTATCTGTATGAAAACAGCTGCTTAGTTTTCATGCTGGAGAACACACTGCCTTAGCACTTACCATCACTTTGATTACAGAACAGGTCTTTTCATGAGCCTCAGTTTTCTGCTGCTGGGAAATGATCTTCAGGCCACCACTTAGAATCACAGAATCATAAGGGATCGGAAGGGACCTCGAAAGATCATCCAGTCCAATCCCCCTGCCACAGCAGGATCACCTGGACCAAGTCACACAGGAACACATCCAGGTGGGTCTGGAACATCTCCAGAGGAGACTCCACAACCCCCCTGGGTAGCCTGCTCTGATGCTCCGGTACCCTCTCTGGGAAGACGTTCCTGCTGATACTGATCTGGAACCTCCTCTGTTCCAGCTTGCTGTCCTGCTTTCCTTGGAAATGGCAGGGAGATGTGAGGCTATGTTGGTCCTATGTTCTTTGCTTGCGTGGATGGGCTCTCCAACACCCCACATCCTCACCTGCCCTCACAAGGTGTGAGTGGCCTGAATCCCACTGTGATCCTGCTCTGTTGTGACCAGACACGGTCTTGCTGCATCTACAGCTCTTAACAGTTGGGCATTTCCAACAGAAATTATTCTGTGATGCTTGTGTGTGCTGGGCTCTGGGCTCCGACAGCCCTGAGGCGGGGATGAGCAGCCGAGTGAGTCAAGGAGCAAAGACTGCCAGTGCCTGCGCCTGCCCGTGGCCACCCCAGTGACCCCCACTGCTGCCACAGTGTCGCTGCCGAACGCAGGGTGGGACGAGCCCCAGGGACCTCGTGCTTCCCAATCCTTCAGCAACAGCAGGTGCAGGTGAGAGTTCAACTTTGAAGATCATGTTTGCCAAGTGGCTTGTGTGTTACCTAGGAGTAGTCACTTCCCTTTTATTCACCAACTTGTGCTTTTCTTCCAAAGCTGCTGATCGATTCCCGCACCCCAAAGGGTAACATCACCCCTCAGGCGCCTCCGAAGCTCAGGCTGGCTGTGCTGTGGCTCTTGGTGTGAGCTGGCTGCTGGCACCACTGTGCAGCAACTCCCCGATGGCACTGGCACCTCTTAAAAATCCCCCCGGGCTGCAGGTCTGATTTCACTCCCCAGCTCAGTAGGTGACACCGCTCATGTGAGGGAGTAGGAGGCACATCAAGCTGAGGATGCAGCTGGTCAGGAGATGTCTGACATTTCATTTTGGTCCAAATGTTCTCTTATTAAAAACACTTCCCTTTGGAGTAGTAATTGAGATTTCTCCTCTTTAATTAATCCCTCGGAGAAGCGTTTGCACAGTTCCCTTTTTTCCCCAACCATGCTTTAAGAAATGCAGCCAGGGCCAGCTGTGATTTTACACCCCAGTGCAGAAGGCTATGGTGAGGGGGGTTCATGTGATGCTTAGAGGTCTGTGCTGCTGAGCACTTTCCTGTTCAACTTAAACACAGTCTTAAGGCTTTCCTTAACGCCAGACTAGTTTGGAATCTGCTACCACAGACGTTGAGAAAGATTTTTGATGGATAGCAGCTCTAGAGCTGCCTTCACAGGCATTTTTTATCTAAGACTCTTGAGTGTGTGACCCATGATTGCAGAATATTGACCAGGACTGAATCTCCATCCTCAAGATGCTGTGAAAAAAGTGATTAGATCATAGCAGAGATCTCAGGTTCACAGCCACAGCTGCCTGTGCTGCCCTTGGGTGATCGACAGAGCAATTTTCCCTGGCAGTGGTTGATAGATTTGATTAATCAGTGGTACCATGCCTTCCTCTGGGTGCTCTTTCACCTGCTTCACATCAGCCAGTGTCTGCACAGGATAGCTGGGATGAGATGGATGTTCTAGCTCTGTGAGTAAGGGTTGTAGAGCTGTGTTTTTATACAAAAAAAATCCAATTTACTCACTCATAAATTCTCCCATTGGTTACCAAGGTGCCCAGCCTGCCTGCACTGTCAGCCTTCCTAACACAGGAGGACAAGAAATTTCACTTAGAGGTCATAATCATGTATTTGTGAATGTTAAAAGTTGCTCTCCTGATATATTAAAACTGCACAGTACTTGAGCCTGCTCTATGCATGGCTCTGCTTCAGTGCAGAATGGCCCTTTCACAAAGAATCAGAAGCACATTTGAGGCCAAAGGCCGTTGAGGAAGGTAGGTGCTGCAGCTTTACAAAGCAGGGAGCCACCCATAGAATCACAGAACCATTGAGGCTGCAAGAGAGCTCTCAGCTCATCCAGCACAGCCCATGACCCGACATCACCACAATCACCCTGACCAGGGCACTAAGGGCTACATCCTGTCTGTGATTCACAGACGAGATGCAGATAATTCATTTTCTATTCCCTAGCAACAGCCTATATGAGCACTCACCAGATGAACAGTGAAACTGGGTTTGAGATCTACAAGAAAATGGACATAGTGAAGAAATTGTTTCCATACCCAGAGTAGTAGCAACAAAGGGAGAGTTCAATCCATGTGGATATATTATTTTTCACTTTAAGTTCACATTTACAGTGGACTCTATCGCTGCATCCAGTCATCTTCTCCCATCAGCACTCACCAGTTTTCCCAGTCCTAGCTTCTCCATTGTCACATTTCCCAAAGCTTTGCCTGTAAAATTAAACGGGATTGGATCATAGAATCATAAGAGATTGGAAGGGACCTCAAAAGACCATCTAGTCCAATCCCCCCGCCACAGCAGGATCACCTAGACGTTGCTCTACACTGGACACCCTCCAGCAGCTCTGTGTCCCTCTGGAACTGAGGGACCCAGAGCTGGACACCTCCAGATGTGGTCCCACTAGTGCAGAGTAGAGGAGGAGAAGAACCTCCCTCGATCTGATAACCACCCCTGTTCTGATCCCCCTCCCCCAGGATGCTGTTGGCCCTCTTGGCCACAAGAGCACATTGCTGGCTCAGAGTCATCCTGCTGGCCACTAGTTACACTGCTTCGTAGCCACCATGTTAAGTCCGCAGTCCTTTAGGTTTCGCTATGGAATTGACAGTGGTGATTTCTGAAGTTGGCTTCCTCAGCAAGGGTGAACAGGAGTTATTTGTCAGCTTGCTTTTGTTTTAAAAACCAAAGAATTAAGCAGGATCTCGCTTGGACCAGAAGGAAACGCTACTTGGAAGGTTCCTGGGCGCTCTGACTGCCATATGCTGCCTGGGCACAAGTTGCAAAAACACATGAGCTGAGACAGAGCTTCGGTTGGGCTTGGGTTCTTTCCTTTTCCTCCATCAGAATGTACATGCTGAAAAATATGGCTTAGTCTAAGTTTTCCAGTTATCCCTCTTTAAAAACAGCCTGCTTTCAGCTTTTGCTTTGCTCCCCCCTCTAATCTGACTTTTTAAAATGAAATAAAAACCTCTACACAGCAAAGCCCCAGGCTAAACTGTTGTGCATGGTATGAAAATGGTGAGCAAGACTCTCAGCTCATGTCTGCTTCAGTCCCCCAAATGAAAGGAGGTGTGACTGTGTGCCTGGTGCTTTCCAGCTCACCATGGTGGAGGGCCTGGATAAAAGCAGAAGTGATGCAGATTTTTGAAGACGGTGTTTTCAAGTGCCACAGCCACACATTTTGAACCCCTCCAAGGACAGCAACTTCACCCCTTGTCTGGGCAGCCTGTTCCAAGCCCTGACCTCTCTGTCAGAGAAGATGTTTCTCCTGATGTGCAATGTAACCCTCCCCTGGCACAGAGACTGTTTCCTCTTGTCCTACTGCTGGTGACTTGGGAAAAGAGACCAATCCCCACCTCTCTCCACCCTCCTTTCAGGCAGCTGTAAAGGGTAACAAGGTCTCCTCTCAGCCTCCTCTTCTCCATGCTAACCAACCCCAGTTCCCTCAGCCACTCCTCATCAGACCAGTCCTCCAGGCCCTTCACCAGCTTGGTTGCTGTTCTTTGGGCTGGGAAAAAGGCAGAGCTTTGTCCTGCAGAACTGCTACACCCCTGACACCACTCTTTCCAGCTCACTTTCTGAAACAACCTACATTTGTGGGGTGTGAGGCCAGCCAGAGTCATAGGGACCAGCAACACACTCTTTTTCCAGAGTCCCTGCACACGGCACGTGGGCAGCTCACCTTCCTGTAGTTCCACTGGCACAAGAGAGGAGCAACTTTGAAGTCCTCATCAGTCGTCTTAGAATGTGAGTTAGCTTAATCTTCCTTTCAGTGACCAGGATTGGAATCAAGGGCTCCCCAGACAACATCCCCTATATGTATAGGCATGCATTTAGGGTCTTGATATAGATTGATGAAGCTCACTGCTAGGTGGCCAAGCATCTTTGGGTAGGTAAGTGTACACACACAAACTTTTAGGGACATGGAAAGATCATCTGGATTTTGATGATAGGGTATGCAGTGGGGTACAGCCTAGCCATCTGAAGGAACTGGCTGAATTCCCTGTGGATCCAAATGTCATATTTGTGTTACTCATCAAGCATTTCACCCCTCTGAGGGAAGAGAAATTGCTAATTGTCATCTGTGTAAAATAAGCTGCTTCAGCCACATCAGTGCTAGAATCACACTAATGGAAGCTCGCCTGATGCGTAGCCACACGAGGGTTGAACAGTGCCACACCACAGGAACACACACCTATCCATGGCATAAATCACCAGAGGAGGAAACCCGCTGTGTGAACCAGTGGGACTGCCAGAGGAAGAAGAAAAGATTTAGGGACCAGTAGCTGGAGCAGAAAGAAGGTGCAGCAGGACAGAAGAGGAAGCAGATGGACCTTAAAAAAAATCTGGAAATGAAAAATCGTGGAACAGTGGAGGTTATTATTGATTTGCACTCTGTCAGGAAAGCTGCTTTGAGGCTGATGCTGTGCCTACCCTTAAGAACCCACACACCCAATAACCACATGCATCGATTTCTCTAAAGTTTTAGTAGAAAGTAGAGGGGGAATTATGACAGGAACAGTGATTTATTAACTTCTTACCTAAGGTTACCCTATGCAGAAGATAAAAGCTGTAGAACATAGGATCATGGAATCATTAGGAATCAGAAGGGACCTCAAAAGATCATCCAGTCCAACCCCCCTGCTACAGCAGGATCACCTAGAACAAGTCACACAGGAACACAGCCAGGCAGGTCTGGAACATCTCCAGAGAAGGAGACTCCACAACCCCCCTGGGCAGCCTGGTCCAGTGCTCCATTACTCTCACTGAAAAGTTCCTTCTGATATTGATATGGAACCTGTTTTATATTGACTGTGTCGGATGCCTGACTGAAGTCAAGACAGACCTTATCCACTGCTCTGCCCTCATCTCTCCACCTGGCTATGCCCTCATAAAAGGCTATCAGTTGGCCAAGCATGACTCCCCCTTGGTGAAGCCACACTGACTGTCCCTAACGACCCTCTTGTCCCTGAGGTGCATATGACAGTGTCCAAGAAAATAGCAGTCAGTGTTAATCCAGGACCTAAAAACTTACTTCAAGCTGTTCTGCTGCAGATGATTTTTAATCACCAGGGGAAATAAACAGCAACTCCAGCTAGTGAGGCCAATGGGGGTTAAGCTAGATGATTCAGAAACACACCTCAACTCACAGTTCAGAAGCAGCAGAAATTCAGGAAACTTCAAAAGGGGCCCTTATGATGACAGCTGTAGGCTCAGGACAGGCTGGTACCTCAGAGGGCAAGTTGGCCTTCTTCCTTCCTGGTTCTACGCCAGTTCTCTCCAGCTAAAGTAGTCCCATATTAGAGGAAATGGGAGACACCTGTTTCTGTGGCTGGCCACAGAGCTAATCAGCAGCTGATCAGCCTATCCTACATGCAGTGTGTTCTGGGGGAGGTGGTAGGAAGGATCTGAAAGAGGTTTCCCAAGTCCAGATGGGAGTCTTAAAAGAAGAGTAGTTTCTTCTTTGATTTGGACTTCTTCCCTCATTTTTGCAAAGCATGCTGAACAGAATCAACTCTCATTTGGTAATCAGATCGATTCGAATCGAATCAGATTTTGAGGGAACAAGGCATTTCATAAATATTACAGACTGTCTTCGTGCTAAAGAAGAGAGATTAGATAAAAGAATTAAAAGGGGCTAGAAATCCAGAGTATTTATGAGCCATTTCCTCACCTAGGCTGGTTCTGTAACGTTCTGCACTGGACCCTTGTGCCTTACAGAGGATCCATAGCTTAGGATCACGGGACACGTGGGTTAGTGGTTGGACTCGATGATATTAAAGGTCCTTTCCAACCGATACAGTTCTGTGATTCTGATGCAGGGAAGAGCAACACAGCCGAGTGCACTTGGCACACGCTCCCACAGGTCACGGCTCTCTGCACAAGGCCTCGTATGACTGAAAGGATGACAGATGAAGCCTTGGTGATTCCTGTCCCAGGACCCTTTTGCCCTTCTGAGATAAACCTTTCCCAGGCATCACTGCCAGGTCTGGTGTCTGATCAAACCAGCCATGATCACAGAACCCAGAGCCCTGCCTGCAGCAATTAGTGAAGGAAGCCAAACTAACAGGAGGCAAAACAAACAGTGAAGTTTTCCTAATGAATTCAACTTTCCCCCCCCTCAAAAATAAAATCCCTCCTGCGGTAGAAATGCAGTGAATAAAATATAGCTAATTTCTAGCCTGTGAGGCAGCTTCTATAAGCTTGTCTGGAAAGACCTGCAGCAAGAGGCTTAGGTGAATGAAGAGAACAAAGTGTAGAAGCAATGTAAGTAAAGATTCTCCTAAGTGGGAGAATGAAGCCTGTGCTGCACTGGAGGGACTGGGAAATGCACTTCAGCGACTGAGAGAAATTGTGTTTCTGTTGGTAAGTCCTCAATTAAAGGGAACTATTTATAGCAAGCCAGTTGCCATAACAGTTCAGCTGCCAAACTTTTAAGGAGACACCCTAGGTCACAATAATGCAGCACCACTAGCATCTGAAATAAAGGATTTACTTTGCAGGAGAGAAGAGCAGAGAATGTGTTGATTGGCGCAGCATATGCCTCCTGTCACTTGTACAGATGGAGAACAAGGATAGGGGCTGTAGGGGTTTTATTGGTTCTGGTGATACGTTTAGATTAACAAGGGCTTGCTTTCCTCATAACGCGATACGCATCACCAGGGTCAGGGTGCTTTGCTGAGCCTGGACAAAGCATGATACTGCCAGTGCTGGGATTTCCTGGGGAGGGTCTGGCTGTCTGAGCATGATGGGAGGCCAGACTGGGGTGCCAGGCTTCCTGCTGCTCTCATTCAACCCCCCCTAAAAGAATCTCATGCAACATCTTTTGACTGTTTCCCCTTTTATAAAACTGGAGAAGGCATTTGGAGTCTGCGTCATGCCTTGGGTTCTGCAGATGATCAACTCTAACAGGGAGTTTCTGGACAATTCCCGAAACAATTTCTCATGGATCTCAAGGACACACTGCTGGGATGTGCGTCACTTCCCAACACAAACATTACCTATGCTTCTGTAATGAACTGCAGTGAAAGTGTTACTTAACTAATCCCTCGAACACCCAGCCCTCCAACACTACAGTGCCCCACAAAGGAAGAAGCAAGCCCTCAGAAGCTGCAGCTCAGTCTGTCCCCCTGGCTGGATTCGTCTCCTCTGACACCATTCAGGTTTCTGAGGCTCAGCAGAGTTTATTGTATTTGTTCCTCTCTTTGACTTCTCCTTCCCTTTGAATTATCCTATGGGACTGTTATCCTACTAACCTCTTATGGCCTCTGGGATCTCAAGAGTAATTCAAGCTGGTCCAAGCCAGCTATCAACTATTAAGAAAGCAAAATGAGTGCTAAAAGGAGTACTACTGAAGCCTAAAACTGGTATAAAATGAATGAGGACAGGACAAGGCTGCCTCTGCTTCTCCATTTGTGTTTTCCTCCCCATGCTTTGCTTATGCAAACCATTGCGTTCCTTGCTGCCAGCAGCAGGCTAACTGGTCACCCACAGCTGACTGCCTGGTACCACAGCTCTGACACAATGCTGTGTGAGAAGCAGGTGAAGCATAAAGGAGCCTTCCTGCAGCTTATGTAATAATACCGTTGCGATGGAACTGCTGTGGCAGGGCAGGTGAGTTTTTAGAAGCTACAGAAGAGAAGCAGTTGTTTTCAAGGTGAAAACTAATCAAATACATGAAACTTTGACTTAGCCATCCGGAACCTCAGGGTGAAAGAGATTCAGGTTTGAATAGTCCTTCCAAAAATGTGTTGCCAGGAAAATGAATTCAAATCCGGGACTTGAGCGGGGGAATAAATGGCAGAATTCCTGCTGGCTGTGACGGTACATGAGTCTGGCTCCTGGTTAGGATGCCGCAGCAGGCGCTGGTTTGCTTCCCTGGATGACAAAGGTGCCTTCCTCTGCCCCACTCAGAGGGAGCACATTAGAGCTCATGCGAGGTGAATTAATAGTTGTGAGTGGGTTTGGAGACGATTGAACTACATTTGTTCATGCTCCGTTGAGCGGCTGGATTAGTTTTGGGGTCTTCCCCAGTGATAGCTGGTCTTTCAGCAGTAACCGCTCAGACGAAAGTATTGGATTTTCATAATTCATTCCTTTTTGTGTAAAATGAGTTTTCTAGCAATGTGTCTTCTCATCTAAGTGTGCAAAATACACTGAGTGAAGGTAGCCGGAAAGGCAAGTGCGAGCAGGCAACAGACCATGAGAGGTTAGAGACAAGGGGCTCCTTGGAGAGAAGGAAAAGGATGAAGGGGAAGGAAAGCATGGGGCTGGTTGAAGGGTGCTTGGAGTATGTTCCTTGAGTTCCAGTCTTCCGATGAATCATAGATTTTTGGTTTAGGCATAACTTGTGACAAGAATGCTAGCTACCGGTGCATTACTGTCAGGTTGCAAGGGATCCAGTTCATTTACAAGACTAGACGCACTGCTGTGGTAATACAGGAGTTAATAACTGCTTACAAAAACCCTCAGCAACTGAAACAAACAGGCTACGAGAGAGAAAGTGTCTCTGGTGGGTCTAGCAAACCGTTATTTTGGCATGAAGAATGAGAGGGAGCAGGTAATGGAATTGCCTTTGCTCCAGGGTGCAAACACACAGACCCTCATGTGCTCTACACAAATACCTCATGCTGTGAACTCTGATGAAATTTGTTGTCTCGTTCCAAACCTAGTCCATCCAAATAAAAGATGCACTTCTCCATGCCATGTATTTCGTAGAGACACACCACAAATGCCGCTGCTGCTGTAGACAGGATATCATGTCCCTAACCTGCAGTACTGTGATTTCGCTTTCTTCTTTCACAGAAGTTGCAAAAGGTTTGAGATTTTCATTCTTATTTTCTACTGGAAGAGCCCCTTGGGTTCTCTCTCCCACGGTAAAACCTCCCTGTGTTTTGTTAGGAGAATAAATAAGCATTTCCATTACTTTCTGACAGAGCTTCCAGAAGACTATAGCACAATTCATAAAACCACAGAATCATTCTGGTTGGAGAAGACCCTTGGGATCATTAAGTCCAACCATCAACACTACTCTACCAAGTTCATCCCTAAACCAGATCCCCCAACTGTCAACCAGTACCCCAGATCTTTTTCCACACAGCCGTTCTCCAGCCCCTCTTCCCTAGCACTGCAGGAGGTTGTTGTGACCAAAGGACCTGGCACTTGGCCTTGTTAAACCTCCCACTAATTGATCTCACCCCATCAATCCAGCCTGTCCAGGTCCTTCTGCAGACCTATCCTACCCTTGAGCAGAACCACACACCCACCCAGTTTGGAGCCATCCTCCAACTTGCTGAGGGTGTCCTCAATCCCCTCATCAAGATCACTGATAAAGATGTTGAACAATGCTGGCTCCAGTACCAAGCCCTGGGAACTGCTGGGAACTGGCTGATGACTCAACCATCAATACAGATGGACTGACTTCTCTTTGTGGGCAACAGCCTGGGTCATTTTGGCCCAGGTAATAGCTTTGCTGGCATTGGTCAGCTTTGATTGATAGAGCTGTGATCTAATGAACTGGGATGACGGCACTTTTTTGAGCAAAGAAATGAAGTAGGGAAAGATTTTAACATGTGCACCCTGGCTTCCTCCCTTCCCCTGCTGTTAGAGTCCCTGGTCAGCTTTGGCTAGGAGGTAGCTGACTAGCCAGAGGTGAAGCTGTATCACTTGGAGACTAAGCATCCCGTGGTGGGATGGTGCCTCATTTAACAAGCTTGGACTGCTGTGCATAGGTGCAAATTCTCAGCTCGTTTGGGCCATTTGGAGCACAGGGCCTTTGCTGTGCTAATTTAGATCAGTAAATGCAGATCAGATCCCTCAGTCCTAACACAGCCAAGTGTTCTGGCCCCAAAGTGCTGGATGGTGACTACAGACACACACGTGGCATCATGCTGGATGGACAAAGCATGCAGTATGGTTATGGGCACTGTGCTTCCTGCATTGAAAAGGGTCTGGGCTGCTCACCAGGGCTGGAAAAAGATGCTAGAAGCTCACCTGGGATTGTATTTGCTAAGCTTCAGGGTATGCTTTCTCCATTTCTGGATGAACGGCAGAATACCTATTTCTGCTGAAAAGTTTGGGGAATCACTTAGCGTGTTGTCCCTCCAGCAGCCATTTGAGGTAGATCCAATTCAGGGAAAAGTTGCATCAGACTCCCACAGCAGATTGCAGTGCCTCTTTGTTTTCATCAAACACTGGGTTCTCAAGGTGATGTGAGTGAAGAGAACTTGATCCTATTCAGCTCTTCCTAACAGCCCGTTTCAGTCTGCCCTTCTCTAATGTGAAACCGTTACTCTTGTCCTAGCACTCCAGGCCTTTGTAAAGAGTCCCTCTGCAGCCTTCTTGTAGCCCCCTTCAGGGACTGGAAGGTCACTATCAGGTTCCCCCAGATGGAGCCTTCTCTTCTCCAGGCTGAACAACCCCAGCTCCCTCAGCCTGTCCCCATAGCAGAGGGGCTCCAGCCCCCTGATCATTTTGGTGGCCTCCTCTGGACCTGCTCCATCAGGTCTTTGTCCTTCCTGTCCTGAGGGCTGCAGAGCTGGACACAGGATTTCAGGTGAGGTCTAACCAGGATGAGCAGAATCCCCTCTCTCAATCTGCTGGCCATGCTGCTTTTGATGCACCACTTGTACCTTCCAGCTGTAAGCTGACCCTTCACATCTGTACAGCAAGACTATGCTGCAGGGGACTGTGGCAGCGCCAGCATGAGGGAACTGTGATCTGTACCTCTGTTCCTCACAGGGAAAGTGCTGTCATGCCCAGAGCCTTTGCCTGGCTGCCCAGCTGCAGGATGAGTAAGATGTGTGTTGCTACACACAGCAGTGGAGCCCTACACACAGCAGTGGAGCCTTACACACACCATCTTTTTCTGGTTGTGCCTGTTGTCACCATATCCCACGTTGGCTGAATCATTCCAGATCCGTTTTGTTCCTGACACCAGAACAGCTCTGTGGTAAAAATAAGCGAGGACATAATTAGCATGACTTCTTATCAGTCTTTTAGAGATGGTTTGGGACAAAAGTTGCAAGTAAGATAAATATTAAAGAGTAGTTTTAGTTTGTACTTAACCACAACAGTCGTGTTTAGCTGTTTCCTACACCTGTCCCCTACACTATTCTGGCATGCCCTGTCTGCCAGAACCGGGGCTTCAGACATTTCCTAGGGCTTCCAGATGGCTCCCCAAGTTCTATTTGACTCTACCTACCCCCTCTGACATTTCTTCTCAGTTAAGATTTGAGTACAAATGGAAATAATCCAGATGGCTTTAGCTGGAGCCAAGTGCCTTCAGTGCTTCAGCGCTGCCTCAGCAGCCCACTGACTAATTGTACCTTCTCAGTCTGTTAATGCAAAATTCCTCAGAAGACTTCTGGGGTTACAGAAATGTTCTTCTGTGATCTACAAAGTTTCCCTTTGTCCAGTGACATCCATATTCCCAGGTTCTTTAAAAGGCTACATATAACTCAGTGAATAACAGCAGCCCCAGCAAGAGATGTGCTTTGCCCAAACATGTCTAGCAGTTTTCTTCTCCTCCTCCTCCTCTCAAAAAATCCCTACGGTTCCCATGTGTCTGTATCAGGATTATAGAGAGTGCTCATGTGAACCAAGGTGTATTTCCAAGATCTCCAATTCTGACTTCTCACAGTGAATAATGATGCAATCGGAATAAGATTTATTATTGGAAAAGAAAACCTGAGAATCTAGATTTAGAGCGTTTTACATTGAGAGCTGCCCAAGATTCCTAGAGCTTAATTCTCTTTGCTTTTGCTGTTAGTCGCAGCAGTGTTTCCTATCTCTTTTCCTGTGGTTTTTCCATGGAATCCTTAAGTACAAATGTAATTAAATGAGCACAATGGTCTGCAAAATTAGAAAACCAATGTCTTTCGAGCAAAACCAGAAGCTGTTTCCCAAGCAAGGGAAGCAATCAAATGCTTCAAATCCTTTGCTCAGTGCCGCTACCAAAGGAGCACGGAGTGACTTGCCTCATTAGTCTTCAAAGCATGACACAGAATAGATGAGATAAAAATACCAGCAGGACAAGCTTTGCTAATGGCATGTTTTTCATGTTTAAAAAGTGGGTTTGTGCTCTACAAGAGATGTAATCAGGAGAGACTACCAGGGTTCAGGCAACTAGAAATTAGCGCTCACTCCGTCTGTTACAAGAAAAAGACCTCTGTCTACCCAGGGCTTTACGAGTTGCCAGCCCACAGGACAACAAAACACTTTTAGGGCAAAGACCTGAACAGGCAGACAACAGAAAGAACTGCTGAAATGTCAGGAGACAGAAATCAAAGCACCTTGCAGTATCTTAGGTGAAGCTGAGATAAGCCTTTTCTTACCCTATATAAAAAGACAAGAGTGATTCTGTCTGTGGTAGCTGAATGGATGCTATTAGACATAAAACATTCATCAGCTGCTTTTATTAACGATACTGTTAGCATTTTGCTAATTAGATGTATTTATTACACAGAGCTGATTGTGCCACTTCATAGTCCTGAAAAACAACGATCGAGATGGAGATGAATGTAAGAAGCTACACATTGGATGGATAAGAGAATAAGGATGGAATAAAGCCAGAGATGAAGGAAACAATGAAAGAAAGCCGAGAAAAAAACAACTATCTTATGCTGACTTCCAGATGAATGGAATCTGGGATTCCCAAATCCTCTTATTCCCTGTGAAAGGATTTCTATAGCTGTGCATCGCTGTCCCTACTAGACCTGCTTTTCTGAGTGAGTAACAAACTAATGCTGCTGGCTGTTAACCCACTGCCTTCTTGTGTGGCTCCAGTGGCAGAGCTCTGTGTGGTGGAACAAAAGTTTCCAGCCCTGGTGATGAACGTCCTAAGTGTGGACACAGTTCCCCTTGAGAGGTCTTCTGGTTTGGATTCACTGTTCCTTCAGTTCAGGTAATTCTGCTGACAGCCACACGCATACACAGTCACCACCAAACACCAGCCTTAAAATGATATTAAGCTGGCAAATCCTCTCATTGAAACATTCAGAAATGTTGAGAAATTCAGCAGCCCAGCGGCACTGTATCACTGCTCTCATCGCTGTACAGATGTACCTGTCAGTACTGGAACTTTAAAGCTCTTTCACGTGAATTCTAGCTCCACAGAAAAAGTTTCCAAGGAAATAGAGCTAAGGGTTTGTGAAGCTGCCCAGCACTCGAATTCTCCTACTGACATCTGGACTTGGACTGGCAAAACTTTTCCCAAACCTGATGCCACAGTATCTTTTATTGTGCCAAGGACTTTTACCATAAAGAAGGTTGCTAAATAGAGGGAGGCTACTGTAGTAGCTGAAGAGAGGTAGGACCAGCACAGCCCTGGGGAGTTTTCTCTGGAATAAGCCTCGCAAGTGAACTGCAAGTCAGACTGCGCTGTGCCACTGGCAATGGGAGCAGAGGGAAAAACAACTCTTGACCTGATTTTCTCCCCCCGCTCTGGTTACCTCACAGCCCTGCTGAAGCCAGGTAGACTGTGAGTGAGTGCAGACTAGGTGGGAAAGGAGCACTCATTGTGAGCCAAATGTTCTGCAAATCTGACAGCAGACTTCGCCAGACATTTTGCTTTTCTTACACAAGAACCAGGTGTGGCTTTATGATACAGCGATAGCATCTGCAACCAGACAAAACGTGACAAACCTTCTGCGTATGGGGGGTAATGCTGAATAATCTCTGCCTGTGAAACAACGGTGATTGCTCCGGAGACAGGGAAAGGAGGAAAGGCTGTTACAGAAGGCAGCAGATCTTTTTCTTATCTATATGTCCTTTACATGGTCTCACTGTGGTAGTGTCTGGGTTTATTGTTCTTCCTGAAGGCTCTCAGGAGATAAGAGGGTGCTAGTTGACCCATTTTCAAGGAGAACTAAGGCACGGGGGATAAGTGTCTGTGTTGTTGTATGAGGCTGACCCCAGCTTCTCTGTTTCTGTTAATCCATTCTGTGAACCTTCCCTCAGTTCTGTTTTTGTTTCTTGTCTGTGTAGCTCCATGAGTGGTTCTGAGCCTCTGTAGGGAGGTTGCCTTCTTCTATGTGTGTAACTGCATCTGTAAAATGCAAGATGCTCCAGTAAGAATGGTCAAAAGGGAAGAAATAGCAGAGTGAACTATGTACAACCTTACTTGACTTCTCTGGGCACATGATTATGGAAGACTAATGAACACAAATCATTTCTTCTTCTCCAGACCCAGCATTACCCAAGCAGTAATGATAGATGGTGATTGCTTCTATTCATACTCACTTATAACTCTAAGTCTTCTAAATGATTTTCTAATTTCTTCAATAAAGCACTAAATACTAAATTCTCTGCTGGCTTTTGCTCTGATTTCATTGCTAGAGTGCTCCCCCACCACTGAGGGAGATTGACCCAGGCTCCCAGAAGTCCTTGATGGATTTCAGTACCTGATCATGAGTAACTTGGGGGTGATTTCTCATGGAATTCATTCCCTTTCTCCAAGTCTTTCGAGTCTCAAGCCAAAATTCCACAGGGAGTTCATCATGCCAGAGGCTGGGAGTTACTGTGGGCTGTACTTCTGGGTATGCCTCGTCTGTAACACAGAGCAGTTTGTTACCTGGCCTGGCACCTAGGAGTGGGCTTGTGTAAGTTAGCTGGTTGTCTCAGTAATTAGTGGTGGTCAGAGTCTCCTTCTTAGCAGGTGGTGTGATGCGCAACCTCAGGATCGAGTAAGCAGCCTGAGAAAACAGAGCCCAGGACTCCTTGCTAGCCCAAGGGGTAGCAATGTGAAATAAAGCATCACCGATTTACAGACAGGGTAGTAGACTTGGCATCCCTGGAACGCAGCATGCAGGGATGTCTCTGAGGTTATAAGTTGGCCTTAACTGTTTGTACCTCCTGTGCCATCTGAGCAGTTGCCTCCGTTGTGAGTTGCTGTTTCTTGCTCCCATGAGCAAACACTGTCAGAAGACAGCAAGTCTCCAAATACTCCAAATAAAACTGTGGGTGTGAAGCCAACTAAAAGCAGAGCACAGAGATGACCATCCTGAAACCCTGCCTGTGTTTTGAGAGGCTCTGTCTTGGCCAGCTCTAACTCAATTAGAGGGAGGATGCTGCTCCTGTTGTCTTTGGATGCCTGTTACCGCTGAGGCTGGGGTGAAGGGAGGTTAATGCTGCAGTAGGGTAAATAATGTACCAGTACTTCATCCGGGCTTGGGATCTTGAAAAATATTATTAGATGGCCATCCTTCTGTGATAGGAATCTGCTCAAACAGGATTATTTGTTGAAATAATTTTTGCCTGTTTTCACTGGTTGTGCTTTCTGAAGTAAGAATGTCAGAGAACTTCAATACGAAGCACATCAGCAGCAAATCCTGGGCTTTCTTTCCATGTTGGTTTATTTTAAAAAAAAGAAAAACTAAGCTCTGTCCAGGAAAGTCTCTGCTTACAGTTTTGTTCATACTCAAAATGAATGCAGTACTTAAATATTAACTGTTAATTGTGATAATTCTTTGGAAGAGTTTCAGCATCACTTTGATGAGCCACACTCCATGATAGAACTGTTAAGTAGTGGTGACTTGGACTGAGTCTAAGCTACAACACCCAGAGCCATTGCATTTCACATAGCGTGCTCCTGGGATGGGCCACACGCCTGCCCCAGCACACGACTTTCAAGGGCAGGGTCGACGTCTGCAGGCCAGAGTCCCCATTCTGGACCGACTCTGATTTTGTTATTAGCTACAAATTAGCTGAAAGAGATGGTGTGTGTTAATTGAACAAATAAATATCAGAGGGAACTTCTTCCCAGGGAGGGTAACAGAGCACTGGAACAGGCTGCTCAGGGGGGTTGTGGAGTCTCCTTCTCTGGAGACATTCCAGACCCGCCTGGATCTGTTCCTGTGTGACTTGGTCTAGGTGATCCTGCTGTGGCAGGGGGATTGGACTGGATAATCTTTCAAGGTCACTTCTGATCCCTGGTGGTTCTATGGTTTTATGATTCTACGAAATGCTCGCTGGCAGGCTACTACCTAAGCTAAATCAATACTGCACAAAATGAAACTCTTTGGATGAGTCAGCCCGTGAGTCAGCAAAGTCACTGGTGGTGAAAACGCAAGCGTATGGCTGATAGACATGGTTTACAATCTAAATTCAGCAATCTTTTTTCTTTATGAAGCTTCAGAGGTTTCAGGAAAACAGCACGATTGCCCAGGATAGCAAGAAACCTTCTTCTTTATCACACACACACTCCTCTGTGTGAGTTGAACCATACAAGTAAATCCACAGAGAGCTCATCTACTGCTAGGAAAAGTTTGTCTGTGCTTCATTTCATCGTATTTTTCTCTGTGAGATAAGAATGTCTAGGCTTGAGTGAAATGATCACACTGCAGCCAGTGCATACAGTTCATACTGCTTGGCTTCTATTCAATATGAAATCCTAAAAGGAACAGAAAGCTTGTGACAAAGGACAGAGGGATAATGAGTGTAGTGGGGGATGCACAGAGAAATCAGAGCGTTGCTTGGGTTAGCATGCAGATTTCTCCTAATTACTTAGCATATACCTCCGAATAAAAGGAGTGGGTGAGGGAGAGGCAGAAAGGACAAGGTAAGGAAGACAAATTGCTGTAAAATGGCTTTAAACAACCAGCTGGAGATTCCAAAAGATACTGGTTTTGGAAAGATTGAGTAATGAGACCAGAGTTTTTGCAATCATAAGAATCTTTCCATTAGATTCAGCTGTCTTAGATTTATTATATCATTAACATAATTTCTTTGATGCTGTGTTAGAGGTCCCTGTTCTTAGGTACTCAGGACTGAAGAAAACACGTTGAGCTAAAACAAAACGAGAGGATCAGATGAAACAAACTGTAAGGATTTCAGTGTTGTCTGGTTGTTGCCAAGAATGTAAAACAGAGGTTCTTCAGATGTGAGCTACTTGGAACAGTAGAAGAGCTAAGTTTGTTGAACTCCAAACCCTATTTTCCTCACAGGTTCCAGTTCCTCCACCACTCAAAACATGAGCATACATGTTGCCGTGTCTATCCTTAAAACCAGCTAAGGAACAGAGTACTGAGGGCCTTTGCTTTCTCTTTATGCCGTCTGCAAAAAGCACAAGTTCCTATAGCCATGCAGCCAGTGTTAAAGGTCACCACATATTCTTTTCATTAATCATGAAATTCACTGTAACTGTCTCTTTCTTGCTGTTTCCCAAAGTATTGCTGAAACTGAGCCACAGCACTCAATTCCCTAAACCAGTGTGATGTGGTTTGGTTGTATATTCTTCTCTATAGCAAACTGATTTCATACAGCCCTACTTAACAAAATTTATCTCACCCATTTCAGGGTCTGGAACAGCTGTTTGACAGTCACAGGATGACATACAAGGTGACCATCTATCGCCAAGTTGGATATTACGAAAATATGCTTGTACTGACTTCTGCTCCCTTACAGCTAATTACTGGTATTCAGTCACTCACGGGGAAAAGCGCACTGGGGGCTGCTGGGATGAATGTGGTCAGTGCTGCAGCGTATCTAAAATTCAGAGCATGTGTTTTGTACTTAAAGTATTTCAAAATGTTGAACGTAAGGTCTTAATGTTTAAAAATGTTGGCCAGTATATGCCTGATCATGCAGGACTGGAAAGAATGTGTTCTACGGGCTCTTTAATCTGCGCAAAAAGTAATGGTCCCAAAGAGGTTTCTATGTAATCCAAAGGCAGTTTGTTCTTGAAAAGCTGTCTGGAAGGAGGAAATATGAGACAATAGTTCACATTCAGATCTCGTATTTCTGTAACCACTTCTGATGAAAGTCTTATGTTACTTTACTTCTAAAACCTTTATCATGCGGCAGTTTTTAACTGATGATGCAAGGAGGCAAGGAACTTGCATGAACGTTGTTTTGAGGGAACCAAGTCATCTATATCTGTATCCTTGAGAGCTTGAAATTTACATTGATAGGGTGGTCAGGGCTTGAAACAGGCTTTCCTGGGAGGTGGGGGTGTAGCCATCCCTGGGAGTGCTCAAAAATGTGTAGATGTGGTGCTTGAAAACAGGGTTTACAGGCAGAGTAGGGTTGGGTTGGTGATCGGACTTGACTATCTTGGAGGTCTTTTCCAACCTTGATTCTCTGATTCTATGATTTCTCACATGTGTCTGTCTGGGACCATGTTTCCAGTTTTCAAACTAACTCAGTCTGTGAGGAGAAAAAGCAACCAAACGAGATCTCTATTCAGTATGTGGTGCTGATAGCAACAAAAGCATTTTGGAGGTTTGTCAAATGCCACAAGAACAGCCAACAATTTTTACCTGTCTGGTACAGACATTGGCTCCGATCAGTAAGGTGTTTTCAGCTACTTTCTTCTCTTTCCAGTTTACTCCATGTATCAGAAAAGTTGTCTGAGAGAACAAACTTATTCAAGAACAAATATGTGAGAGACTTCATATTCCTCTTTCCATCTCTCTAGCACAAGAGCACTCTATCACCTTAGGTTTCATACCATCGTATGTGGATATGGCACAGCCTTCTCACCCAGAAGGCTCATTATGTGTCCTTCCTCCAATGCTTTTTCTAATCACAATGTTGAGACTCGGTGCGTTTATCTCCCGTGTTTTCAGGTCAGTAAGCTGGAGTGTTCTGTTAAAGTTCATGACCTCCCACATCTTTCAATTCTTTTTATGAGAAATTAATTTCCTTAATAGCAGTTATTTTTTCTGCCCTCTGCCAAGATAAATGCAGATACACAAGATAATGACAGTGTAGTAGGTGCTTCTAGCGTGGCATGAGATGCTCTGTCCTTTTTTTCCTCAAAAGCACTGACTAAACATCTTCCAGGCAGGGCATTTCAGCCCTGTGACAATAATGCCCAGACTTAGGTTTGGGTACCTAAGCACAGAGCTAAGCTTTAGCTTTTTGTTTAACTTGCACTGGAATTACTCAAATGCCACTTGAGAGTCTGAAACACACGGTAAGGTCTTCACAAAGCAAAAAGCAGAACAAAGTTGTGCCATGTAGTCCCAAGGAAAGAAATCTGCTCCTTAGAGAAGAAATATAAAGGAAGGAAACCCATTCCATATCTGAGTATGTGAAGAAACCGGCAATCAAAAGGCAGATAATAAAAGCAACCAGCTCACACTAGCTGCTCTTCTTTGAGGGTGTGAATCTGCAGAGCAAAAGTGCAGCTGCAGAACTAGCTGTTGAATGCTGAATGTAAAATGTGGTACAGTGGGGAGGAAATACTTCACAAATGGCAAAGCTTGGAAGTCAGATTTAAGATATCAAAAAAAATTAGACCTGATAAGTTTTCTGTCGTCCTGCAGCTCCAAATCATGCAGCTTCATGACCATTGCAGGCCTTTCCTGAGAAACTAGTATTCTATTTCTAATTAACAAATTAAAAAGTGTTAAGGTACTCTTGCTTACAACTGCAATTATTCTTGTTCACCTGTTCGTGTCTATAATGAAATCCAAATATGTGCACCACCACATCATCTTTCCTATGAGAAAAGATACTCGATCGGTACCAAGCATCCAGATGAACAATTAACTTCATTTAGCTACGTGCCAGGTTTACCATGGACTGCCTGTTAAAGACACCCTAGGTAATCAGTGCAGCTTAATTTTTATGAGGCACTGGTTATCAAATAAGCACTGAAAAGATATAGTCCCAAATGTGAATAATATTTCAAGAATCCTGGGCAAAGAGATTTCTGTGAAGTGCTTATCCTGAAGATGACTACTAAATGGAACGGGCAGATCAGATTTGGCATCAGCTGTTGTTTCAGTTTGCAGTAACAAGATAGGGTATAAAGAACCTTCCCTTACAGCTAATCCATTCAGCGCAATAAATAAACACGTGCCCAGTTTTGAACACTTGAGTCGTTTCTCCATCACACAGAGGCTGTCTTCTGAGAAGGTTAAGTGGCAGCCCGGTATCTTAGTGAACTGGGTCTTCTGGGCTTGCTGGGAATCTAGATGTTTTCCCTTTTCTTTTTCTTCTAGGACCTTGAAACAAGATGTAGGTAGCCTTTAGGCATACAGTCTCAAACTTACAGTGCAAAAACTACATGTGCTGCAACATGTTTTTCTAGGGAACAGCTAACCTCCATGATTTCTTCCATCCATGCCCCCATGCATCAGATTTCTTCCATCTGATGCTGAAATTTGCAGATGTGGATACACCCAGCTCAGCTGATGCCTGGACAGGTCATTCCCATCCCACCGGTAGCTATTTAGTTGATACTGCTAGAGATCTTTTCAGTCATTTATTCCGAAATATATTTATTCCTAAATAAATATACTTTATTCCTAAAGTAAATGAGGAGAGGGGGTGGCAGAGGTACCCTGTATAGTAATGAACACCCAGGGCCAAAACGAATTCCTTCTGCACCAGTATGCCAAAAGTAGTTTTAGAAGCAGTATCATAAGTGACAGTATTTGCAGTACCTGAGTCATTTGGGATCTCAGCCTGGTGTCAGGCCAGGAGGCTGGGAGATGTATACAGCAGATCTGTAGCCTTGGTGCTTTGTATACATTTACATCTCCAGGTTGGTCATTATGGCCAATTGGGTTGGTTTGCTCTCCATCAGCCTATTTGCAGATGAGAGGGTGAATGTTGCTGACACCTGCCAGGGGAGTGAGGCCAGCCCACAACCACAGAGGTGGCTGCAAAGAAGTCAGCAGAGCTGGAGATACATCATGTTGAACAGGACACCCTCTGCTCTGGGGCTACAGGGTGATTGGGCAGTCAACATCAAGGGAGATGGGAGGGAAAGCATACTGAGGAGCCAGGAGGAACAGACACAGTGTGATCCCAAGCAGAAAGCTTTGGAGCTGGCCAAAAGCACTCCAGAAAGCAACAGTACTATGAGTAGAAGAGAGATTTGTTTATAAACCCTTTTACTTCTGTTCCATATCAACAGACTCAAAGAAGCACTTTGAGTGCTTCTCTATTTAAGAAGTATTTATATCCTAATAAGACCTGTCCTTTTCAGTTTAGAAGCGTTTTGATCTTTCTGGGAAGTTACTATAGTGAAAAGTAAATCCACTTGGAAGTGCTGGCTGGGTCCCATCACATTCCACTCTTCTGTAATTTCAAATAATTTAATCTGCATGTTAACATTAAAACACTGCCTTTTAAGATATTGGTGTTATTTGGGGGACAGTTGTGATGGTTCTTTTTATAGCCAGCAGAAAGAAAATATACTCTGATTTTTTAAGAGATTGGAAACGATGTGATAGGCTCAGATTGTTCTCAGTTTTCTATGGCTGAATATGTTGAGGTCATAGGACTACAGAAGAGAGAAGCTACTGAGGTTGGAAGGTGGTTGTGGTTAGACTGCTGACTTTAAGATGCTGATCAGGACACCTAGGTGATAACACTCAACACTAGTTCTAAGGAAAGAAAGAAATATTCCTGCTGTGCCTTTCAGGTAAGTTTGGGCAACTAAAGTTAGCTGTGACTACCTCTTTTAGAAAGACTGTCGCTTTTCCTCGGTGTTCCTGCTAAGCAACTAGTTTTCTTGGTAGCCTCCGAGACAGAATGATACGACATCTCTGTAGACGTGGCTATGCTAAACCCAGCTAGTGAGTGGCATTTAGTCTTGACTACTGTAGTTATTATTTATTATATTGTTATTATATTGATATCTTTATTATGTAAGTTATTATAGCTCCACTATGAAACCTGTGAGAGCTTGTCTTGGATGCTTTGGCCCCAACAGATGCTGCACAGAAAGTGAACAGAGAGCTGGTCCCCAATACCAAGCATGCCAATACATCGAGAAAACACTATAGAACTCTGAAAGGTCTGAAGTGAGAAGACAGGCTACTGTGCCTGCAGCTAGCACTGCTGCAGTTGTTCTGTTTCTTGGCTGTGGAAGGGCAGGAGGGGAAGGATGCCATTGTGGTGATGTTAGGTCACAGCTTGGACTTAGAGGATGATCTTAGAGGACTTTTCCAGCCTCAGTAATTCTGTGATACCGTGATTCTGTGTTCTGGGCCTGAGAAAAGATCAATAATGATCAGTTACTTGGCTTAAACCCAAGGTGAACACTTAGTGAGAGGCCTAAAGCAGACTCTGCAACGAGCATTTGTGTTACTCACCTTGCATAGCAGTTAAGAGGAGAGGGAAATGCCTTTGCTGGGAACAGCTAGAACAGAGTAGGTCTTTCTTTGCTTTTTAAAAGAACCTAGATGCTAGAGGCTCCCCCAGCAGAGGCAGCCTGGTAGCAACCTGTTGTTTCTTTCCTGCATCTTTTTGA
The DNA here is from genome assembly GCA_013397515.1 of Upupa epops. Taxonomy (NCBI): domain Eukaryota; kingdom Metazoa; phylum Chordata; class Aves; order Bucerotiformes; family Upupidae; genus Upupa; species Upupa epops. Next base: position 239,170 of record VZRI01013198.1, read on the forward strand.
CTTGATTCAGTGTTTCCTGTTCTACCTGGGAAAGCTTGGGAGAGGTCTCTGTAGGTGGATCATCTTCCCCTCTGCACACTGGCAGCCTGTTGCCTATCACCATCCACTGTGAGAAGCTGCAGCACAACAGATCCAGCCATCTCAGAGAACTGGGCATCCTAAAACAACAGCCTTGCTCTTCTCCCTAAGAGAGCATGGAGAAATATCTTTCCCACTGGGATTAAGCAATATTTTCTTAGATCCTTTAATATATGCTCCTTTGCGAGCGTAATACAGATTTCTTCAGACGTTCTCCTGTTGATTTTGGAGAAAAGAAACCTGTGCTGTGCCAGAACTGCTAACAGCAAACTTTATAAAAGGATTAAGTTGAGATTTTTAGGTGGGATCTGCTTTTTCTGGTAAGAAGTCACCTCTCTCGAGCTCCTAATTGCACGTTCCTGCATTGCTTTTGTACAGCCAAGTACAATAGCCTCATTAATTTTACAGAATCCTTTCTCATGCTAACAGGAACACGACACAAATATTAGCAGAGAAGAGGTAAAATACAGCAGTGAAGATGGGACTAAGCTGATGGGGCCAAACCCACTGCTGATTTCATGGAAGACAATCAAATGTAGAATTACACCAGGATTATTGTTAATTTACTTTAAAGCAATGTTAATTAAGAGAAGCAAATCTACAGCAGATGCCAGTTAGTACTAAGGAGAAGAGGATCATCTAATGCAATAGAGAAACATGCAGTGCATAGGGTGGGGGCATGGAACAGCTGTATGGTAAAATGGCTTAATTCTGTCATGCTGAAGCCACACATAATCACAATCCTTTGTCCAGAGGGCTTCTGATAGGATTCTGTCAAAGCAGCTGAGAACCACGGGAAGCCTAAAGCAGTCTGACCCAGGTCCTGAAGCAGCAGTTGGGGACCCTGCTCTCTCTAACTTGTAGTTGTAAGAGTGAGTGTCAGGCAGTGAATTGCTGGGAGAAGTCCCAACTCTTCACCAAGCACTAATCCTGATCTTCAAAAACAGGTACCAAAATCAGTACTGGCCATCCATCCCATGGGTCCCAGCACAGGTATAAAGTGAGAGAGAGAGGAACAAGGTTGGAAATCAAGATGTAGAAGTGTTATACAGAGGTGGTGTGGGTTACTTCCTCATCTCTTGACTTAGTGTGACACCTTAGGGAGCCAACCAGCTTTCATCACACAACCAACGTGACAACTAGTAGATATCTTCTCCCTGGGACTACCTTGGCATGTGGAAAGGCTGAATTCTCTCTTTCCTGTCTGAGCACCTGTCCAAATATTTAGTGAATTCAATCCTTGGTGCAAGCTTTCTGCAGACCCAAGCATACACCACTGCATAGACTGTCCTTGAGACTCAAGGTGTGGTGTCAGTTATCTCTTGCAAAAGGTATATCCTGATGGTGATGTCCAGTTCCTCATTAGAGGGACCGGAATTCTGCCAGGTCTTTGACTCTCTTCTGCTTTTTATTCTTGGCTATTTTCTATTGTGGCAGGGGGATTGGACTAGGTGATCTTTTGAGGTTCCTTCTGATCCCTAATGATTCTATGATTCTATGCAAATCTGAATGGCAAATGGGAGGATGGAACCACATTCTTTTGAGAGATGCCCAGTGACAGGACTGGAGGTAATGGTCACCAAGACTCTGCTGGAAAACATCAAGAACACTTTTTTACTGAGAGGGTGACTGAGCATTGGCACAGTTTGCTTGAACAGGCTGTAGGGTCTTCCTCCTTGGAGATATTCAAAGCCATATGGACATGTTCCTGAGCAGCCTGCTTGAACAGACGGGGTTGGACAAGATGATTTCCAGACATCCATTCTAACTTTAGTGATTCTGTGAACCATTCATTATGATTCCAACTTCTTGCTTCCTGGGGATAAATACCAGGAACATTTCACTGGAGAGACACACCAGGAAAACTTTAGTTCTTCCAGATCCCTGAGTCACACTGGAAAGGCAGGACACTCACCAATCCCCAGATTGAGAAGCTGTGTCACTGTACCCCAGGAGTGAAGCAGTTAGAGCAGATGACAGATGAAATACTTGGCAGGGATGAAAGCACGTGCAAAAGGGAAAACCTTGCTTTCACGAGCCTACGCAAATGATTCACACTGTTGTCATATGAAAAACAGTAACCCTGGGAAGGAAGAAGGTTTGTGGAGATTAAATTGCCACTTTCTTCGCACATGCTAGTGAAGGGACTGTCTCCCTGGTGCTCTTTCCTTGGTTAAAAGGTTTTCAGTGCCACTGAGTAGCAAGAGCATCTCTTCTCTATCACACTGCTTGCATGAAACTAATGTATGAGAGGAGTTTTTTGAGTCAGAGTGGTGAAAATCACCAGCTGAGAGATGGAGGCAGGGTCCTTCACTTTATGAACCTGTGGCAGTTTCCAAGTGGAAGGAATTGACTACAGAAAATCTAAATTGGCCAGAAAGCTGGTACCCAATTAGAAATTAATCTCTTTACAGATCAACAAAATCAGACACTGGAATAGAGTTAGATCAGGCACGTTGCTACCTTGCCTCTAAGCATTTCAGGAATGGTGATGGAGCATGAGAGTAACCAGTCCTTAATGCAAGATGGATCAGGAAGGCCAGAATGAAGAGAGAAGAAAAAGACTGGAGGATCCTGTCTTGTGCACCTGGTGATAGAGAAAGTGGGTGAAAGCTCTTCAAGGCCTGCAGCCTGCTTTAACTGCAACTGAAAAAAACCATTAGGCTTCCAGACATTAAAAAAAATGGCACAGAAAACTGGTAATATTGTAAGAAAAACTGTGGAAGGTAAATTGTGAGCTTTTGGAGAACGGCTACTTAAATTCAGAGTGTGAGTAGAATGCAAAAGAGAGGAAGTTATTCCTGTTCCTAAGCATAACCCTAATGCACTGCTGCAGAACTGCAGCAACATGTCTCTGAGCAGACTGTGGATGGATCATTGTCCCTTGCCAAAGACACCCAGCAGGTACTACCGGGTGTAAATGCAGAGTACAGTCCCCTTCAAGACAGGCTTCACTGTACACCAACATAAGATGTTTTCTGAGGGTGTAGCAACAGACACTGGGCAGCCAGTCAGTGCTTTCCCCTTATATCATAGAATCATGGAATCATCAAGGTTGGAAGTGACGTTAAGATCACCACGTCCAGCCTTCAGCCCTACACCATCATAAGCACTAAACCACCTCCTAAAGTGCCACATCCAGCCATTTCTTAAACAACTTTAGCAATGGTGACTCCACCACCTCCCTGGGCAGCCTGTTCCAGTGCCCAACCACTCTTTCAATGAAGAAGTTTTTTCTAAGATCCAATCTAAGCTTCCCCTGGTACAACTTGAACCCATTCCCTTCCCTCACAGCCAGACTTCCAATGGACACAACAACATGCATGATATCCTTCTACTGCCATCCATCTCAAAAGGATTACAAAAGAGGGTTTGTACCAAGCTGCTTCTTGAACAGTGAGGCTGAAAGGCTGGCCTGAGGCTTCAAATTCTTCAACTATTAATGGAAGGAGAAAAGTCTGGCTACACTTGCTGCTTATTTTTTCCTTAATTAGACAAGTAATTTTTCAGATTTCTCAGGCATGTTCACCAGTACCCACTGGTGGAATGTCAAAGACATACATCTTATATTTGGTGGTCATCATGATAAAGTCATACAAAACAGATCAGTTCTGCCAATTCATTCCACTATCCTTCTGCACGTGATCATCTGTTCTCTCTAAACAGCTGCTCTGTTATTTGGGGTTGTTTTACTTGCACTGGTTAAGCTGTGGAGAGCTGCTCTTTGGCCTATCCTTGCATTATATTCATTACTCTAAACTTAGTTGTACAGAAGGTAGCACAGTTGCTATGGTCTTTCAATAATCTGAGACACTTGCAGTGAAACTATGATCATCCTTTAGGATTGTGCATGGAAAAGAAATGGTAGCAAACAGTGGGCTTCTGCAGCACCAGTTCTGGGTGCTCAGGAATAGTAGTTTGGCCAGGATACTTTTCCATACTTTTTCTCTATCAACAGGCTGTCCTACACAATTAGGACAAAAAGGACTGTTCTTCCAAGAACTGCAGCCAGTGAAGTGAACAAAAGACTACGAATCACACCTCCCTGCCTACTTTGTAGTGAATGCTGGGCACCTGAGAGGTGCTCCCTGCCTTGTGTTTATTACTTGGTTTGAGATTTTGATTAGGAAGCAGTAAGACACTTGGCACTGATTTGTTCAGCTTCTAAAGTGCTAAGTGCAGCCAGAATGGAGATTCATGAAGGGCAGTTTTAGATGAGGACTTGCAGATATAGGATTTCTTCAAAGAACAATGCAAGGATGAGAACATCTCAGGTGAGGATAGGAGATTCTTTTCAGTGGGGAGTTGGCAACTGCCTGATCCACTCAACAGCAGTTTGTCAGGACGTGCTCTGTGGAAGCATCTGGCAAAGACTCTGGTTCACTTTCTTCTTCCAGTCAGTGTTGTTGATGTCAACAGATACCTGTGTTTTGCTTTTGCCTCAAAGGACTGTAAAGGAGAGTTTGGAAAAGGCCATCATCTCCACCTGCCTGAGAGGAGGTACAAGCATAAAAAATATGGATGACCACGTCTTTTGAAAGGAGGAAGAGTGCTGTTGCCTCTGTATAGCACAGGATTGTAGTGTAAATCATCGAATACACATGGTAGTAGTAGGTGGCCTACATTCTAGGTGCATTGATTTTATTTTGTGGACTCAAACCAATCCTTACCCCATTCCAAAATGCACAGGTGGACGTTCTAATACAGCTCTGTGCTGGGTCTCACTCGTTACTCTCAGGGTCAAAAGCAAAATCCAGCAACTTGATATAAAGAGTTTGTTAACAGAAAAGTAAAGAAAAGGTTAAAAAGATAGAAAACCCATGGGTCAGAGCCTTTCGCCCACTGCTCTTCCTCCCTCCTTCTCCCCACCTTGACCACAGCACTGTGCTTCCAACGCAGGAAAAAACATATCCCACTCTATTGAGAGAGAGAAAAGGAGGAGAAGAAATAGATATGGAAAATGAACTGCCCACCATTCATCCCAAACTGGTGATCTGGGAGAAAGTCTGCTGCAGAAAACTCCAAAGAGATGCTCGGAGCTTGGGAGGAACGCGGTTCTGATTTCCACAGGTTCCTTTGGTGAATGGGAAAATGGGAAGGGATATCTGGCTGTCTTGTATCCATGGAAACAGCATCAGTCTTGCAAGCAGATGATCCTTCATGTGAACCCCACCTGGTTAAAGTTCAAATGACCACAAGCTCTTGACCTAAAGAGAAAAAACACTACAGGAGTCCTAGTCACACGGTCAAAAGCAGTTCAGAAAATGAGATTTCTGAGGGAGCTGGGTCTCTTGAGCTTGGAGAAGAGGAGGCTGAGGGCTGACCTCATTAATGTCTACAAATATGTGAGGGGTGGATGTCAGGAGGATGGAGCCAGGCTCTTCTCAAGGTCATCTGGTGATAGGACAAAGGGCAGTGGGTGCCAGCTGGAGCAGAGGAGGTTCCATATCAATATCAGCAGGAACTTCTCCCAAGTGAGGGTACCGGAGCACTGGAACAGGCTGCCCAGGGGGGTTGTGGAGTCTCCTTCTCTGGAGACGTTCCAGACCTGCCTGGATGTGTTCCTCTGCAACTTGGTGTAGGTGATCCTACTGTGGCAGGGGGATTGGACTAGATGATCTTTTGAGGTCCCTTCTGATCCCTAAAGATTCTATGAATCTAAGACATTAAGAAGCTCCCCAAAATGTTTTTTCCCAAACTAGCAGCATCCAGCTTCAAAGTCACTAAGCTCTCTGTCAGAAATACTTTGACCTGTAGGTTTTCTAACAAGTATAGTGAAGTCTTGGTGCTGAAAAGCAGTGTTTTCCCCACGGTGTGGTGGACCCAGAGAAAATGGAGGTGTCTTTCATGCCTTCTTACTATCTGTTTTTTCAGTAATATGTATTTTGGGATAATTATAGCTCCATGGGGAAAATTGTGACAACTGTCAGCCTGGGATATTTTTGAATGAGACTAACAGCTTTCTTTGTCTCTAGATTGGAGCATTTAACAAACAGTGGGCTCGCAGGGTAGGAGTTCTAAGCATTGAAGTGATTGTGACTGACAGTTAAATAATTACACATGGCGAGATCTTAGACTCTTTATTTGCCAGTGAGACCCAATGTTAGCTGGATAGCTCAGATTTCTGCCTTGCTCCTAGCAACATTCCACCCAAAAGCAAATGTTTTTCTTATGGGCAGCTTTGCTGTAAAAGCATGAAGTTCCCTGAGACTAGAGAATACAGAGCTGCTGCATTTTAGTGGAATTATCTCTGCAGGAGTGCTGGAAGTGAAGGCTCCAGCAAGTGTGAGTACTGGCTGTGCTCCGAAACACACCTGACACTGGAGTCCTTACAGAGCACACAGGTTCTGAAGCAAGATTCTAAGGGATGTATCAAGATCCTTATACCTTTGGAGCCCTGCTCCAAGCTGCTACAGGAGGGGTTCAACATACTTGATTTGCTATGTTAGGTTCAGAAGTCATTGTGCAGCAGAATGCTAACCTCAAGCCTGAAGAATATTACATCACAAAGAAGAGAGGGCTGCAGTACTTTGAAAAGCACAGATGATCAAATATGAAAAAGATAACCTCTAAAGGGAATAGAATAAGGAACAAACATTATTTAATCCTTACATGATTTCTAATTGTAAATTAGTCATAGCAAAAATGATAACAAAGATGCTACCAAGATAGAGCATTATGGCCCTTTACCCTCTGAATGCCATCAATAAGGGCAGCCTCGGTACCCTCTAAGGGAGCAGAGTGCAGGGTATGTGTTTTTCCCCTTGGATCTACACAGCTGGTACTCTAGGTCAGGAGTGTAAAGATCAAGAAATAGGAAATATTATGGAAGAAAAAGATAAATGCACAGAAAAGCTTCTCTGTCTTCTCTTTTCCTCTGTCTTTGCATTCCTTTATCCATTACTTCTCTTGCTCTCTCACACAGGTACAAAGTCCCTCTGTAGTAAACACATGTTAAGTGGGTAATGTTTTTATTTCTTTGATAGGCAGGATGGAGAGATGAATACAATCCACATGCAGAGTGCACTGGAATGATCATACTGCAAGCATGGGACTAGAGTTAAAGGGACGTGAGTTAAAAGGTCAGTCCTTTGGCCTCTGCCAGGCCCTGGCTTCCTGAAACAGAAGCAGAGGGACAACAACTCAAAGTGAGAAGAGGCACATTCCCTTTCCAGTGCAGAAGTGAGAAAGCTGCTGGGTGCATTCTACTGAAGTACCAAAGAGATGGCTGGGTTTGGGTCAACAGAGCAGGAAAAGCACTGAAGCAGCACTGGGGCTGCTTGTTCAGGAATGAAAACCTTCAGCAAGAAAAGCAACATTTGTAAGGTCAAGCAGAAAGCGTCTAGTTACAAGAATAGTTGAGAGACAGACAAATAACAGGATATGGCTGGGAGAATAAACAGGCAAGGAGTCCACAGGAGTTTCCATGAGTCACTGCTGGGATACATGCAGTAACCAAACCAGCAACGAGAAATTATTCAAGGGGTTGCAAGGGAGGTGGATGCAGAAGAAATAAAAGGGAAGATTAAAGGCTGAAGAGACAGGGCAATGGGTGAGATGGAATGATATCATGGAGAGATACCTTTCTTGGCCAGACATATGGAAAATTGAGGTGCATAGACAGTACTTCTGTTTATGATCCACTGCCAGCAACTGCTTGCTTACAGCACTGAGGGTTAAGATGACAGCTGTACCTTAGTATGACAGCAAACCTTGTTTCACAGTAAGTCTGACTGGTCTGGCAAGGGATTGTGTCTGGTAGCCACGGAGGTCTGGAAAGACTTTTTAAATCTCGTACATATCTGAAATAAACCGAAGTGGAAAAGGAAGCATATATCTTTCTTCTGCAAGTTTATGGTACTGAAGAAGAAAGGTCGTTTTTTTCCGAGAACCAGAGCTGGTGGAAGCGAACAAATTCAAATGGACAACTTGGAAATCCAAGCATATTTTAAAATGAAGGATTTGTTTTCATCTTCACCAGGAGTAAAAGCTGGAATGGACCTGAGGCTACTGTTACCGCGTGTCTGAAATGAAATAAACAGTTTTCTGACTGAATGGCTATCCCCATGGCGATAGCAGAGGTTCTTGCACATTAAAGGCTGAAAGGTGTGAATAGATGAGAAGAAAGCACAGTAGATCCTGACACAGCCCGAGGTACAGCATGTATTCCCAGAACTGCGCAGCAGGAACAGTCCCTGTAGTTCCAGGGTTTATCAGTAATATGAGATAGGACTGTGCTGTAAGTCAGGCAAGGACAAAAAGAACCCTATTTAATTTTAGAAGCACTGGGATTATTGTGTCTGGAGCATTTAAGGTGCGTTATTTAATGGGTGTCTTAAATTTTTATTATCTCCTCTTCAGTTACATTTGTTTTCTTATCCATAGCTCCAACACAGCCCTGGATAGTTAAGAGAACAAACTTTAAAGCTAACAGAACCTGTGCATATTGATCCCAGGATTGGAAGGAGTGCTGTAGCTCCAGCTCGAAGCTAAACAGCCCTTGCAAACCTGCAGCAGGGGTCTATATGAATTCCTGATTTATTTATTAAGTAGTTCTGCTGTATAACAGGAAATGAGAAATAAAAATGTCACTGGCATCAACCGAATTCTAAGAACTTAGCTGGCAAGAACAAAAAAAGTTGCTCTGACCCAGAATGCTCTCATTTGGCACAAACAAAACCATTAAGGTATTTGAAAGAAAAGCCAAAGAAAAAAAGCATTAGCTTCATAAAACACGACGTGGCGATTTCATGCCTTTTCTCCATAGGTTTAGGGATTAGATTTCTCACGCAAGCTATGACCAGCTCCTGTCCTACGTGTCCCACATCTGTACAGAGCACGCCATCCTCCAGCCTGGTAAGGCTTTGTTTTAGAAAACAAAGAATAATGCTCCTGCAAAACACTGTTTGAATTAGAAATGGGCTCATTGTGAAGAAGAGCTGCGACCAAGCGAAGCTGTAATTGTTAAGTCGCATGGTTTGTTTTCACAATTTCATCATTTCAAAGAGCGGGTGGCCTGAAGTGTGTGATGCTTATTTTACAAGTAGGAAATGAAAGAGCAGTATAAAAAGTTCTAGGGCAACCAGGTATTTTGTACGTAAACTGAAACACCTCAGAGCACAGTTAAACAGATCAGAGTCTGTAGCCCTTGTGCTCTTCCAAAGAGACGAACACTTGTGAAGCTTACAGAGATTACAGTGCTCCAGAAAGAGAACAGAAGGGTCTTGAGTCTTGTCTGTTAGGCTGTGAGGACCTGCGTAGGGGAAGCATCTTGACTTAATTACATTTCCAGCTGCTTTGGAGGACAGAATACAGCTCGTACATCTAGTGGGAAGGAGAACTGCCAAGAGTTGACACTCTGCTTGTAAGTCTAGTGCAAAACTAAAAATAAGTCATGGTTTTCTGATTTGGCTAGTCTGCTCCTAGACACAGCAGGTATTGGAGGACAAAATACTGAGGAGCCCAGCATTTCTGGGCAGTATCCTGCACTGTCTGAATACTGCAGAATCCTCTGCAGAGGTAGTGATGTGTGGTAGGGCATGCTCCCCAAGACCATCTACCCCTGACATATCACAGTCCTCAGCTAGAGTGATCTCCTATGGGCAGATGTAGCTCTGTAGCTGGGGGCTGTGCAGGCATCAGAGGCATCTCACCAGGCCCAGCTGGGTTGTACTCTGCCTGCAGCACATGAGTGCTGGGGAGGATGCAGATGACAGAGCTGCAGAAGGGGGTCCATGGGCTGTGCAGCACCAGACATGGCAAACTAGATCGACTGAATCTTCTCCAAAACTCTACAACGTCACTCAGCTGCATCAGAGCAGAGGGAATAGAGTCCAAGCTTGTGGCACAGGGAAATGAATATTGCTGTGATGGTTGGAACCTGGTGACGGGCACCAGCAGGATAGCTCCAGCCCCTTCTGAAGCTCTGCAGCTCCAGAAGGGTGTCAGTGCTCTGGTAAGAGAGGAGAAACTTGGTGCTGTGTTTCGAAGCATCAGAGCTGGCAGCAAGACATCACAGTAATCGCAGCAATCACAGTAATCACAGTAATGATGAGGCTGGAAAAGATCTTAAAGATCACCTAGTCCAACCTAAAACCAACCAAGTAAACCTAACATCTAGCTTATGCCACTCAGCACTTCATCCAGCCTAACCTTGAACACCTCCAGAGACTCCAGGAAATGTAGTCAGTTCTAAAGTCTCCACCTCCTTCAGGCTTGTGCCTGGTCCCTGTCCACATGTTGGCAATCAAGAAAAGTTGGCAGGAGGTCTCCATGAACAAGGATGTCTGCACGACAAGGAGCTGCTGGCAAATCTGAAACATGGAAAGGGGAAATAGAGGCATGTCACGTTGGAGGAATATAGAAAGAGAGGCATTATTTGAGTGAGCAGAGATGGGGTTAGGAAAGCCAAAATCCATGTGGCGTTTAATCTGGGCAAGGCTTTAAAGAACAACAAAAAAGGCTTCAGTAAGGTACAACAGCACCAAAGGGAAAGCAAGTGAAAACATGGGCTCACTACTGAACAGGGTCAGTGGAGTAGTGACAAAGGACATGGAAAAGCCTAACATGCCTATTGACGACTGCTGTTAGTGCTAAGGACAGCCTTCAGGTGTCTCAGGCTCCTGACATGAGTGGGAAATTCTGGAGCAATGCAGACTTACCCTGTGGTGGAGGTTGGTCATGTTAGAGAGCACTTAAGCTAACTGGACATGCACAAGTCCAAGGCACCTGAGAGGAGGCATCTATGAGTGCTGAAGGAGTTGACTGGTGTTGTTGTTGTAACTAATAATCACTCTTTTTGTTCTCCCTGGTACACATGATTTCATACGCACTGAAAATACTCACCTAAGGAATATTATTCCGTGATAAAGAATGCTAATCTCTCTACTTACAAAGCTATTCTTTCATGCTCCTCCTCATCCTTAAACCTTCCTATCCTCATTCTATTAGATGACTCCCTGTGCTGGCATCAAGAGTTTTTTCCAACCTAAATGATTCTATAACTCTAATAAAGAGGAGCCCAAAACTGGAAATCCTAAGCTCCAAACCAGTTGTACCAGTTGGCAGAGTTGCCTGTTGGCCAATGCTGAAACTAGGAGACAGCTTGGAATTTCAAACAAACCCCTTTATCACCAGTTGCCATAGTAACTCCTCATTCCCTCAGGCCAAAAAACCCACCAAATTCTAACTAGGACACCTGAGAAGACAGAACCATGCCTAGTGCTCAAGATGTGGACAGACAGTAGCATCACATTTTTTCTTTTCTCTTTCCAATGATTTTTTCCCTTTTGTAATAATTGGTTTAAGTACTGAGTAGACATCTTCCTAGAACGGTACACTATGCTCCCATCGTCTGCTTCCTGAGCTGTCATAAGAGATTTAGAGCCAAAATGTCAGGGGTTGGAAGGGATCGCTGGACATCATCTAATCCAGTCCCCCTACTAAAGTAGGGTCATGTAGAGCAGGTTGCACAGGATCACATCCAGGCAGGCTTTTAATATGTCCAGAGAAGGAGCCTAGGAGACTCCACAGCCTCTGTGGTCTGCCTGTTCCAGTGCTCTGCCACCTGCAAAGTCAAGTTTTATCTCACATTCAGGTGCATCTTGCCATGTTTCAGTTTGTGCCCATTGCCCCTTGTCCTGTTGCTGGGCCCCATCCTTTTGACACTTGTCCTTTAGATATTGATAAGCATTGATCAGATCCTTTCCTGGTGTCTTCTCCGGGCTAAACAGATGCAGGTCTCAGCCTTTCCTTGTAGGAGAGATGCTCCCGTTTGCCTAGTTAGTTGTTTTTCTCCACGTGTTTCATATTCATCAACATTAAACTTTCCCTGGCACTGACCATTTTGCTGGACCTATGGCTGTCCCACAGAAATACCCCCATTTGTGGGGCAGTGGTACCTCTGCTCTCTCTGGCTTTGCTGTGCTTTGGATCAGCTCTCATCCTGTGCTTTTGACGTCTGCCTGGAGCTGCTTTCTTCAGAGCAGATAACTAATAGCCATTGTCTGGGTCATGAATTGTTTGCCTTGCTTGTTTATCATGTGTGCCCATCCCAGGTAGCCACCTCGTCAAAAGACAAAGCTAGTTCTACACCAATTTCATTTAAAAGAACTGCATTCCAAGCCATGTGAAATCATATATTTGGGTTTTTTTGTTTGTTTGTTTGTTTCAAAACCCATCCATGTCTAATATTGTGTAGCAGTGAAGTTACCTCCTTTCTTTTTCTACAGGGAAATAGTGTCCTGCACTTCCTTATTTCCTTAGTGATAATCTTGCTTTGACTGAATCCCGTGACATGCAGGTGCTTGTCAATCTCAGTTTCTATTTAGACAGGTACTATATTTTTGTCACTAATTCCAACTGCTTAGGCTAGACATAATTGGAGCTGGTTAATTACATTTTTAAATTCAAATTTCCCTGCAATCTCTTGCCTACTGAAAAAGCATACAGCAGGCCAGGAATACTTTATGCCACAAGAATAAATGCATATGACCAATACTTTAAGCATGGTCACTGTATAGCAGGGTCATCATAGAATCATTAGGGACCTTGAAAGATCATCTAGTGAAATCCCCCTGCCTCCTCTTCTCCAAGCTCAAAGAGACTCAGCTCCCTCAGCCTTTCTTCATAAGGGAGATATTCTACTTCCTTCATCATCTTCATTGCTCAGAGAAGGCCAAGCAACTACCAAAAAGGTTTCATCATGAACATACAGGTATGCTTGTGATATATCATCACAGACACACATTTAACATGTATAGTGTAAAGAAATCTCTACCTGAGAATCTTTAATGGACCAAGTCTTCCTATATCACAAGCATTGGATCTTTCAGATTATTTGTTATAAATATTCTTTGTCCTTTTTGTAAGCCAAACAGCCATAATGAGAGCAATTTGTCTTTTTAGGTCAATGTTAAAATATCATCCTACCTTAGGTTTTTGATTCCATAAATCATCCTTATGCCTGCCCTTTTGAGCAGCTTCTTTCTATAATAGCTTGGAAATCATTATCTTGGTCTAGGAATACACTGTACTGCTTCTCCAGGGCTGTTTTTCTGTAGGGTCTTGTTCCTAACAATAGTGCCAGGAATAATAGTCCTCATTCTCACCTGAAGCCAGACCACATTTTTACTCAGGTTCATAGTACATAACATACCTCTTGACTTAGCTCCAGTGCGCTGTCAGAATGCTCTGTGTGCCTGCAACCACTAATTCTTTCCCCAGTTGGTGTTCAATTTGCAAATCATACATTTGTAGCTGAGAAAACAAGCTCTATTCTTAGCGGCAGCAGAACAGTTTGCCAGACCCCTTCTGGCACTGTCAACCAGTGGTTTATGGTCAGCGTCAGCTAATAGTGACCTCCCATAAATAAAAACATGAAACATTTTTTACCCATGGACCGAGACCAAAGCCACATTCTTTATTTAAGTTTATTGAAAGCTTGGGTTTTGTTCGTTCCTATGATGATTATTCTATTGGGGTTTTTTAGGTTTTGACCGCATGGCTGTAAAGGATTGTGCAATGCTTTTCCTAGAGCCATCAGCGAGCAAACTTGTTTTGCATTTATCATCATAGCAACTCATGACTGAAATATCATTGACTCCTCTATTCTCTTCCTGTTTTTAAGAGCCAGAAGGAGTGTTTTGTCTCTTTAACAGGATACCAATCTTCTATGGCCTCCTGGTTCATTACGCGCAGATAAAATCACTTGTATTTCCCATTTATCTAAGTATTCCTCTCTTTTCTAGGTGATAGAAAACAATTTGGTTTAGTGTGGTTATTTCTGTTCTTGGAGTTGACATCAAGAGTCCATTCTTCTGTAGGCTGGATTGTACATGCCCTGATATTTGTTGGTCCCCTCCATTGCTGTATGGTGCTGAGGCAAAGAGCCTGTTTCCCTGTCTTCTTGCCCCAGACTAACAAGGGTTTATGAGATTTTTCAAGTGTAGTACATAGAACATAGTGTGAACTTTTTCCTCTGAATATAACCCTGGAATGTGTTTGACACAGCTGGTTCCCCTGCCATCTCCACTGCATGTACCTGCTGGATGACAACAGAAAGTTCAGCACATTTCTAACACAGTCTTTTTCCACAGTACTACCACAGGGAACATCTTTTCCACACTCTCTAAAAGGGAGTGTGAGTGCCTCACATGGGAAAAACCTGGAAAAACTTAAGGTTGCAGAAGGACTGTTTGCAAAGGCCTGGAGTGATACGATGAGGGGCAAATAGTAGAGGAGGGCAAATTGAAATGGGCTGTTAGGAAGAAGTTTTTTAGGACGAGGGGGGTTGAACACTGGAACAGGTTGCCCTGGGAGGGAGTTGAGGCCCCATCCCTGGAGATCTTTAAGGTGAGGCTGGACAAGGCTCTGGGCAACCTGCTCTAGTTGAGGACGTCTCTGCTTACTGCAGGGGGGTTGGACTAGATGACCTTTGGAGGTCTCTCCCAACCTGGACCATTCTAGGGTTCTATGATACCTTTCCATTTTCACACACACCTCTACATAAAGTTGAGTGCAGAGATGCCAACAGACAATCTGCTGCAAAGGCATGGTGAAGGGGCAGCTGCTCAGTGAACTGCAGAGAAGCAGGGGGACAGCAGCCCCTAGCAAGAGGAGATGGATAGTGAAGCTGAGAAGCTGAAGCTGGAAGTTTGTTCAACAAGGAGCAGAGCATGCTGTTCCTAGGAAAAGGCAGTGATGCTCAGTAGCAAAAGACCTCATGGACAGGAGCCTCCTGCACAGAAGAAGCCAGAGCCCAAGGGAGCCAGTCTTGGGGTGTACATCAGGCTGGGCTGTCACTCATCAGGGGTTTCCCTGGTTTAGAGGTCCTTACTCTGAGGCACACAAGAGGCACCAGCACTGACCCCTGATACATCCCTGACTATAAGCATTGGATTATCACATTTTATTTTCTTCTGTCAAGAAGGTTGTTGCCCCTTTTTTCTCTTTGGCTGCTGCTCCTCTGACAATGCATGAGCAATGTGTCCTACTAGCTCTCAGACTGACCATCCACTTGGCATCTGCTGCACCACTGTCCTACAAGGCTCTTTCAAGCTCACAGATGCTTGCTGTTCCTTCTGTGTTTGCAACACAGAAGCACATGTCCAAGGTATTGGATCTTCTTCCATAGGCTGGGCGTTGGCAGCACTCTTTGGAAAAGGATTTGCAGTGTTTTGTTCCTTGTGGAGTTTATTTTAAATTCTCATATACATTTCTATCTGGTGTCACTCTGTGGGGGGTTTGGTCCTGGTTGGGGGCAGATGCCCATCAAAGCCACTCTGTTCCTTCCCCTTCTGGGATGGACAGGGGAGAGAAAAATACAAGAGGCTGCAGGTAAAGATAAGAACAGTTCAACGAAGCAGAAAAGCAGAAGCTCCAGGCAGAAGCAAAGGCAAACACTAAAGATTATTCTCTGCTGCCCATCAGCTCAGCTGCCGTTCTAGGAGTCAGGGCCCGATAGGACTAGCAGTTGCTCTGGAGGACAAAACACTATCAATGACTATCCCCTCCTTCCTTCCTTCTTTCTCCCTGCTCTTGCATCTGGGCTAACACCATCTGATCCTGAATAGCCCTTTGGTCAGTCTGGGTTAGCTGGCCTGGCCTACCCCTTAGCCCCACACAGCTGAGGAGAGTTTTAGGAGAGGAACTCCCACCCAGCCTTGGTGCTGGGCGAGCCCTGCTCAGCAGTGACCAAAACACTGGGGTTTGATCACCAACCCTGCAACTACCATGACACACAGCCCCTGAGAGATGGCCTGAGGAGGGTCAGCTCCATCCCAGTTAAACCCAGTACACAACATGCATGTTTTGCTGGTCTCAGGTGTGTGCTCCTGCTATATGTCATTCTGGACAAGACGGCTCCTTTTGTTGAGAAAGTCTAATTAATGTCTTTCTCCAGAAGCGGGATTTGGGAACAGCACACCAGTCCTGGAGCTCTTTGTCTTGCATCTAAAACCAAAGTTATCGCTTAATAGGTGATTTTTTTTTGGTGGTGCCACATACCCTCAAAACAGCAGCCTTCAGCTGTCACCCTTTGTTCGGTCTTTCCCACTTCATTTTGTATTTCAGTGCGCTGAAAGCTGTTTCTCCTAAGTTTCACTTTCGTGTGGAGACAGACAGGACCAGCAACTGCAGAAGAAAAAAATCAAAGTAAAATGACACAAAATCAATAGCTGCACTGTTGTGTTTGTGCAACACGTGTGGAATGGACGCGGTGCTACATCACACTGACAGTGGAAAAGCTTTGCTTTAGTGATTTTTTTTCAATTACTATTGCTCAGAATTGGCTAAAATTATCACTTTTATGAGTAATTTCATCCCCCAGATTCTGACAGCGATGAAAAACACACTTATGAAGAAAGACAGTATAAAGAAATGGCTGAGTTTTAGTAGAAATTGAGGTTTTTAGCTGTTTAAGCAGTAACTGGAATCTGCTGCCACTTCTCACTGTCCCTTAAAAATGATATTTCAATAAAGTTTCTTGTCTAATTTAGCAAAATACATTAAATTAATAATATACTTTAATATAATGCAAATATAAGATTGAATACTGTATTATCATAAAATGAATAAGTAACACATAAATGAATTTGAGCTACCAAATGTTTTTTTTTGAAAGGATCTGTTCCTAGAGCATGAACAAGAAAAGTATATGCTTCTTGCCTGCTTTCTCCTCCAGGTCTGACCCAACTGACCCACTCCTCTGCCTCGCCACCTTAGCAAAGACTATGAACCACCATCTACTTCAGAAAGTCAAGTCATTTCCATCAGCATCATAGTTTGCCTCTCCATAAAGCTTCTCTTGATGGAGAGCTAAGCACACTGGCTTGAAATACAGAGTAATAGAATGGTTTGAGTTGGAAGGGACCATTTAGTCTACCCCTCCATAGGCAGACACACCTTCCACTACACCAGCTTGCTCAAAACTCCATCTTATGTGACCTTGAACATGTCCGGTAATGGGGCATGCACAGCTTTTCTGGACAAAATCCTGATCTATCTTTTGCAGAAAAACATTGAGAAGCAAGAGATGTTCAACCCCTCCGCACCATCTATTACTAGAAAAAAACCTTCTCACAGTACTTAGGAATGTCATGGCCTGCAGGTATCCTTGTAGCTTTCTCGGTGCTGATGTTCAGTGATGGCAGCATCTGCCAATGTCCTCCGAGGTCACTCAGACCAGACTCTACTTTAGCATGGTCCAGGGCTGTGCATGGAGCTACTCAAAGAATCACAGAATTACTGAGGCTGGAAAAGACCTCTGAGATCATCAAGCCCAACCTATGACCTATCAACACCACATCAGCTAGACCAGGGCACTAAGTGCCAGGTCCAGTCTTTTCTTAAACTCCTCCAGGGATGGCAACTCTACCACCTCCCTGGGGGGGGCATTCCAGTGTCTGATCACCCTTTCTGTAAGGAAGGGCTTCTTCATATCCAAGGTAACCCTCCCCAGGTGCAGATTCAGGCCCTGCCCTCTTGTCCTATCACTAGTTGCCTATCTATAACTTTTGCTGGGAAGACCTTCCAGCAGCCTTCCAGTACCTAAAGGGGGCTAAAGGAAAGCTGGAGAAAGACATTTCATAGGGGACTATAGTGACAGGACAAGGGGAGTGGGTTTAAGCTGAAAAGGGGAGATTTAGATCAAATCTTGGGAAGAAATTTCTCCTTGTGAAGGGGATGAGGCCCTGGAACAGGTTGCTCAGGGAGGTTGTGGCTGCTCCATCCCTGCAATTGTTCAAGGCCAGGTTGGATCAAGCTGGGGATGTCTGCTGAGAAGTGTTGCTGCTCATGGGAGGGGGTTGGGACTGGGTGAACTCTGAGGTCCCTTCCAACCTTAACCCTTCTGTGATTCTATGACTGATTGATTTGTGTATGTATGTCTTTATTATTCATGTGTACCTTTTCTGTTGTTCTATACAGAAATTGACGGTTACCCACAAATGATGTGGAACTAGAAATTAAACACTGCATGATTTTCAATAGGTCATAAAGCTTGTATTTGTAAGCCATCCTTTGCACGCATAATCTTGACGCCTATAGCTCATCAAGAATTCTTTTTCCCAGAATTTCAATCTGTTTTAATTTGTTTACACTGCAAATACTATACATTCCTTAAGTACAGAAAACTACTCCGATTGTAAAGCCTTGCAGTTGCAGCTTTTTCCTTTCCATTGCTTCCAGCCATTAGGAATTCCTATTTATGACTTTAATATAAATCTCTTCCCCCGTGTATTTGTCATTGCGGACTTGCTGAACATTTTAAGTCATAAAAGTTCTTTATCTACAAAGGCACTATTCTGTACCAGACCAGTGTCTTTCTGTTGTATTGAGGTTTTCTCAATGCTGTGCATTAATTCTCTCTGTCTTCACAATTTTTTTCAGCAGCAGTGATCCCTCTTATAGTTTGCACATGGGTTTTTCTTCTAAACTTGTGACAAACTCCAAGACTGCATTTTGTCTTGAGAGACCAGTGCCATGGACAAGAAAGGGTTTGTGCCCCTCACTTCTCAAACTTTGGGCTGCAGGCAGAGAATGATAACTAAATATAAAGAGCTGCAACTTCTCTAAGTTTGCAGTGAACCAAACCAAACAAAACCAGACACCTGACCAGAAATACTGTTCCTGGGTAAGAAATCATGCTGCCTAGCACTGAGGCTGTAGGACTGGGATACCTGCACCTGCCAAGGTAATCTGTGTTTGCTAACTGGTCAAAATATACAGAAGATTAACATTTAAAAATACTTCACTGAAACTTCAATTTCAGCACCATTTAAATAACTAGTAGAGGATAGGAGGGCTCAGCGAAACTTCCTCAAGTCTTGTATTTAAGATATTAGTTCTTTACCTAAATAATTATAGAGGTGTTGGCATGACATGTGGACTGTTTGGTCACACAGTATCTCTTCAAATGGAGAATAACTATTGACTACTTGGAGGCCCTAAAATCTGTCCACATATGTGTTAGCAGACAAAGCTGGATATAGCTCAGACACATGTTTTATGAATATAATTATGACCAAGACAATAAGGACAATCTCCCCATAACATATTTTCATTCCCAAATAACTAAAGAGTTTCTCCTATTTTTATAGCAAATATGTTAAGGGAAGTGAACAAACAAAGTCATTTCTAATAGCTACATGGTTTTTTTTTCCAGGGGAATCTTGAAAAGTGCTTTTAAAAAGCACCCACATCTATTCAATATGCAGCACATCACATGAATGTCAAGTCATCACCATGTTAGCAATGAAAAGCTGGTTTTCAGTAGAAATTTATGCAGCAGAACAAGCTCTGTGAAAAGTGTTTGCCTTGTCTTTTCTGCACTGTGGATTTATTTTCCGGAAAGGTGGGAATGGCCTCCTAACAGTGAATTCTAGCTAACAGAATTATTTGCAAAAAGTCAGGCTTTGGTGGCTTTTTTCTTTAAAGCCCCATGAGTGAGACTCACTTCCTAGAGGGAAAGGGAAGGAATTGCAGGAAAGAGGTTCCTTCACAGCTTCCCAGCTAAGGTGAGAGCTTCTGGTGCTGAGCACAGACACATCCATGAACCGAAGCGCAGAACCCCTTGGCCTCGGTAGATCTTAAGCCCCTTCCTTGTGGCTGCCCATAGAGCATCCACTGCCACCCCTGCAACTGATACTGGTTTGTTTCTCACTGATAAGAAAATGTATATGTGGGAAAAAATCCTACAGAACAAGACAAATCATTAAGATACATTTTGACTGAGTGGGAATCCTGTAATTACAGTGGCCTAATGTGCTTTTTGTCATCAACTGCATCAGTGAGGTGTCACGTATTCAGTAAGACACTTCACAGCATGAGAAAACAGACATTTCATCTTTCTTTTCACAGTTGGGTCTAATAGCTGTTCTTCATGCCCTTCATACCCGCAAACCAAATTTGCAAATCACATACGATAACAGACCTAATAAGATAAAGCAGATTGCTTAATCTAAGGTGATGCCAAGTTTGCTGATTAATTGTGGTTCTAAATTGCCGTACAAGAAGGTGGTTGTTACAAGGCAGTAGTTTTCTCACTCTAGCTGGAAAACGGTTTTCATGAAGGATAATTGCCTGCTCCAGCGAAGGCACTGAAGTCCTTCAACCATGGAAATCCATATCCTTCCAATGTGCAGGCAGCTCTCATAATTCCATCAATACAGTATAATAAGCTACACATATTTCTATAAGTTGACCACAAAATTCCAGTAAAATAGCACCAAAAACAGTTTAGTGAAGTCTCTAATCCCAGCAGTAGAGAATCTTCCTTATAAAAAGATTATGTATTCAGACTTAGGTTTGTTTGCTACTCACTAGAGCTGAAGAATGTTGAGAGGATTTATCTTTCGTACGTGGAAGATCAGTGACTGATGGAGAATATAAATGACTGAGAACTAAATTCAGAAGTAGATGCCATTGTATCCTCTGTGCCAGGTACATGAGCAGCACTGTATCTTGTTATTACCTTCGTGTCTCATTTCATTAATTTTAACTGAAACAAAAGCTACTATTTTGATTACAATTGATAATGAAACCACCAGCAGAACATGTTGTCATTTTTAAATGCTTTGTGAAATCTTGAGTTTTGAATTGAAATTTCATTTGTGTGAGGCAAAACCAGTGTGAAAGACTCTGGCAATGTCAAAATAGCTCATGTTCACATCTTTAAATGAAAGTCTTATGCTTTTTGAAATGGCTTTTTACTTCAATTTTTGTGTTTTATACAGACACGAGGTATAAAGAAATCTAAATCAGAAAGAACTGATCTATCTGAAACAATATGTTTTTCATTTTGTAGAACACTTTGCTACTGAAGTTGACTTCAACTGGGGTAACAGCATCTCCAGAAAAGCCAGGATTCCATAAACACTTTCATTTTCCATACAGTTGCAGCTTTTCTTAAAGCAGACATGTCACCAGAATTTGAAGTAAAACAGTCTGTGATAACTCTTTATGCTGCTCTACCCTGGAAGCTTGAGCAAACACGAAAGCTTAAAGAGGAGCAGCTATCCGGTGACAGTTATTATAGCATCAATCTTCTACAAGTTGAAGATGTTATCATTTTAACACAGAATCACACAATCATTGAGGCTAGGAAAGCCCTCTGAGCTCATCCAGCCCAGCCTGTGATCCAACATCACCACAATCACCTAGATCAGGGCACTAAGGGCCACATCCAGTCTGTCCTTAAACACTTCCAGAGATGAGGACTCCAACACTGCCCCGGGCAGTCTATTCCAGTACCTGATCACCCTTCTGTGAGGAAGGGCTTCCTAACATCCAACCTAACCCTCCCCTGGCCATCATCAGGCCCTGCCCTCTTGTCCTGGTGCTAGCTGCCTGGGAGAAGAGCCCGAATCCCACCTGACTGCAACCTCCTTTCAGGAAGTTGTAGAGAGGAATATGGTCCTCCAGGTCTCCTCCAGGCTTTGCAGTAACAAATTATTTCTCCAATTTTATAGTGGGAGACTGAGGCACAGACATGTAACTTGCCCAAATCTACTCAGCTTGCTGTGCTGGTAAGAGAACATGCAGCTCCTGGCAAACTAATGGACTTGCTGTAGTATTCTCCATGTCCAAGATAAACCAGCAGCAGTCAAACAGAAAATCTCCCCTCTGACACTTTCTCATGAGATCTTCCCATTTTCTAGACACAAAATTAATTCTTCCTCATATCGTGTTCTATAACATGAATCAAAATGCTTAGAATCTGAACACAACTCTGACCAAGGTGTGATTGATTTGCTTGTATGTCCAGCCCCACATTTAGCTTTGAAAAAAGGAAGAGGGAAGTGCACTTTGTGAGTCTCCCCTCAATAACTCTGCAATGGGTTATACTGTCTGTAATGATTCTAAGTGAGTGAGAATACTACAGGAGGTCTCCAGCCTATAAAAAAAAAAAGTAATAGCTGTTTATGAAAATGGTTTATTAAAATTATTATTTTAATTGTTTATTAAAATTCTGTAAAGCTTAACGTCCTCAATTGTCCTCGAGAACACTGCAGAGGAAAGCTTCTCTCAGGCAGGTATGGTTACTGATCCTGCTATCAACCCGACTCTCTCATGTCATTGTAAAAGTCTGAAGGCAACTCCCATCCTGTGTGCCTCTAAGAAACAGAATGTCTCAAGTGAGCAGCAAATCACAGCTTTAAAATAGGCAGAAAGCTGAACATACTAACTGGCAACGTTAGATGCTGAACCCTTAACATGCTGACTGAAAAATGGCTAACAGTAGGAGATTCCTACTTAAGCTCCCTTCTTGATCCTTCCAGAAAGTGGGATCTTTGCCTTTCTCCCTCCTTAGAAAGAGTTTGTCCCCTCTGAACAAGTAAGTTAAGGGCAGCAAGTCAAAGCTTTTTGAGGCTTCTTCCTTCAGCAGAAAGACAACTAAGGGATTAATCACTGGCATGAAGTTCTCTATTCAACTTAAAAAACCTATTGCTGTTCAATAAATTAAAATCACTTGGGAAGGGAGTAGTGAAACTGCTCAGGATGAAAAGCAAGAAAATACCCCAAATTTAAAGGTGTTACTGTGTGGAAAAGCCACCACTTGTAGCAACTACATAAGTAATAAGGGAATACTTATTTCATGTCAAAAAGAGAGCATTAGGTGTGCTTTAAAGAATCTTATCAGAGCTCAGTAACAAGTCACTGAAATAATGGTACCAGAAGTTCCTAAAGTCTCAGGAGACAAACTGTTCCAGACCTGTGGAACTGGCCATGTTTTGGTAGCGTGCTCCCAAAGCAGAGACACATTTGTGGTGATGGTGGTAAGCAATGCAGGTACCTAGAGTTACATGCAACACTGAAAAGTCAAAATCTAGGAGGGACAGGTTTCCTACATACTCCTGGAGCATCAGGCAAGGTGTCCTGCTTTGAGAGAGATCAGAGCTAAGTCTGTTCAGTGATTTTACTTTTCAGCAGAGTCTCTTCCAATAATTTCAGACAGGTTCTTACTCAGTCCCTGCCAACAGCACCAGTGACGACATGACTGTCATCGAGGACAGGTATATATTTCCATGTATTTCATTATTTTATTACCGTTGTTATCTTCCTATCATTATTGTTTCATGACAGCTGTATCAGTATTCTTTTCTACACCTTAAGTTCTTTCTCTTCTTCTTTGGGAAGGGAGTGGGGTTAATAGAGAGCATGTGTCATTTGTCTAGTGGCCAGCCCAGCCCTAACTCTTGACATTTAAAATAACAGTAAATAGATGAAGAGAGTCTTCTTTATAATGTTTCAGCAGGAGAAAGAGGACTGTGTATAAACATTAACTTCATAATTTAAACCCATTTGCTCACCTGCAGTTATTTCTGTTGTGAGAAATCTGCAAGCTGCAGGTTTCATTTTAGGCAACTGATCTAGTGCAGTAGTTTGCCAGCTGATAAGCACTGCACAGAAAATGTGCTGGATGTTGTGTTTCCACAGGCTAACACCAGCCAGGCTTCCACTTCTGTGCTGCCGTTGTACCAGCCTCTTTCATCAGAGCATGAAATTTAATGGAAAAGAAAATTGCAGCGAAGACTTAGAGCCAGGGATAGAACCTAGCCTCAAACAAGCAGAAGCCTGGGAATATTCTCCAATGGGAAGAAATTAGAACAATACAGGAGGTAAACAGAGCAGTGCAGCCATGGAAACCACCGCACAAGCAGGTCTCCTCTGATGCAATGTGCAGAACCTCAGAGGGAGGCACAGAACTACCCAACCTGCACCTACTGCCTTTCTCCACTGCCCACTTATGTCTTCCTCTGTCTTGGCATGAATCACTGCCTGTCAGCAGGTGAAGGGGAACTGGCCTCTCTAGGATCCTGAAAATCCTGTCGATGAACATAAGCACGCACTTCCCCACACAGAAAATATATTATTGCCTAGTTGACCAAAGCCTCAAACCCTCAGACTTGTGAATTCCTTTTTAAAAAATTGAAGCCCACTGGCACTTGCTGACCAGCCAGCACAAGACTGCAGCAGACTACCACAGATTTAAAGAGAGGACACACAGCTTCTGAGAAGAAACAGGAAAGCTGGAATACAACATATGCAAATGAAACACATGTATTAAAACACATGTATTTCCATAATTCATAAACACATATTAGTAAATAAATAGAACAATAAAAATATAATATTCAATCACTCTTGCCTTATTCTGTCTTTAACTACAGAAACACATGTGCTATACAGCACCCTAGAATAACCAAAAATAATGAGCACTATTCATTCCTGCTGTCATTCCACCAGAGGCAGCACAAATACAATGGGGGAAAGATTCTGGATGACTATGTTAACTAGCCTTATTGAGATGAGCACTCATTGAACAAACTCCGTTCAACAGTTGCTCCTGCAAACCCTAATCCTCTTTAAATGTAATCACTTGCAGTAGTAATTAAAAAGGAGCTATATTTGCAGAATCACAGAATCACTGAGGCTGGAAAAGCAAAAGCCCTCTAAGCTCATCAAGCCCAGCCCATGACCTAACATCATCACATTGGCCAGACCAAGTCACAGTCAGACTGTGCTTCAACACCTCCAGGCATGGGGACTCAAACACTGGTCTGGGCAATCCATTTACAGTGTCTGATCACCCCTTCTGTGAGGAAGGGTTTTCTAACACCCAACCTAACCATGCCCTAATGCAGCTTCACATTTGGCCCTCTTGTTCTGTCACTACTAGCCTAGGAGTGGAGCCTGACCCCCCCTGACTACAACCTCCCTTCAGGGAGTTGTAGATAGGGAGAAGGTCACCCCTGGGTCTCCTCTAGGCTAAACAGCCCCAGCTCCACTAGCCTCTCTTCATCAGACTTTCCCTTCAGTCCCTTTCCCAGTCTCATTGCCTCTCTAAACCTGCTTCAGCCCCTCCATCTCTTTCTTGAAGCGAGAGGCCCAGAACTGCCCACAGCACTTGAGAGGAGGCCTCACCAGTGCCCAGTACAGGGGGCAAATTACATCCCTAGTCCTGCTGGCCACACTATTCGTGCTACAAGCCTGGATACTCAACTCAAGGCTGTTTCAGGGTACAATAGCAAATGGTAGTACAGAAGTCATAGAATCATAGGGTCATCAGGGGTCGGGAAGGAACAGAAGACAAACACAGGCACCATTGCCCATGCCTGACTGTATAAACTCAACACGTTCACACGGTGAACAGTTTGGAAATTAAAATGAGGAGGGATTGCCCTGTCTGAAATGCGATGGTTTCAACACGCGTTTACCCGGCCACTTCTGTACACACCTGCACCCTTCAGGGGGCAGCTTAGGATGGCAGCCCCCACCAACCGCGGGGGAAGTCACCGCAGAGCGTTCAGCGATGAGTGCAGTGACTCCAGTTGTGTTGAACTCAACGCTGACCAAACCCAACAGAAGAGTGTGGTTTGTAGGGCGATGTTTCTGCCGCCATTTCGTGGCACTGCCCTAGCTGTGAGGCAGGAGGGGCTGAATGGATGGGCAGCGAGATTTGGGGGTTGCTTTTGAGGGCTCTATGGGGTTGTTTTGTGGGGCAGGGTTTTATTTTTCTTTCTTGCGTCAATTTTCCGGTGAAATTCCTTTGAGGAATTACCGACCATAGTCTAAAGGGGCCGCCCTGCGTGTAGGCCGCGGCGGGAATAGGGCCGTGCCCCGCCNCTCTCGCAGCCCCGGGGGGCGACGGGCGGGTGCGCAGGGTGGCGAGAGGGGCTTCTCCGCCGCAGGCCGCCACTGCCACCTACTGAGGGCACCAAGATACTGACGGTCCCGGCTCCCTCCGGTGGACCCCTGGTGTCCCGGGGGCGGCAGTCGGGAGAGCGGGGGACCGATGGGGCCCTGGGAGTGCGGAGGATGCGCGGGTGCCCGCACGTGGCCGCGGGTGTCAGGCATCGGCATCGCAGCGCTCAGGGCGGGGGAATTGATGTTGAGTGGCTTCACGATTGTGGGGCATTTCCACAGCGAGAGGTTTGCTGTAAATTCTGGTAGATTTCAGAGGGAAAGAAGGTGCTGGTTCAGCGAGCAGCAACTCATCCCGCAGGAGGAGGCAAGGTTATGGGGGGGGCATTATTCCCCCTAACGAAACCAGAATGCCTGGTTTAGTTAGGCATTTCATGCAAGGCAAAGCATGAAAGAGATTATCATACACTGTATTAAAGGCAGAAACCCACTTTGCTTTGCAACAGGTAAGAAGAACCTAATCAATTTACTTGAGGTCTGCAGCAGCATCACTCTTCTGAAATCATCAGCACAGTAAGTGTTCCCCTCTGCAGGAAATTCCTCATCTGCTGACCAGGAGTAAACAATAAAATGTCTTCTAACTCTCTGGAGATCATTTGTTTCAGCAAGAACCTGCCGCCACTGTTGTGCTACTCAAGTGTACAGATTCACTCTGGAAATGGATAGGTATCCTTATCTGCATGGATTTAAATATGGAAAGAGACAGTGAATGGAAAGAACAACTCCAGTCTGACATTTTAAGTTACAACTCTGTGTTTGTGCCCCAGACAATGTTCCAAAACTCTCATCTGTAAGCTTTCAACTAGTTCTCACTACTGCTCCAGGGAAACATTTTGAGTAAAAGAAAACCAGCTGAAAACCTCAAAGGTTTGCCACCAGGACCTGAAATAAGTAAGGTGGAATAGCAACAATAACCATTTCCAATTGAGTTATGCAGGTAGTTTGTTGCTTTTGTCACCCATAATTATCACCTAGGGCATAATTTCTTTTCAAAATACGTGTAAGTTTTGCTTCCAGCACATGATCTTCACACTATTAAACATAATTTTAGCACCACAGTTCTACAATGCAGCTTTTAGAAGATAATAGCTGAAATTCCTAGTTTCTCTCTCTATTACAGTGATAGGATAGCTCCTTGAAACCAGTTTAGATAATATGTCATATCTCTCTTCAACAGCTACTGCACACATGATATAGGAAACTCTCCCACTACTGGTTACTCATTAAAGTTAAGTGATAGGGATCCACATGGCAAGGTTAAATTTCAACACTTTAAACCCTGCTGAAAGTTGCTAATAATAATGTTTAATTTTTAGTCCAAGTATTTATGGCATTACCAACTTGAGCTGGTTATTTTCTTCCTCTCATTAGCTGGAACCAATGAACCTCACTAAATAATAAAAATCTTCAGACAGTATAACAAAATAGAGACAGAATTTGACCCCTACTTAAATTAACCTAAATGGATTTAACATTGATGCCTTCTTAAGCAGAGGCTAAGCTGGATTAAGACTGTCAAAAAGCAATTGGGCTCTTCTATGAAGATGAGTTGAGTGTTGGGGTTGTTCAGCCCACAGAAGAGAAGGCTCTGGGGAGATGTTATGCCTGCTTTCCAGTGCCTAAACGGGGCCTTACAGGAAAGATGTGGAGGGACAATTAGTTATAGGATAAAGGTTTCAAACTGAAAAAGGGTATGTTTAGATCAAAATATTATGAAGCAACAGTTTA
Organism: Upupa epops; assembly: GCA_013397515.1. Lineage (NCBI taxonomy): Eukaryota > Metazoa > Chordata > Aves > Bucerotiformes > Upupidae > Upupa > Upupa epops. The sequence goes on from VZRI01013198.1 coordinate 266,680, forward strand.
CTGTGAGGGTGGTAAGACACTGAAACAGGTTGCTTAAATAGTCTGTGGATGCCTCCTCCCTGAACAATGCTTTGAGTATCCTGGTCTAGTGGGAAGTGTTGCTGCCCATGGCAGTAGGGTTGGAACTAAATGATCCTTAAGGTCCCTTTAAAACCTAAACCTGCCTGTGATTCTAAGATCACAGAATCACACAATCATTGAGGCTGGAAAAGCCCTCTGAGCTCATCCAGCCCAGCCTGTGACCTAACATCACCACAATCACCTAGATCAGGGCACTAAGGGCCACAGCCAGTCTGTCCTTAAACACCACCAGGCATGGGGACTCCACCACTGCCCTGGGCAGTCCATTCCAGTGTCTGATCACCCTTTCTGTGACAAAGGGCTTTCTAACATCCCACCTAACCCTCCCCTGACAGCTTCAGGCCCTGCCCTCTCATCCTGTTGCTACTTGCCCAGAAGAAGAGCCTGACCCCCATCTGACTACAACCTCCCTTCAGGGAGCTGGAGAGAGGGAGAAGCTCACCCCTGGGTCTCCTCCAGGCTGAACATCCCCAGCTCCCTCAGCCTCTCCTCATCACACTTTCCCTCCAGTCCCTTCACCGGCCTTATTGCTCTTCTGGACCCGCTCCAGCCCCTCAATCTCTTTCTTGAAGTGAGGGGCCCAGAACTGCCACCAGCACTTGAGGGGAGACCTCATCAGTGCCCAGTGCGGGGGCAAATTACATCCCTAGTCCTGCTGGCCACACTATTCTTGATACAAGCCAGGATGCCATTGGCTCAGTCTGTCGCTCTGCGGGGGGTCATTTGGGCCACAGTGTAGGACCCTGCACTTGGCCCTGTTAAACCTCATCCCATTGGCCTCTGCCCATTGACCCAGCCTTTCCAGATCTCTCTGCAGCATCTTCATCCCCTCCAGCAGATAGACCCCTCCTCCCAACTTAATGTCATCTGCAAATTTGCTAAAGGTAGACTTGATCCTTACATCCAGGTCATCAATAAAGATGTTGAATAAAACTGAGCCCAGCACTGATCCCTTGGGGACACCACTGCTCACTGGGCATCAACTGGATGCAGCACCATTCACAGCCACTCTCTGTGCCATCTTAGTAGGGAATGCTAACAGAAACATGATTTTCAAACCAGTTTCTCAAAATGGTCCATTACATAGGACAACTAAAATAACTATTGTCTTATAAAAACTAAAAGAAATGTAAATGCAGCCTTTTTATTTGACTAGAGTGAGTTTGCACATCATCACCCATAAACTCTTGGCACTGAAAACTCTTGCTGCAAAGTCAGTCAAGTCAAAATCATCTCTTAGGGAAGGAAAGAGATGCATAAATGACAGATGCTTGCTCTGGCAGAGAGGGCTAGAGAAGGAAGGGGAAGTTAAGGGGCTACAGAGTGTTGGGACCTGTGGTGGAGACAGGGCAGACACCTGGTCCTCTGCAGTTATTCTAGCATTGGACTGTGCTCTGATACGTCTCACCGCTCATTCTTCCATCCTCCCCCTTTTTAGAGAGGAAATCAGAGGAGCTATTATATCAAGGGCAGAAAGCACTGCTGTCCTTTCAACCCTCTGCCCCCTGCACGTAAGGTTTGTGATTTTGCCATGGGGGCAGGATATCAGCAGTGACAGATACTTGTGTCCTTACAGTATTGACCAGGTCAAAGTTATCAATGGGTTTTTATTTCACAGGGTAGGTCATAAATTATTCATTGCCCTAGGTCATCTAAACTCGTGGAATAATTTAGGGTGGAAGGAACTTTTAGAGGTCATCTATTCCAACATGCCCAACGCATGGCTCTCATCAAAGTTACGTGAGTTTGCTAGAGGCCTGCTAAGCTTTGAAAAACTGCAAGGACGTTGATTTCACAATCTATATGGGCATCTACCCCAGTGTTTGACCACCACCAGAGTAAAAGGTTGTGGGTTTCGCCTTGTATCTATATGTGTATATCTTGCTCCTCATGTAATAAATACTTCCCTAGTAAATCAGGCCGGTGGCACTTAACCATCCTTTCCACAGTCTTACAAGGATATTAAAAATCACTTCTGGCTTATACACTTCCTCACACACAGTGATATACATGAAGACCCAAACAAGCCAGATTTAGATATATTACAGCTTCTGTTTTATTCCTCTTTTTAAATAGCTATCTCCTGCCTTTCCCTAGGAATACAGATGTTAGATGACCCCTGTAAACTATGTAGGAAAAAGTCCTGTTCCCTACTATCATTTTATTCCTGCTTACCTGTTATTGTGAACTCTGTCTCATGCTCACTGTTGTCTCACAGCCTCACCAGATTGCCTGTATTCCTCTGTTTTCCTGGCTTGCATTTTCTTCCTGATGGAGATTTTCAAAGCACGTGCTTTAGGATGAGATTTAAGAACATGGGTAAGTCAACTGCTGTTTAACCATGCCTGTAGCAGCCTAAGGAATTCCTTCCTGATATGCTGTGGTTCCAACAAATCTGAATCTTCTTACTCGCACAGCAAGAGGCCTTGAGGGCCCTACGGACACTGCCCCCTCTGACTTTCTGGTTTGCCTAATGACTGTATTGAATTTCACTGAAGTCAACAGGAACACAGGAGCAGAAAGGAGGAGCCCGAAGCATGCAGTCCCTACAAAACGATTCCAACTACTAGTTGTCCTCTGACACCCTAACAGGAGCACATGCTTTCAGAGGTCATCTCTGTTCCAGTTTTCTAAGGAATAAGTTCTTTTTCTGTCACTTGGATAACTCACAAGACAGATTAAAGTTTGAAGATCACAGATGCTGTCAGACTGTTTGAACAGGCTTCTTGAAAAGGCCCAAGCTTTTTTAATTCTAATGAAAAAAGTCAATAAATTATTTTTTATTTGAAGGTGTATCTGCAGAATATATTAAGTTGGTGATTAACCATCTCATTTAGAAAAGAACATTGCTCCAGTTACAATGAATTACAGTCATCTAGTTGTGAGTCTTGTGCGGAGTGAATCAAGCCTAAGACACAGGAGCATTTGTATATAGGATGAACAGCTGATGAACCTTTTAGAATGTGAAATCACCCTTTAGATGTTAGAAAATCTCATGCTCTAGTCCCTAAAATTTAAAGTCCTGTTACAAGAGCAGAAACCAGAGCCCTACATTAGGGCTAGGCCATCTCAATAATTCATGGACCATGTATGTACCTCCACATGAGGGTCACAGAAGCTGGTACACCAAACAAGGCACCTGTAAAACTGGCCAGAAGCACCTAGACAATACATCCTCTTGTGTCCCATACATGAGGTTAGTGATGCTGTCAATCTGTCCTAGGGGCCATTTGGCAGAGTACTCCCTGCAGCTTTAGCATGGCTCTGCTGCCCAGCAACAGCACCTAGAGATCTTCGGCAATTCTGAGGGACAAGCACCCTGAGGTAAGAGCACCTGAAATGGTTGGCTCTATCCATGCTACTCTGCATAGATTGTTCTTAAATTTATTTGGGCAAAGGACAGCAAAAGGGAACACATCTCCCTCTCCTACAAGTTAGTCTGTGGAAACAAACAGCATGAATGCAAATCATGTTCCACCTGACTCAAATGAAGACTGGGGCTTCTGAGTGTTTTCAGAAGAAGAAAATAAGGTGATTCAGAAATATTAACAAAAAACCCATCAGTGCTTCAAAGATTAGGCCATGGTGGAATAGGAATATTCAGCTGCTGTAGTACAGGGGGAAATTATGCACAGAGAGGAGGAATGAAGAGATGGCCAGAAGTTCATGTCTGGGAAACAACAAAGGTCACTGTAGTCTAAAGGAAAAGCTGCCCTGCATCAAAATAGCCACCAGCTTCTTTCAGGTACATCTCCAGGTGAACTAACACAGAAACTAAAACTGCACATTGTTGTGCCTTAAAGGAATTTTGTTTACTCTTGGGATCATGGTGACTTTTCACTGAGTATTTCCTCTGTACCTGAAGAAACCAGTAACAAATCTAAACCAAATAGTCCTCACTTGTTTCCTGATCTGGAAACCTGAAAGAAGAATGTCCTCTTCCTGAATTTACCTACTGTAGGGGATCCTGCTCTGGCAGAGGGGTTGGACTAGATGGTCATTCAAGGTCCCTCCCAACCACTAACTTTCTGTGATTCTGTGTAATTCCTAAGTAGCCAGTTTATTCGAGTCTGCTCTGGGTTGTTGCTGTGCCTGCCAGAAGGGCTGCTGACTTGCAAGCATCGCACTCCTCTCCCTGAAAACAAGCAGTTTTGAAGACAATATCCCAAGGATCCCAAGGATCTCTGTTATTTAGAAACTATGTTGGCTACAAACAACTGCATGCCATTTTTGATTGGCATGTTTTCTCCAAAGCCTCTAGGTATTTTGGCGAGTATGATTCTGAATATCCAAATATTTTGAGAAATTAAACCTTTCAATCTGAAGAAACATTCCATATTCTACTCTATATTATATTCCCAGCTTATGTATGGCCAACTGCTCTGCAGTTCTCAGCACAGACAGAGTTTGTTGTCTTTTTAACGGTGGATTGGTTTTGGTTTCACTGGATTATATAGTGGCAAAGGTCTCTGGAAGCAGGAGCTGTGCTTGTGGTAGGGTTGGCTCTACTCAAGACATACGGACTTGTTTTGCCACCACCAGACTGTCTGCTGACAGGTCCAGACAGTTACCCCATCAAAACAGGAAATGAAAGAGTAAGTAAAAGAGATGAATGGAAGGACCATTTAAGAGAGAGGGTGCTAGGGTCTGGCACTGCCCTTGTGGAGAGGTGTGCCTTATTTACAGAGAGTGATGTTTAGATATTCACCTAAGTTGGAATCCAGGGAACCAATTCATTCTTTGATCAGGAATGGATATCTGACAAGAGGAAATACTACATGTCAGGAAGCAAAATGCACATTTTGCTAGGACAGACAGACATCACAGAGGCAAGGCCAGCAATTTCTGCTGCTGAGCTAGACCAGGCAAAAAGAGGAGGCCAAACAATTCCTCTAGCTGGGCAGGAACAGACAGCTCCTGGCAGAGCAAGGGTTCCACTAGGAACAGTTTGAGAACTAGTACTGGGTTTTGCAGATGTAATAACCAGGCAGCATTGCAACAGTCTAATGGCAAGATCAACACATGAAAGGGACATCAAAACTAAATTACTTGTGAGGGTATTCCCTCCATTTCAGGATTAAGGGATATTGAGAAGAATGCGCCAGGAAGGTTGGACAGTTCTGCTGTGTTCAGTGCATGAATGCTTCCTGCTATGGACAGTCATTGAATCCTTAGGGATCAGAAGGGACCTTGAAAGATCATCCAGTCCAATCCCCCTGCCACAGCAGTATCACCTAGACCAAGTCGCACAGGAACACATCCAGGTCGGTCTTGATCATCTCCAGGGAAGGAGACTCCACAACCCCCCTGGGCACCCTGTTCCAATGCTCTATTACCCTCACTGTGAAGAATTTTCTTCTGATATTGATATGGAACCTCCTCTGTTCCAGCTTGCCTTGCTTCTTTCATTTATGTGAAAAAAACTTGCAAGAAAATATTCCGGGAAAACGGAGTATTAATGTTTTTATGTTTTAATATGAATATCATATTAAATAAAATGTTTTAATATTAATATTAGAGCCTTGATAGAACTGACAGCATGTCCTGATCAGGCAGCTTGTAATGGGCATCCTCACATGCTTTCTCCTCATCTAACATTTTGCTCATGATTTATTGTGCAATGGTGATGTTCAGTTTGGGGTTTCCTGAAGATGCATACTGTGCATTACAGGCCACACAACAGGTCCATTATAGCTACTGAATTGTTCTTAGCACCTAAGTACTAAGAAAACTTGTTCCTGACTTACCACCTGGAACAGACATGTACATCCATCCCCTCCTCCACATGGTCGGGCAGAAAGCTAAAAATCTGATGAAGATCTGCAAAACCAGAGCATACATGATACCTCACTGTATTATGTAACAGAAAAAGGTTATTAACAGGCAACTTGAGTGAACTTAAAATATGATACGACAGTAAACTGACCTATGCAAGGCGTTGCTGTGAAGTCTCTCCATGTTGCACTCTGCCTGCTCTTCTTCCTAACCACAGTCACCGTGTGCGTGATTTGCACCATTCCCCCTTCACAATGGTTGAGCATCTCACACTGTTCTATGAATAATCCTTCTTGCTCTGAATGCGTTGCTGCAGCCCCTGTGACAGATATGCAATTGAGGCACACAGGCAGAGAGATTTTTCAAACTCATATTCATGATATAAGTTGCATTCAGGCACACAACCAGTTTCCAGCAGCCTGGTAAGAGTCTGCCTGCCGCTGGAGGTAACTACATGCTCAGGTTTTTTAGACTCCATGTGGGAGTCAGCTCCTCTCTGACCTGGGTGCTCAGAGCAAGGCAGTGAACTGGACATCCTGAATTCCTGCCCTTCCAACACCACTGGTCTTTGTTTCCTTCTTTTTTTTGCCCTGTAACAAGGTTCTTCTATTACCCAGTGTCATGATTACATCAGTGCACTTTTACCTGCAAATTCCATCCTCATGAAGGCCTCCTTTGACTTCACTGTGGCTAGCCCCAAACCAGCAGTAGTAAAGGTCTTAAGAAATCAGATTACATCTGTTGCAAAAACATATTTTATTATAAATAATGGAGTAAGAGGAAGCCACTGCTGTTTAAATTGTGCCCTTTCTCTTATTAAAAATGGAACCCAGGACCACTGGCTGAAGAAAACATAACACAGGTAATACATGGGGGAGAAAACTCTGGAAATTCCAACATCCATAACGTATTGCTCCTGATCAGGAAAGACTGTATCACACAATCACAGAATGTTAGGGCTTAGAAGGCATCTTGAAAGATCATCTAGTCTAACCCCTCTGCCAAAGCAGCCAATCCTTCTGCAAGTCAGGAGGTAAAACACTTGATGTACACGTTTGGAATCAATGCAATGGATGGCAACACAACCTCAAACCTCACCGTTCATGGCTTCAGAAGGGTATGTTGTGGCAGTTGCCATAAAGGACAGCGTTGGCTGCTCCCCAGCTGCACTCAGCATGCCACATGCAGGTGGGACATGCTGCACCTGTGGCCCAAACAAGTCAAGATTCCTTGGGATGTTCTTGCCTTGGAGATTTCGTCAAGTAGATCCTCTTACTGACACCTGAACCCAGGGTGACCTTGGACCACACAGACACGCTTGAATTTCACACGACTCATCTCTCTAGGTATTATATAGTCCAAAGCCAAAATATCAGGGGAATTTGTTGTTGGATAAATGTACGCCTGTGTTTTGCAGTAAATACTTTGAGGAGGACCAGCTTTTTCACCCAGTACAGCCCCTCCACCTGGCACTGGGCTGACTCCTGCCTGGAATCTAACAACGCTTAGCTTTCAACCAGCGCCTTGAGCCCTATTATAGGACATATTAACAAGTAGGGATTAGATTAATTACTGACAATCACTTCCCATAATAACTGCATTTTAAAGTATTATTTAATAGAAGATAATGAATTGGTAAATACTTCTACTCATATGCTGTAAAAACAAAATACTTAATTCATCACTGAGAGTATTACCACCTCTTGTTTCTAGCCGTGCCGGCTTTGACGGCTGTGGTTCATTACTATTTGTGTTCGCAGAGTGCTTTCCTTACTATTATTGAAATTAATAGATGATTGTAAACGCCACTAGAGGGCACAGAATTATAACACTATGTCTTAGTGGATCACAAGAAGTACATCAGCAAGAAGAGTTCAGTAATTCTCAGTTTATTTTCCAAATCCCCCATTTAAAGCACAGATTCTATCAGCAGCCATGCAGGCAGGTGGTTTTGCTGTGAGCTGTGTCATTGCTCGACAACTAAAGTGCATGGGAAGGCACTTGCTGGATAGGATACTTACTGAGCCGGCTGGACCATACCATCCCAGTTAACTGCACAGTTTACCTTTCTGGAACTGCAGTGCCAACACTCCAATATTTCCCTCGAATGCTTGAGGTCAGTAGAGCATAAATCTAAGCATGGTGCTGCAGGCCTGGCTGATGGGAAAGACAAGCTGCACATTGCTGGCAGTGAGCGAGCATGTCAGGAGAAAAATGAAGCCTATAAACACTTGCATATCAAACCAGGGAAATGCAAACAAGTAGTAAATGAAGGATTAGCTAACTCCATTTACAATTCAAAGAAAGAGGAGTAGATATGTGCCACTGGAAAGCTTAAATATTAATGGGGTTGCTGTGGATACTCATATCAACTACTTAACATCTGTTTTGACATGTGTTCTGTATCTGCCATCCCCTTCCAGGAGCATGAGTGGCCACTGTGCTTCACGCGGGAGAAAGTTCCTGCGTGAAGCTGCCTGCAGAGGAGGAGGAAGAAAAGAAGACTAAGCGTTTTCTTTAAATGCAACAGATTGAACAGCTCTGGAGACTCTGCAGCAGTAAATTAGTACGTTGCTGCTGCCTTGTTTCTTTAGTAGAAGCACCAGTTAATGTCCTCAGAACATGACATCTGCTACTCCACCTACTCTGCAAGTTGGAGATGGTGTGTTGATCAGCGGCTTGAGAGCCTGATCTCATGGTAGCCAGCACAAAGCAACAAACCCCGAAATGTAATTTAATTTCAGAGCGCCTCTCCTTACTTTAGCGTCCACACAGCACTGCTGTCCCCTTCACGGGCTAGGGGCACGTGTGTTCACACAGAGGTACCCAGCTTGCCGACGCGGTGACACGCAGCCCGCTCGCCCGCCTTCTGCTGGGGGTACCGACCCGCGGGACGGCCGTGGGAGAGACCGGCCAGCCGCGGCAATAGATGACGGCCGCAGTCGGTGGCTGACGGGGAGGTGCGGAGCGGCCGCGCCTGCGGCGGGGCGGGTTTTTTCTTTCCCGAGGGCTCACCTGGATGCGGCGGGAGGGAAGGGGCTGCTCTCGGCAGGGGGAGCTTCGTGTGCTCCGCGCTGCGCCAGCACTGAGCGGCAGCATCGCTGCGCACCGGCCGCACCGCAGCCGCCGGAAAGCGGCGGGAGGGAACCCCCCACAGCAGCGCGGCCCCCGCCCCCGCTAAGACTCGTTCTCTGG
>VZRI01013199.1:6377-71963 GCA_013397515.1 Upupa epops
TTTAAATATATATATATATAAATGGCATTGAAAAATCTGTGGGATCTTTGGGAACAAACTGAATGCTCTGTCCTTGTGTTTCTGCAGTATAAGGTCTGGTTTGCATTAACTTGGGTACAATGTGACACTGCAGGGTGAATTTCTAAGACATGACTCAATCTGTAGTTCGTCCCCTAATGTAAATTGTGAGTGCTCATGCACCAACAACAATCACTGTCTGTCTTGCCTATTGCTTATTTGACAAAAAGTCAAGAAATGCCATACTCACTCCCTGTGGCAACAACAGAGTGGACAGATATAAGGGAAGACATGCCTGACTGCAGAGTTTTAAAATAGTCCCTGATCACTGCGTGCCTTTGAGGAAGCAGTAGTATTCGTGGATATAAAGTTTTAAATAGCCTAAGACATTGGGAGCTTGCAGGGGTTCCGCAGTATGGGGTGGGGGAAGGGAAGGGAGGCAGTGTGAGGGAGTTTCTCTTACACAACTGTAATCTGTTACTGAATGTCTGCAACATTTGTATTTGCTCTCTTAAAGAGGCCATGTCATCCAGAAAATCAGACAAGCTGAAAGAAATAGGTTAGGCAGCTCTTGGAGGTGGCAGCGCATCACTTCTTGAAGAGGGAGCTGGAGTCCAGCAGAGTGTTGGCAGGAGGGCAAGTGAGAGCATTATGCATGTATGCAGCCGCTATTTAAGCAAGTTCCTTATCTACAGAGTATACATATCTCATCCTACAACTGACTGGTACAGTGAAAACAATTAACAATAGGCTGACAAGACAGATTGTACCTGGTAATTGGTCTGGGTCTTGTCAACAGGCCCTGTGGTCAGCTTGTAGTAACTTTTAAGGGAGTCTGAGGCAGATCATGATACTTTGCCCAGCAGCTGCATCAGCCCTTCCTGAGCCTCCTGCAACTTCTGTGTTTTGTCCTTTGAACATTAAGAGAGTGAGGGTTTGGGACAGAGTTGGGAGCTCCTTCTCCCTATGCAATTTAAGCATGTGTTTGCACAGCAGACAGAAGAACAAGGTTGTTGGACAAGTAATGTAGATGCCAGTATAAATTGCTGAGTTTGGGGGATTTACTGGCAAGAGGGGAAATTTTTTTTGAAACAAAATGGCATAGATCTTTATACCCAGACATGGCTAAGATGTGCCTTACTGTGGAAAAATTTGGATGCATTGTCTCCAAATTACACACCTGTTGGGAAAACACCAAACCAAGATAAGAAGTCAATTTATAGCTGTCCCTAAGCAGAGTGCAAAAAATAACCCTAAGTGCTGCTCTTTGGCAGAACCTTTTCAGTGTATTTCTTGATGTATCCCTGTCCCTGTAGTTTTCTTGGAGTTTTTCTGCTGTCTTACAGAAACACAACTCAGGATTAAAATTAGATATTCTTTGCCAGCTGGTCATTGCTTCAGGGTACTGGAGGTAGGACCTGGTACATCAGTCAGACACAATTTGTTAACATTGATAAAATCTGCACACAAATTATAACAAGATACAAATAACTGTGGCTGTGTAGTAAGAACTGGGGCAACATGTTACTGAACTGAGGTAGGAAAGAATGACAAGAAGCGCTATATGTGTGCCTATGTGTAATGTTTTTAAACCAAAGTCTTCAAACTGTCAATGAGATAGCTATACGATACTGAGATAATGAGACAGCTACCTGTTTTGCCACATGGGCATGGAGTGACACTCTTGGCACCCTTGCTGTTGCTGAAACTAGTACATTTTCAATTAACAAAGCAGGAAGAAGAAAGAACTTGTTGGTGTCATTGCAGTTACTGGCTGATGGCAATGTGGCAGGTCAGACAAGTGAATATTCATGCAAAGTGATACCTGTGCTGTAGTGTGAAATGATGATCATGCTACTTCCTGTGGTATTGAATTCTTCTTGGCTGATTTTTTTCTTGTTGTTTTTTAAGGAGGTTCCAGATGGGAAGCACTTCATTACAGTCCAGCAAAGCCTGGACCTAACAGGATGCACGTAGTTAATAATCTGAGCATATTTGTACTGAACTGGTCACCTGGATGCTACTTGCATTCAAATTTATAAACTTTGATGGTCAGCAGTATAATGCTTTTGTCAGCTGCCTCTAGTTTCCTCTGCTTCCCTGGTTACAGAGAAATGTGCGTATCTCCACTGCCTAAGGGTATACTCAGTGTGCAGTTAATTATATGCCAAAGAACATAGTGGGTGTTCACCTCAACACATATATGATAGGAAATTAAAAATGCCCATTTGCAGGTGGATGCACAGTGCTTGCCTGGCTTCAGATAGCTCAGGGTAGTTGCAGAACTGTTGTTTTCAGTCTTGTTTGCTCATCATTCTGTACTGCTGTTTCATAGGAATAGAAGCTTGTCTTTTTTCAACCAGCACTGGTCGAGACAATATATTTCCTTACATAATTTGTTTTTTCTGATGGTCACTGCATGTCCTGCCCTTTTTCTTCCCCTCTTTCTCCAGGTAACAAGTTACCTGTCTGTCTCAGTAAAGTAATTTGTATTTCACCCTTCACCTGATCATGGCAGGAGGTATTCAGCTGTTTATTCTTGCCTGTTGGCTATACAACCACTCCCTGCTGCTACAGTGAACATTACAACCCAGCCGGGACAGCTGGGGCTGCAAAGTGGTTATGCCACTGTCTCATACCGCAACACAGCATGTACCCCAGGGACAAATTCTGGGGAATGGTGATACTGACTTCCGAAGCGTGTCTTTTCCATTGAAATCTGACATTGCTCTAAGACCAGTTTTTTGTATTTGTTGATGTTTTTCTTCACTGTTGAGTATCAGATTGTGTAGTATTTTAATGTATATATGCATGTATATATATACATTTTATATTTACATTACATTTATATATTTTTATAAATATACATGTGTATATATATGTATATTTACTACTTTTTATGCATGACTTACAGGCTTTCTGTCCTCACTGGATTTAGGACTGGTAATTACAATTGATTACTTAGCATTTCCTGTACTATTCAGCACAGATGCCAACCTCACTCCATACTATGTATGTCTGGGAAATAGTCTGTATATTCCTACATGTAATCCTCCACTGCTGGTATCAATTAAATGAAAAAGAGACACTAATTGTAGCAAGTCACATCACAGAATCACAGAAAAATCATGGTTGAAAAGAACCCCCTAAATCATCGAGTCCAACCATACCTACACTAACAAAACACCTAAATACTGATTGATGGAAAAACATAACCCCCTCCTTGCCTACCACTATAGCATGTCATGAAGCGCCATGTTTATATGCTTCTTAAATACCTCCAGGGATGGTGACTCAACCACCACTCTAGGAAGGCCATTCCAGTGCCTCACCACTCTTTCTGTAAAGAATGTCTTCCTAATATCCAGTCTAAACCTCCTCTGCCTCAACTTTAGCTCATTTCCCCTGGTTCTATCATTAGTTATCAAGAAGAGGCCAACACTCTCCTCTTTACAACTTCCCTTTAGGTAGTTATAGAAGGCAATGATGTCTCCTCTCAGGCTCCTCTTCTCCAAACTAAACATGCCCAGCTCCCTCAGCTTCTTCTCATATGATTTGTTCTCTAAACCCCTCATCAGTTTGGTAGCTCTCCCCTGAACAACGTTACAGCATGTCAATATCTTTCCCATAATGAGGGGCCCAGCATGTCAATATCTTTCCCATAATGAGGGGCCCAGAACTGAACACAGTACTCAAGATGAGGCCTCAGAAGGGCTGAATAAAAAAGAGAACTTCCCTTCTCCTGCTGACCACGATACTCCTGATCCAGGTCAGGATCCTGTTGGCCTTCTTGGCTACCTGAGCACACTGCTGGTTCATATGAAGCCAGCTGTCTACCAGCAATCCCAGGTCCTTTTCTGGTGGGCAGCTTTCAAGCCAGCCTGTAACGTTGCCTGGGCTTGTTGTGACTGAAATGCTCCTGAGCCTTTCTACTTCAGCTGTAGCCTTATAACCTCATCTTGCATCTGTGCCATTCGGTTAAGCAGATCATCTACCTGCTCACACCACACACAGCTGTCTTCAGAGCTGTCCCCCGAGATCAGTGAGAGGCTGTGGCATTCCCTGAAGCCTGTCACCTGCAGAATCACATCCTTCCATAGGAGCTCTGCCTGAGTTTCCACATCCATTTTGACTGGATGCAGGGTCTTCTTCTGCCAGGTGGAGACCATTTTGGAGGACTAGCTAACTGTCTTGCTGTTTGCAGTCCTAGTGCTGTTATTCATGCACAGCTAACCACTCACAGTATAAATCATTGACAATTTATCCTCACACAGAAATTCACTTCTCAGCAAATAGCAAATGTATGAATAAGCTCCTCTGTAAGGCATGGGCACAGCAACAGCCAGGAGGATGTGAGGGTACCAGCAATGCTGGGGCTAGGTCAAAAGCTGGATGTCTAGGCATTGCTACCTCCCAGCAAGGACAGGCCGCTCAGCTGCCTCTGAGTACAGCCGATCTTCTCTGGTTTACTCAGTCCATCCTCCTCCTTCCTCCTCCTCAGTCCTTCTTCCTTGCTCTTATTTGTCACCCCCCTAATTCTGCTGTGACAATTACATGTGCAGATACAGAGCCAAATAGCATATCTGATACAAGTCAATCTAAAAACAAATTAAACCAAATTGAGAAAGTAAAATGTCAAAGGCCCCTTCACTTAAATGGGTGCAGTGCCACAAGTGGAAAAGAGTGGCTGGATTTGCCATGCAGAAAAAATAACACAGCAGTACAATGTAAGGCAGTCACCAACTGATTTCCCTCAAAAGTAATTACCTTGCAGGATTTGGGGCCTGTTATTAAGATTCACATTCAGTCATACCCAGGATGTCATGGAGGACAGGGTCAAATGCTTTACACATGACCACGTAAATGACATCTCTGAATGACATCTCTGACCAGACCCAGAACTGTATTGCTGAAAAGCAATATCTTGAAAGACTTGGACTAATAACACCATGCATATTTTGGGAAATTTCCTGTTAGTCCTAAAAACATCCCAGGCTTCAGAGGGTTTCTCAGTTGTGTCAGGCACCTTTCAGTGCTCATACAAGAATCTCAGTCTTCCAGAGTAATCACAGTAATTAAATAAATACACACGTTTTGCATGGCATCATTATTTTTTTATGAAGCACCTTAAAATATTACAGGATTCTTGTCAGAAAAAGATGTTTTGAAAACAGTGTCTTTCATTTCAATTTTCAAACCTAATCAATTTATTTCATAACATTGCAACAATTTCTGTTGTAATTTTTATTATATAATAGTAAGGTTAAAAATGAAGTCAAGTAACACCAGAAACTGACATCCCGTATAAGAGAAGGGAAGAAATATTCATACAGTTTAGTTGCATCAGATATCACTTTTAAAGATATATCTATATCTGTATTTATATCTACATATACACCTATATCTATGCTTTAGGGAAATTCAGTAATGCCAGTAGCTGGCTAGTAAAGATTTGTGCAGTTTGTTTATATCTAGTATCCCCATGAATGTACTAATTGCACATGTAGAGCTAACAGCTTCTCTGCAACAGGGTTAAAGTGACAAGACCTACCTGTAACTATGCCTAACTTCTACATAAGCTGCTACTGTAGAAAAATTATTATTAGAAGTAAAACAAAATTCAATAATTTTGAATATAAGACATGTTGGGTCATACTTGATACAGTAGAGTACTCAGTGCCTTTTAGTACCATGTGATCTCTGAAGTGCCTTGCATGGCCAAGATTAAACAACCAAAAATCAACAAGATTTTTTTTTTAAATAGACCATAAATTTAGTAAAAAGAAACAAATATTACAATAACTCCTGCATTTGTTTGTAATGATCTCTTTCATGAAAAGTATTTTACACTTTATCACTACAATTCCCCATACAGATTTTGCTACAGATAAAAAGACTTCTGTATCTCTTAAGAATACCCTGTTCACACAATTAAATACTTATCTTCCAAGCAGCCATATGCAACAAATATATCCAGCTCTAAACCTTATTCTTTTTTCTTCCAAAATCTCCACAGATGCAGTATATGTAGACTCCTGAGGTATGCTTAAATGCCAGCCAAGTAGCTGCTTGTGAGGAAGAAGTGATGGCAATTTTGATACCTATAATATATCAAATACATAGTATGTGCAAACCCTAAGTACAAAAATAGAATCAGAAGTTGATTTTAATATTTGTTATTATTTTTGTTATACTTGCACATTAATTACTTGCACATGTGCAGAATATAAATGAGAGTGATAAGACAAATATTTTATCCTGAGGTGCTCACAGGGATAGGTAACAGAATAAATACTAGCATTCAGGATCAAACAAAAGTAAACTCGATGTCCACATGCCAGTTTTCAAATTTTTGAACTAGGATTGAAATTTAGCTTTAGAGGAGGGTAAGGTGCGGTGAAATCTTGCAAATGCATTTCAAGAAAGGTGTGAAATCTGATGGAAATGACTGCTGCTCAAAATGTAACACAAGGAGCTTTGGTATATACAAAGAGATAACCAGAAAGGATTCTCTCTGAAGGAGGCTGAAACAGCACAGAAAAAGAAAGAGGTTGCTCAGTCACCTTTCACTCCATAGCTGCCTATTCAGGCACTGAGCAATGGAGTTTACGTTAAAACCGAGAATCATTGCCTGTTGCTCATGGGGTTTTTTATCAAGACTAGAGCAAGCTCCTAAGTTTTTGGGTTTCATCAGGAAAACTAAGTCCCTGAGACAACTGGGCTCCCACAGGAGATGCAGAATGAGGTAAGTTTGCTACATTTAAAAGAGGTGGTAATATTAGAATTTTGCTTTGAAAGGGGCTTGAAGGTAAAATCAAACATGCTGTCAGACGAATCAAATGAGACACTTTCACAGTGGATTTCCTTTGTGACGAAAAATGCTCATACTCTTTTTGCTCGGGAAGGGGCAAGTCTGGAACAACTCGTAATGCATTTAAGGGCTAGGAGTATTAACAGCAAGAGTTTAAATACTTATCTGCATTCAAATAAAAGAGAGCTAAAAGTAGGTTTTCTATGTCTGCTAAATATACTGCCAATAACTGTAAGTACGTTGAAATGGGATGTAGCAAGAATGTAGGCATATGTTCTGATGTCTTTGCTGCTTGCTTTGGATCTTCTCCACTTTTGACACTTTACTTCAGTGGTGGATATTTTGCTGGATGCAAGAAAAAGAAACTACAGATACGTGGCTTAGCACTGAGCTTCGCAGGGTGAAAGCGGCAGCACAAAAATCAAAGTTGCTTGGTTTTGGAAACTGAACTGCTTCTCAAAGTGTGGTGTCTGGAGTCAATGAAGCTGCTATTGGTCAGGCTCTTAGTGGGAAATGTCATAATAGTAGTTACGTAATCTCATCTCAACCGCAACAAATCCCGGTCGGTCATTAGCACTGTGAAAAGATAACAAGTGTCACTGTTGGAAGGAGAAAGCTGGCAATGTGCATGGGCTTTTTAACATTTGGACTTTACTTCTGAGATAGCACAGGTAAAGATGCTCACAGCTTTAAGTCCCAAAATGGCAAATATCTATACCAAGTAGCAAAAATCACTATAGAGCATTCAGTCTGTGGATTTACTATGATGCTTGTTACTTTGTGGTTCTTGAAGGTACTACAGGAAAGAAATTGTTAATTACCTCCATTTCATTTCTTACTTTATTTACTTCAGCAATAATCTGGAGAAAAGAATCTTTGTAGTGCAATAGGTGCCTTATAATGGATCCTACCATCACACTGAGTGGCTTAGCAGCACAGAGAGGAGCCACTGCATACACTATATGGCTATATTATCCTTCTTTCCTCTGTATCCATAATTATTTGTTGAATGGTGAAAACACAATTAAACTCACAAGCATTACAATAACACAGTGCATTGAGATTAATTACATTGCTTGACTTGAGTATTTTTTGTCAGTATTTTAATTTCCAAAATTAAATATATTTTAATAAGTATTTTAATTCCCAATATTAAACATATTTGAGTACCAAAAAATAAAAAGCAATATGCATTATGATGTGATTTTCAGTCATAATAAAATATTAATCCTTTTACTCTATTGCTTTTACGGCATTATTTGAGCCAGACCAAAGGCAGGCAATATTTTATGTCTTGATATTTTTTCTAGAATACTAGGTGTAATAAAACTAACAAAGAAGCAAGGTATATAAAAGTAAAGTACACAGCTCCTTAAATGAAATCCAGAAATCTTTGCTGGACACACATCTCTAGATGGTGAACTGGAGCAATACTACAGTAGAACTGGGTGCTTCACAGGGATCACCCTACAGCTGAAAATAGCTTCCACAAAATAATTTAAAATTGTATATCATAAATTGTTTAAAGGAAATTTTTACAATAGACTAATTTAAAAGAATAGTAGGTAGACTTTTTTTCCCCTTCCATATATTTCATAATTCTAACATGAACTGACATATTAAGTATGATATGAAAAGATGTTTTACCTTGCACTAATAAGAAGTCAATATAGGTTCCAATTTAAATATATTCATAAGCAGGAGAAAAAGAAGTCTAAGCAATTAATCAGTGAAGCATAGACTGAATAGTTAGGCAACATGACTTTTAAATTTCAATAAAAAAAGTTCTGGTAGTGAAAATGAAGCAAAATATATCTGACTGACCTTCCTGTGGATTTAGTGGGTTTTCATTATTCCCTAATTCTTGTACATAACTGTTCCAGTACAATCAGCTGAGCACAATCAGTTTATACCGTAACTCAAATAATTTTCTCCTGAAAGAGTAACTGACGTTTTAGCTTGGATGTGGGTTGCATTTTGAAATAGCTTTCCCATGCTATCCCATTCTGATTATTAAATAAGTAGAATTAAACACATTTTTATTAAAAAGAGAGAGCACAACATCATACTCACTTGTATGTCCAACACAATTTCATTAGATTATAGACTTCTGTAGGGCAGACATCAGGACGTTCCATTCGTTCTCCTCTTTCAATCATCTGTGCAACTTCACCACCTTTCATTCCCTGGAACAGTGACCAGAACAGTCACCTGAATTGCAAATGATTACATCTCACAAAACAAATAGAGGACTTGAGTTGATTTTGAGCCATCCTTTGACTCATTTGTAAGGCCTGCCTTGGCCTGCAGTAACTATTTTTGGATAGGAAAAATCATTTTAAGGTAGAAAAGGCTCTGAATTCTTGCAAACAAAATTCGAGATAGGAATACACATGTTACAGAACTACTCACCCTATATGGTTTTTGCCCATAAGAGAAAGCTTCCCACATTAAAACCCCAAAGCTCCAAACATCACTTTTGCTAGAGAATTTGTAGAAATTCATGCACTCGGGAGCATACCATTTGACTGGCCATTTTCCATGGCTTTGTGCCTAAAGCAAGTCATAAAAGAAAGGGAATAAAACAGGGTGAAGACAGTGGTAAATAGTATAAAACATCAGAATTCATATAAGCCAAGTTAATTTATATCTGCACACATTTGTACTAAATACCGTAACATATATTATGCATATATTATGCAGTTTGCATTAGAGTATGTGAATGTCTAGAAGTTTCTTCAAAAGTATTAGAAAATCGTTCCTGATCTTCCACTTCCAAAATGCATTGAAATGAATCCTGTGGTGAAGCCAACCTTAGCTGAACAGCCCAGAGTCATGGTTTTACTGGTATTTGATTTAATATTGTTCTTTAAGATTTTTAAGTCTAAGTTCTCTGCAAAGTGTAAGAGATACAAACTCTGCTAAGCTGACTCTCATTATTACTTCAAGTTGATGCTCCCGTTTAAAGCATAGCAACTGCCTTGTGGCAAAGTTTAGTCTCAATAAATTATGCCACAATGCTGTGTTATGACAACACAAATGTCAAGCCATCTCAGCACAGTGCTGAGATCTAGTGAAAGAACCCTGCTGCAGTTTGGGGAGTTGTAAAGGCAATGAGCCTTTGATAACAATACTCAAACATCTGACAAGCAGCTCTGGCTGTGACAGCTTCAGTGATTTAAGAAGTTACTGCTTTTTCTGGTACCAGCCACTATTCCCATAGGAAGGTCATCAGAAGGGTGTATGTGCTTGCTCCTCCTCTGCAGCATTTTGTGGTCTGGCTTATTAGTTTTAAACAGCTGATAAAAGGGAATAGGCAGAAGGCAGAAATAATTTGAACTGCAAGAGCAAAACATCAGAAAAAAAGATGCAGCCTTTGTCCCTCACATTTGTTTTTACCTTATTAAATGTGGCAGCTGTTTCAGTTCCTGTTCAGAGATCCAATTAATTTAAAACCAAGATAAAGAAGTTTGGCTTATTATTTACCCATGGTATTCTGTCATGAACTTCCCCAAATTCACTTCTGCTAGTCAGTAACACAATATACTAACCTACATTTTTCTTGGACATGGTGAAAAATGTAAGTTCTCAAAAGTTTCTATCTCAAACACAGATATATCCCTCATTTGTATTAGCTGTCTCATTTTCACCACAAATGTCAGTCTCCTAAAGACAAGTTTACCAAAAGTAAATGAAACAAGAAAGTAAATCAAAGAAGGGGCTAGGTTTTTCCTCCCTACACATCTTAATCACACATTTGGAAAATGCATAAGCTGCTATCAGGCTATAAAATAACAGACTTATTTCTAATTTTCTTTTTTTTAACATAAAGTGTAAAATATTTCTAATTTTCTACTTTAAAAACAATTGAAATTCAAGTAGAAGTAACCTTATAGCTTTATGTCTTTTGTAAACCTTACCTTATAATAATTTTCATCAGCGCTAAGAGCTTTAGAAAGTCCAAAGTCACTAATTTTGGCATAATGTTGAGTGACTAATAGTACGTTCCTTGCAGCCAGATCCCTATGAACAAAGTTATTCTCCTCCAGGTATTTCATCCCCATGGAAACCTGATGCACCAGCTCTGTTATGTTCTTTTCTGTTACATGTCTGAAAATGATAATTGCATTTTTAAGAGATCAGGAGTTAATTTTCTTGAATTTTTATTGTATTCAAATATTAATTATTACTAGGAACTTCTCCACATTATCCTAGAAGCTTGATTCATTTAGCTAAGCTTTAATTAGAACAGGCAACATCAGAATGTGCTGAGCAAAATGATAGGTGATGACATCAATAAATGAGCAACTGAAGGATGTGTGAAAGTTCTTTTATTTATTCACAAGGCACAGTTTTACCACAAACATTTGACAGCTAGAAGACTTGTACAAGGTAATAATGCCTCAGCGATGAGTAACCACAACATAGATTACTATATTAGCAACATATCTAATGATCCTATGGTTCTATGATCTACTTAAAATTGCCCCTAAGGAAAGTGAAAGGGACCTGTACCATTTTTCTTTCCATTGGACATGTCCTATGAAGTGGAATCAGAAGTTACATACCTATTTTTTTGCAAAAATTTATTCAACGGCCCAAGTTCAGCCATTTCCATTACTAACATCCAGGCCTCAGCTTCACATATGCCTATCATTCGGACAATATATGGGTTATCCAGTTGCTGCATTACATTTGCTTCTCTCAGCAGTTCATCCTTCAGAGCTGGATCATTACTCTCATTCTTAAGAATTTTTACAGCCACAGGCTTGGCACCCCTACAAAAGAATCCAGTTCTGTGATTAGCTGCTGAAAAATCTGTGTGCAAGTGCACAAAACCTTCATCTGATGTTTCCATGTTACACACATGTGAAAAAAGGCTGAAGAGACATTCAGAGGGGCCAAAATCCCAACTGTAACAGAAATATTTATCAAGTGCTCAGAACAGAGCTAAACAACAGAGAGGATGGAAAAAAACTGAGAAAATTATAATCATAAAAATGTCTTAACAAGCCTAAAAACAAAAGTATCAGACAAAGTTTTATTGATTGTTCCAGCAAGAATGTCATAAGACCTTTTGAGCAAGAAAAGCCATACAAGACTTTCTATAAATGAGATCTGGGTGTGAGTCTAGAACATGCCAAATAGCAAAGCCCCAAAGCAGTGCTCTAAATCTTGAGAAATGAAACCTACCCCTGCAGCCTTTCGCTCATACAAATAAACAAAAGAGTGACTGATGACATGGGCAGAGCTCAAAGTGTGATAGAGTAGCAAATGCACAAGCTGGGACCAAAGCCCTTCAAGTCCCCTCAGAAAAATGATTCCTAGCTCTGAAAACCTTGGTTAAAGAAATGTCTTCAGCTTCAAGTGGAGAAGTGTATGCATAATCAGCCCATGCATTTGGACAACATACTGATCATTTTAGTATGAATGTGCAGGGTCTGTTGCTCCCAGTTCAGCCAGTATAAACAGGCTTTATTCCTACTGCAATTACATGTTAAATGAGGGCACAGTATGTGCTGTGATTTTAAAAAACAACATGCTAGCTTCATGAAACGGGTATTTATCAAACTTACTTTAGGTGACAATCTCTTTGCAAAAGGTAAGCTGTCTGTGGCACTCTAGACTATTTCTCAAATAGAGTTAGCATAGATGGGAAATACTGAGCAGCATGACTGCCCATAAAATCCACAGAGGAATGCAATAGAATTCCCTCTCTACTGTACCTGATATGAAAGAAAATGGTCATTAGGGGTGGTTCCCCCATGTAGAGTCAGAAATAATGTCTAGGGGGTGACTATGCTGCAGGCAAAGTGGTGTCTGCAAACAGAGGAAAAGAAAATGTGTGTAGAGAAAATGAGTGTGTAAGTATATCTACAAGGAGAGAAACTGAACAGAAGCACAAATTACTTAGGTACAGTCAATCAGTCTGAATGATGTGCAAAGATTACTTGAGCACTGAAAAAAAAAGTTCAGGACATCACATACAAGTCTCAATAAAAACAGTCTCAATGTCACAATGTCTCGATGAACACTTACTTTTTCATTTTATAGAACCCTTTCTTTACAGTACCAAAGTTGCCAGAGCCAAGTTCTCCTTCCTCCAATGTTAACAATTTCCTGTCAAGAGTGACATTTTTTGGTTTCATTTCATCTGGATCAGCATATGGACTTTCATAGACCTCAGTGTCCATGGGTAAGGCCTCTCTCTGATCACCTGAAGTTCAATCAATGAAAAAATCAGATATTACAGTGACATTTTTGCTGCTACAGCCACTATATTCACAATTCGTATGTTCAGAATCATTGGTGTGTTGAAGTGCTTATAAAGAAACCTCCCTGGATGTGTTTAAGGACAGGTTGAATGGGGCTCTGAGTAACTAAGACTAGTGTTCCTGCCAATGTCACGCAGGATTAGAACTAGATGATCTCTAAGGTCCCATCAAGCCTTGATGATTCTATGATTCTATGGGCCTTTCCAACCTTGACCATTCTATGATTCTATACCATTCTGTGATTGTATAATTTATAAAAAACACACTCTGTCCAGATACAGGCACTTTAGAACACACCAAGAGAGTTACCTCCACCTGTGGACATACTCTAACTATTAAATATCTGTATAACGTGAAACCAGAGTGTCCCTCAACAGAAGGAGTGTTAAAGGCTGGACTTTTTCCATAGTATTATCTATTAGTTAACTCAGATGGTCACTCAGTAAGAATGCTACTTCATATGTAGTTCATTCTTAGGTATCATCCTTAGTTGTACACTAGAGAAAGCCTGATTGTAAGTTTCATAGCGTGGATGCAGCAGGGGATAATTCTTTCAATGAAGTGTGGGGATGCAGCTGTTGGACTCAATAAAGTAATAATCTTTCATTTTAACATGGAAAAAGTGGTTTCTGCTAAATGACTTTTACTACAGATGGTGCCATTTGGCAGTTTCAGCTAACATTCCTGAGCTACGATGCTGGGTATATCAATACACAAGATGGTGTGAAATAAGTACAAGAAAACAGAAACTTGAGAAGAGATCTCTGGCATAAAGAAAAAAATGCTACTAGTAACAGAAATTACTCTGCTTACCTCTTTCTGCTCCTGCAAGGCTTCTATTTCTTTGCAGCACATAAGGATTAAAAGATGCTTCATCTGGTGGGTGGCTAATAGTTGGCTGAAGCTGTAGCACGCAAATAGAGGTTTTATGTTTAGTAAGGAATAGGTAAGTTAAATATTTTTTTCCCAAGAATTATCACATAATCATTGCAAGTAACAAATAGGCGAGACATAATCAGAAACAGATCCAAGAAATTAATTCTGTAGGTTATTCTTTAAATAAATATGACAGCCAAATGAAACACACTGCTGAAGCACAGAATGTTATCACAACTATTACAGAGCATTTGATCTGAAAGAATCAACTGTAATGGGTTGTGCACAAATCTTATTCTGCAGATGCTAAATTTACATACTCTTTTCAAATCTGCCCTGTAATACAATTAGTCATTTCTTTTCAGTCTGTCTCCAACATACTTCGCTTCATCTAGGCCTTTGAGAAATTCCTAGCACAAATGAAAAGTAAAGTCCTTCCCTGTTTCTCTTGTGGATGTTCAAGATTTACTCCATTTGAAAGAAACAGATTTAAAATAATTTTTATGAGGAAACTGCCTCTCAATCAAAGTCAAGTGATCCACCCAGTTGGACAAAAGAAAAAACATTTCATTACACAGAGCTTACAGCAGACACCAGGCAGGAAGCCAATACTTAACAAGATTCTGGCCTAGTGGGATCAGCATGATGACATCAGGGATGGTAAAGGTAGTATTATGGACTTGGATCACTCGGTCTTGTGGAACAGTGTTGAAAGGCCATATCATGTCAGGGCAATCCACAAGACCCATCAGATAATTCTGAGATCACAGGGGGATCAAATTGACAGGGATCAAATGGATCTCAAGAATAAGAAGGAGCAATGGTGCAAAACAGTATCATAGTTTTCCTTTTTTCAGCTTAGCGCACCTTGCACAAGTCTGCTAGCTAAGAACTGTAATTCCATCATCTGTATCACCCTATTTCACACACAGGCCATTCACTAACATGAAAACCCCTCAGCCTCCTCCAAGCTAAAGAGACCCAGCTCCCTCAGCCTTTCTTCATAAGGAAGGTGTTCTACTTTCTTCATCATTTTTGTTGCTCTACGCTGGACACCCTCCAGCAGCTCCATGTCCTTCTTGAACTGAGGGTCCCAGAACTGGACACAATACTCTAGATGCAGTCTCACTAGCGCAGAGTAGAGGGGGAGAAGAACCTGCTAACCCTTACTGATGCACCCCAGGATGCTGTCGGCCCTCTTGGCCACAAGAGCACATTGCTGGCTCATAGTCATCTTGCTGTCCCTTTCTCTTACACTGCTCTCCAACAGGTCAGTCCCCAACCTATACTGGTCCCTGGGGTTCTTGCCCACATGCAAGACTCTGCACTTACCCTTGCTGTACTTCATTCAATTTCTCTCTGCCCAGCTCCCTAGCCTCTCCAGGTCTTGCTGAAAGGCAGCGCAGTTCTGCTGGGGTGTCTGTTCCTGTGTGACTTGGTCTACGTGATCCTGCTGTGGCAGGGGGATTGGACTAGATGATCTTTTGAGGTCCCTTCTGATCGCTAATGATTCTATGATTCTGTGATTCTATGATTGCTATTAGGTGAAGATTGTATATCTCAGCATGTGAACTGGCATATTTTTGACTGACCAAACAGAATAAATGTATGTCAAAATCATAGAATCCATTCTCCAGTGCAGAACAGCTGGTAAAACTACAGCTCTGGCCGAAAATACAGCTGGCTCATCAAATGGTTTGTATAGAGAAATTTCTTCTCTTTGAAATTTAAGAACAGAATAGAGAATCAGAAATGGTTATTCAGAAACTGCATTTAAAAAATTAATTCAGCTTTCCTGTGGTTGTGAAAGAATCTCTGCAGTTCTGAATTGGAAATGACAGTGACATCAATCTAAAAAAGCAGATTCTCTTTCTCAGAGACACACCCATGTTAAGACTTATGATAATGTCTTACCTATAGTTAGTGTTAGCTTAGTCAACTAATATGTATTGATGTGTGCAATGACATACTTAATTGTTGTAGTTTGATTAAACAGCTTAAAAACAGCTTTTTCTTTAATATTTCTCATTGAGTTGAAATTTGAAGTTTCAGGAGTACCTTTTCTAAGTAGTAACTTGGAAATAGTGTACATCACTCAGAAAATCTTAGATATTTCTTGTTAGTACTGCAACATATATAATCATGTTAGGTGGCACTTTGTATCCATTTGAATAGGACTTTCTATCAGAAAAGCTGCAATTTTTCTTTTGAAGCCAAAAGATGTTGACTACCAGTTGTGGAGGAGGTATGTATCTTTGCATGTAGAGTAGTCTAAGTAATACTAAAATTTCAATGTTATTTACCTGTCATTTAAATCCACAATACTTTGGGCCCTACATTTTAAAAGCAGCAAGTTTAATTCTACAGTTCTTTTTATGATAAAGGGATCTTTGTCTTAATACAACAAAAACATGGGATATTGCTTTTTGTATTCATACTGAAAGAAGAGAATGGGCAAAATTACCTAGGACTTGCGTGTCCAATAGCAGAATAATCCCTAAGCAAGTTTGGTAGCATTACTCCCACTTACTGTTTGCATTATAATATGAACAAAATGGTTCTAAAAGCCCAAAATCTGCTGTTTGTAGTGAAGATTATAATTTTAATCATAGAATCTTTAGGGATGGGGAGGGACCTCGAAAGATCATCTAGTCCAATCTCCCTGACACAGCAGGATCACCTAGACCAAGTGAAACAGGAACATATCCAGGCTGGTCTTGAACGTCTCCATGAAGAATATGCGTATGAATGCAACGAGTACTAAAAGTGCTACTTATTTGTAGGTTAATAATTTTAATTTGCAAAACGCAAATGCCTGCGCAGGATTCTAAAGCCTAAACCCACCTGCATTGCATGACAGATAAATCAGCATAAGCTTCGTTCATAAGTTCTAATCGCCACTAGGTGGCACGAGTACATTTAGATTCTTAACTAAATCGACAATTTCCTATTCGTGAGAAAAATAGATTGAAAATTTTTGAGCAGAATAATTATATAACATTACCAGTTTGTAAATTAAAAATAAAAACTAACATAATTTCCAAGACTGAACAAATATAAAATGTAAATTATCTGGTTTACTGTCTGAAGGTTTTTTACATAAGGGAAGTAACTTCCCAATTAACCACATCTAGAGTAAAACATGCATGTTGGGGTCAATAAGGGCAGTAAATCTTGAAAATGCTCGGACTTTTGTATACAGTCTAAAATTCAGAAATATATCTGTGTGACATACACTGTCTAGTGTGTGACAGTATGCAATTTTTGTTAGATGGCTTTAGAACGTGTTTCCTGACTGTATGTATATTTGTACAGTATGACAGTACATTAAAAATGAGATATACAGTATATGTTAGACATACCCTTTAATTTGAGGAGAATCGGGGAGACCTTATCACTCTCTATAACTACCTGAAGGGAAAGTGTAGACAGGTGTGGGTCAAGCTCTTCTCCCTGGCAACTAGTGATAGAATGAGAGTGCATGGCCTGAAGCTGCACCAGGGGAAGTTTAGATCAGATGTTAGGCCATGGAAAATGTGATCAAACATTGGAATAGATTGCCCAGGGAGGTGATGGAGTCCTCATCCCTGGAGGTGTTTAATGAAAGACTGAATGTGGCACTCAGTGCCATGGTCTAGCTGATGTGGACATGGGCTGGACTTGATGATTCTAGAAGTCTTTTCCAACCTCAATAATTCTGTGATTCTGTGAGAATGTTTTAACTTTGAACAGCATCATACATCTAATTATTTTTATGCCTGCTCATTTTTGTTGAGGAACAAGTGGAAATAAATAAATAAACAAGCCAAAAGGTACTCATTGGTGGAAGGGACCACATGCTATTCTCAGCATGCACAAAAAGCTCATACCTACATGCTTTACAACATCTATTGTGGGACAACATAGTAGTGCAGCAGCATCTTAAGTAGCACATGGATGGTTTCCCTATACTCTCTGACACCTCACCATCTTTCCAATACTTCTTGTGGCACTTTACACTTGCCCACATGTAATTACCATAAACACATAACAAGATTTGTGCACACATGTTCTGTAAGAATATAATTCATGGTTGATAATAAAAAATTGTTCCCTAAACATCATCAGTGACAGCATTGTGTAAGAAAGGCAATTTTCTGATTAAGAATTATAATTGAGTAGAAATACAATTTTGTTCTGTTTTTTTAAAAAATATTTATCAAATTTTATTTATAGACATGTTGAGATCTGTGTTCAAAATGAAAGACAGTAGTTTAAAATAGTCCCTTGATTTTTAAGTCCCATTGTTTTTTGTTAAAAAAATCAAGACCATAATTATGCATATGATGAGGGAAGAAGCAAAAAACTTAATAAAATCTTTACAATGTGATTGTTAGTAGATTGTTAGACACAGATTTAGCAATAGCAAGCCAAAAGAGCAGTAACAAAGAGTGAAATTAGTCAAGTGTAAGTTCTTTTAACTCAATCAGAAAACTAAAAATATTATATGAGGCACCTTTTTGCTGCCAGCCTTTGGAAAGGTGTATGATTTGATTCTTGAGATAATTCCACCTCCTGCCCATGTCTAGAAACCACAGTGTCAAAAAGGAACAACAAATGTGTCAAGACAGTAAAACTGAAATCCCATTTTCTGACCAAATTACAAATGATCTATGTGACAGGACAAGAAATATGTTCTGTGTTCTCAGCATGATGCCACATAGCATTATACTACCAGCAAAACTTACAGGCATTACTATAGAACACCAACCAGTCAACTGTTTAAGCCCCACCTCCCTTTTTGGTCACAATTACTGTGAGTATTTTTGGCTAGATTGTTTCTGTAGTATTTCTGAATGCCTAGTTTCAAAAACATTCTGTCCTCGTTTCTTCATCAGAATGTTTCATAACTTTTTATGTCATAGAGTTGATGTTTTAATGCTGATTACTTCTTTTAGAACATCATACCATTTAGTAAAATAAGCTGCTGCTTATAACAGATAGGTTATCTGTTCTCTTTCAGCAGACAAAAATGTGAAATTGGTGCAGCTCTATGTGAATGAGTAGCGCCAGTGATTATGACTCTATGTCCAAGGATGAGACAGGGAGTTTTCATTAGCATAAACTCTAAATTTTAAAGGATCATGGGCAGGAGCAGATTTGTATTTGTATTTCATGATAGAAAGATCATGTAACAACATAGATGCTCCTTTTGTTTTATATTCTCAGTGACCCAGAATAGTGGCATCTGTGATTATGCAGACTTGCAAAATACAAATATTTTAACTGTCTTCCTGAAGATCTAAAATAAAAAATTAAGTAGGTAGATATAGCTGTTAAGATCAGCAGGACTGAGTTACATAATTCTGAAGTTTTCCAGTTTAATAGCATTTCTCCGGGAACAGATAGGTACTCTAAGCCAAGAACTGTAAGATTAACTTTGTACCATTCCATTCTCTTTAGATCAAATCTGATGCTTATTTTCTTGCAAAATAAGACCAGAAGTACAAAGTGATTAGTGACTTTCATGTCCTAAAGTATACAAAACCAAAACAATTCTTGTGCTTTGCTTTACGTTTAATACAAGTCTGGATACAAGCACACCATAACACTGGACAGTCATCTTCTCACACGCTCTCCTTTCCCCAGGATCATGAATGTTTAAGCATAGTTTTGCAATAATGAATTACAGAGTGTGTGTTTATGTGTGTTTACATTCAATTCAAATTATTCCAGCATCAATAGGACTGCTGTGAAGGAGTAATGCAATATATTTATATAGTACCACTTAAGTTGTTTAATGAATGGAGTTCATTAGTGTTCTGGCTTCACCAGAACAGTTTCAAACATAGTCCTATATTTGAATTCTAATAAGATCATTCTCTAATGTCATCAAATATATGATTCTCCCCCCTGCCTTCAGGTTACTTCATTTTCTCTATAAAATAACAACCAAACATTCTATAAAATGATAACCACAGATTTCAACATCTAGTTAGGTGAATTGAGGAAAAGGTGCCATAATATAGCTACAATGGCTGTGTAATGTTTTTAACTAGTATTTTTTGACAGGTGGGTTAACATCAGCATGAATAAATGCACAATAAGGGGGGAATCAGAGATGAAAACTACTATAACTTCAGTTGGGTTATCAAGCACTGGAACAGAATATCCAGAGCAGTGGTTGAGACACTATTCCTGGAGGTATTTAAATACAGTTTAGTGGTGGACTTGGCTGTGTTAAGTTTATGGTTGGACCTCATTATCTTAAGAATTTAAAAGACGATGATTCATGATTCTAGAATTGCTAAAGGTCATGTACAAAACAGATGCAGTATACAAGAACGTAACACTCTCAACCCTTCTCTTGTGTGTGCCTGCAAATGTAGCAAAGGAACTCTTGGTAATGCATTTTTGTGCTGTTCTATTCCTATCTGGATATATACAGTGTAGCAGTTTTAAATTCGAGCCCATTAGTCTTTCCACAGATCTTTTACACAGCGACTTTCTCTTGCCTGTGTTACTGAACTTTAGCCACCTCTCAATGTATTTAGCATTGTAAAGCAGTTGGTAACTTTAGTGTTTGAACTGTTACTAACACGTCAAGTGAGATGTGAAGCACTCCTTGTTCTTACAGCAATGTTGTTATAGAAGCAAAAAGCACAAAAACTGATGTTAATCCCAAGCAAAAAGGCTTGACCTGTGCATTTATATTCTGTATAAACATACTTTTAGAAGAAATATATTGATTTAATACATGTGACTAATTATCACTTTCAGGCATCATGAAGAGATCATACTTGGCTAAACGCAACTGCAAAGTGCTACTTACTGACCAAGATTTTAGGCTGATGCTGAAATTAAAATTATAATCTGAGCTACATTCTCAGCTACTTTAAACAGCCTTTGAACTGACTTCCAGTTTTGCACATGATGTGCATATTTAATTGTACTTTTTCAAGCAGCTGTCTGTACTGCCTTTATGGTAATGCTGCTTAACACCAATGTTTGTGTTAGTCTTTAAAAAGCATTCTTAGATGAATACTTAATCAGAGATAGCAGCATTACTGATCTAAACTTAGGCTGTACTCAAGGCCTGTTATTATTATCTTATAAACTTTAGATAAACGAATTAAGTACTGGGGGGAAAGTGGAGAATTTGAGAAGTATACAGAAGTTGGCAGTTCACTGTAATGTCAAAAACTGGTTTTAGGCTCATATCAAAGCTCCTTTGTAGGTTTAAATACATACTGAAGAGAAAATCTACAAAGTAGAAGGGTATCAAAATCACCTTATGTCTAACTATGGAATGTGGTAAAAGGCTAGAAAACTCTTGTCTAGCTATATCTACCTGAAAGCAAGGCATATACTCTTGAGTAATCACCTAAGCGCCTTCTTCTGAATGAAAAGGGCAAAGCAGAAACTGATGGAAACTAATTTCACCACTTTTAGGCTGAAGTGATAACTGCATGAGTATATGTCTCTCTCTTGCTTCAAAATTCCTAAAAAGCAAGCCTTTATGATTTGCTGAATGACTGAATATTCACTTGAGTTCATTAATGATAGTCAAGATTAATCATACCCTGGTAGCAGGACTGTATCATGCACCTGTAATGCATCCTTAACAACTTGGCATGGTGTTATTGCAATATACTGATGGAAAGTGAAAATGTTGGCCCATTTACTTTCATCATGCAGTCATGAACATCAGACCCCCTGATCAGATATAGATTTTAACTTCTTCTTTTGTAAACTAGATAGCTAAAGATTTATTTAATTTACACTTGTTTACATTTAAACTGCCAATTTTTCCATAGATAATCTAAAACCTACTTAGTATTGCCATATTTAATGTGCTTGTTCCATCACTGTAACTGTGCGTTATAGTAATGGACTGGGTGATATACATGATGTCTTAAGTGCTTAAACTTCACAATAGTTCTTGTAAATGGTATAGGTTCAAATCATGGGAAAACTTTTTTTTTTTTTTGTAAAGGCATTTATTTAGGTTGTGTAATTTCTCACCATTTAGAAGGGTACCTTCTGACTTTTCCAAAATTGGTGGTATGAAAATAGTTGTTTATGGACTCATAGGGACTCAACAGTACTAAAACAAATGTAATTGCCTATTTAAACAAAACCACTTTTTTTACATAATACAGGGTTGCAGCAAGATAATGACAAGGCTCTCCAGGGACTAGTGAAATAACTAAATTAAACTCCCTATTTCAAAGGAAATCAACTACTGCTGAATGAGATGGTGTTATATCTCACACCTCAGGTGGCTCTTCTAATCAATGCATTCTAAGAACTTAAGTAATTATAATCACAGATGGGCTTGGTCACTGTTCATGGAGCTAATGAAAGTATTTGCCTTACTTTCACTGTGCAGTGATTCAACCCTAATGAAAAGTCTCTTGCACACACCAAATATGAAAATAAATTGGAACTCTGCTTCTGCTTCAGTCAGCAGATTCTCAAAATAGAAAATATAAACAAAGCAGGGCCTCTCCCTCCTAGTGTTGATACAGTCAATAAAGAATGTGACCATCAGTGCAGGTATTTTGCATATGAAAAATACTGATTTCACAAACATTAGACACATAGAAGTAGTCCTTAATTTTAAACGATAAAAAGCTCATACAAAACTCTGATAAAAAAATAACCTAGAATATCCAAGGCTTATTCTTTTCAACCTACTGTATATACCCTTAGAAAAACTAATTAACTGTTACAGTAATATTCAAACATTAGGATCCTTGAGTAGTACATAACTGTAAGCCTTCTTAAATGGACACTACTGGTGTATCACCATGTACTCTTACCTTAGAAGGAGTCCCAGGAAGACGAGTGTTAAAAACATTATCTGTAAATAATCAAATGTAGAAGAAAAAGATAAGCAACATACTGTAAGAACAGAGAATTTTACATAGGGACAAACTTTCCAGTTTTCAAATCACATTACACTGTTTCTTTCAGCATATTTATGAGGTTTTGTTTATAGTGTGCAGCAGACTCTGTTACTTGCAGTCACAGAGACAAAAGTATGTGCAGTGCCTAACTGATTAAAAGGAGTGTGAATACTATGGGCAAATATCCTCTCACCACAGCACTGGTATACAGTTAGAATGACAGAAGATGGCCCTAGGAGAGCATCACTTCTGGAATGGCACAACTTTGTCTGAGTTAGACAAAGATCAGGTGGAAGCATTTTTCTCTCCTGACACTCAGAGCAAGAGGGATGGGCAGGGTCTCATTGGTATTTGACATAATATTAATGAACAGACCAAAGAGCATACTGGACCTCTCCTCCCGAGTCATCATTATCTTTCTGATGCCCATTTTCAGAATCCCTTGCAGCCAATCCCTTCTTCCTTCCCATTCTCCTCATTGTGTGAAACAACCAATGCCTTATCTACCAGCAACTCATCTGCTGGCTGCACCTCTCACTGCACCCAATCTGAATGCCTATAATTGTGCCGCCAACAGAGAGTGCTGGGATGACCATCTTGTTAGATTTTGTAGGACACGTAATGAATACTGACACTTCAAGCAGCAAAGCACATTTTGGATCTGACAATAATTTAGAGCCAGCAGTAAGTTGGAGGCCTATCTTAAGCTCCAGGATCTACCTCCACCCTGTGTGATCTGGCAGAACTTTGCTTATATTTGGAAGTACTGAAATTTAACATCTAATTTATTTTTTTTTTAATCCAACTACAATCTATACTGGCACAGGAAAAATGCAGACATCTTTAACATCATTAGCATGGCGATATACAGATATATATATCAATGCAATAGGAATGACTCACCATTTTCTGAGCCAAACTGTGGACAAGGAATGGTAAGAACCCTTAATAATCCATCTGGTTTGTATGAGTAATGCTCAACTAACTGCCAAAATGAGAGGAGGGGAGAAAACCAACAAGACAGAAAGAGTAAAAAAGATATGAAAAGGTAATGGAGGTATCATTAAATATATAGTCTCTTAAAACTCTGTGCATATGTACAATAATTGCTATAGATGACAGCAAATGGAACTGAGCGTACAACAGATCTCAACTTCACATTTTTTACCTCATCTTTACTTCACTGTAACAGAGATGCATATTTCTGAAGTAACCTTGTGGATAAAGTTGAAGCCTGACCCAGGAATTGTATTTGAAATATGTTCTATGGCTGATTCTGCCACTAGCCAGATCTGTAACTCTTAAGTAAATCTTCATATAATCTAAAATTTCCCATCTTGTCTTTTATTTTTTTCCTTTTTCTTCAAGATAGGTATAACTACAGTGCAGTAGTTTCATTGGATTTCAAAGTCACAGAAAGATGTAAGCAGTTACTAAATGTATAGCACCAATATTTATGTCGGTTTCTGTTCCTGAATGATCCTCTCAATACTCTTTTGTTATAGGTTTATTAATGCTATTTTGGCTTTGTTGCATTGTAATATAAAGGAGGTTATGTGTGAGTAAAAAAGCTGCAGACATTTAAAAAAATAACTTGCAAGCTGCTTTTAAATTTCCAGTAACTCCAGGAAAGAAATACACAGGACATTTACAGGAAAGGCTAAGAGTTAATACATGCAAGTAAGGACTCATTTTTTAGATTTGTGACTTACTTTTCTTGCTTTAATAGAGTATTAAGTGAGAGGATATAAGAGATTTCTGCAGCAGTTTCAATCCCCTCAGAATATTCAATTTACACAGTCATTTCTTCAGTATTCAATTTTATTATTGACTATGGCACAGCCAACTACGCATTCTGTAATTGTTTAATCCTTACAAGGTTTCAGACATACGTTGGTGGCAACTTGTGTCAAACTCCTTTCTCAGTCTTGACAGTAGAGAGTTTCAAAACCAAAGAATGCAGTATATGTACAGCATCTTAAATCACTGCACTTATGCTTCCTAGAATTCTTTTTGACTGCTGCATAAAGGGCATTAGCAAAAGACTACACCTAGCATATCTATTACTGAATACAATCACTTGCAAATGCTAATGGGCCTCCATTCTAGAGAATGTTCAGCTAAATAGATAATAATTACAGCAATTTTTATCCCAGTCAAGCTACAATGTCACATTTAAAAATTACTAAACCGTCTAGACTTACACATCTTGCCACATTAACACACATTTTCATCACATATATAAGCCACCTAAAGTGGGAAACATGACAAGTAACCTGCCAAAACATGTTGTTGTTTGGCTGAAGACAGCTGATGCACAGCAAAATAAAAAAGCTACTTTGATCTGCTATATGGAAACACAACAACAGATATCTCAGTGATTACCATTTAACAGACCTGCCAGAGAGTGTCAAATCTTTTTCCATCTGGTATTGAGAGTTTTCCTGTCTTATCTCTGTCAATACGGTAATGCAGCACTTTTCCATCATTCAGTAGACACAAGGCATAGGAACCATTGTTGTCCCTTTCTCGGATACTGTAGGAATAAGAGAGAATTATGTTTTACTAGGTTGTGCTTTACTAGGAGTGAGCGCCCAGGTGGAAATTAGTTTTTAAATCACACCTTCCTTTAAGCTTTTTAATTAAATCCAATGTAAAAACACCAATGCAACTTCACAAGTTTTTTAATTCTTTCATTTATTTCTTAGTGCCAGTTGTTGTCAGATAAAATTCCCTAAAATTTTATTTTCCCTTACAAAAAAGCTTAAAAAGGCTACAAAAAAGGCAATAGAAGGCAATCAGAAAATCCACCACATGGAACTCTTTGCTAGGCAGCTACACAAGAATGCACATAGTGCTCTCCAAGTCAGAAAGATATGAATGCTTTTGCAACAAAGCTCATCAAAGTCAGAGGGTAGGATCCAGCATATATAAGCAGCTATAGTCTCATTCCCTGTACAGCTGACCTAAGATTAGAAGACAACAGGTAAGTGTCTTCATTAAAGCAAGACTTCTCTCCCATGTCTTCTATTTTGAAATAAAAAGAAAACAGGAAAGGCATAATATAATACATTAAATGCATATATTGTGAAATGAAAATAATGGGAAAATCTTTGTGCACTGAAACTGATTATTGTTTGGCTGGGAATTTGAAGAAAATCTTACATTTCTATAATCATTGTTCCTATACTTTCTGTAGAAACATTAGTACTTTATACAAGATTTCACATAAAATTTACATGATATTTCAAATGGTCTTGAGATACATGTATCTGGTCTAAATTTCACTAAGAAAATATGAGGGATCACAGAATAATAGAGAAACCCTGTCTACAGTTCATTGGTCACCAGGATGATCTCCTTCATCCAGGACAGCTGCAAACAACATCTGAGATGCCTGGAAACACTGCTGTATAAATACCCATAAGGCTTATTCTCACTGAAACCAGCATCTTCTGGTGACTGGACCCAGAGTAGACAGGGATTTTCTACTAGCTGAATTATAGTTGCCATAGCACTTCTGAGATTAGAAAGCAGGTTTTTTTTTCTTTCAGTTTGCGCTGGCATTGTTCACTTGCTCCTAAAAGTAAGGCAGCAATAGCTACTTCAAAACTTTCTGGAATAATTCAGCAAAGCTGAAGTTCTAGTGTGCACAGAAATTTACTTGGTCCCTTTTGATTTTTTTTAAAGCTCTGAGAACACATATAGCAGGGTTTGCTTGCTAAGTTGGTGAGAAACTTCACTGCTGCAACACTTGCTTATTACATCTCAGAAGACTTCACAGACAAGCATTGAATTATGCTCCTTAGATAATTCAATCAATGCTGATGGTAAAGCTGCATCTTCTCTAAACTAGTCATTCAACTACTTTTTCCAAGCAGAATGATTCCTATTGCCTAAGATGTGAAGTGGGCATTTGCTAAAGGAAAATGTAATAAAGGCCAGAGATTTTCTGAAACAAAAGTAACTAGCCTAGTGCCTTTAAAGTAATTTGAAACATACTGTGGTTTTCCGTGGCCTGAAGGTATTTATTGGCTGTTTCCCTTTGCTGATTCACCAGGGGAGAGCAACAGGTTCTTCTGAAATAATTCTTTTTTCTTCCTCTGACTTGCTTTCATCAAACAGATCTTGGAAAAAGTATTTTCAGAATAGAAGGTATTGTTTCTAACCTGCAAATCTGCGGCTGTTCATTAAATTCAGTCTTCTGTTCAGAATAGAGCACAAGTAAGATTATAAAAATACCATGGATTGTTTTCCAGTAACAAATGTCTTCCATGTTTTACATAAGGAAGTGGTGTCAAGAACAAAATGGGCTTGTCTGAAATGTATTCTCATTGGCAAAACTTGTTGCTATCACAGAAGGCATCATAAATGCTTCTTGACAGCACAAGCATCAATACATCATGATTCCTAAGGATGATAGCTCAGATCCAAGCAGTTACCAGGGTCCAATGCAGGATTTAAACAGGGTTCAGGTTTAGAAGGTTGTAGCAGCTGCATTTCTGACCTCTGCCTACCCTCCAACCCAACAGCTATTTAACTCTGAAGATGATTGCATTTAAATCATGTCAATCTCTGTCAGAGAGTTCTATCACTGCACACAGAAAATGTGGCATTCTAACACTTATGATGAACGCAGTCCAGGGGTAGCCACGCTCTTTTGGATTACAGCCCATGTGTTCTTCTAAACTACAGACATTCTGTAAAATGTAACCATTTTCAAAATGTTGAGTGAAAAAAATTAAAAATCCAGTTACACTGTTGTTGCAGTTGTTCACTGCAACACACTGTCTGCTTTAAATTTCTCTGAAATTGCACAGAATATTTACTGTACTTCAGTGCTAACTAATAACAAAAAATATCTTCTTTTTAAAAAAGCTTTTTTTTTCAATAAAGAGGAAGCCAACAGTGCAATTTTGTCTGGTCTTCCATTTCATGCCATTACAGAGAGCTACAGATCTATAGACTTAAAAATATAAAGATAATAAACACCTGTAAAGAAACAACCTTTCATCCACTGGGATTAAACAGTAACATCAAAACCTTCACCAAGAGATTTCCCAGAGAAGCCCTGATGTATCTAGATCTTCTGGGGTATATTTTTCAAAACAGCCATTTTAGAAGGCATTGAGAAACTCAAGTTGTAAAACAGCTCACAGGAGGATTAATTACAGACATTTTAATTTTCATGTTTGACTATTTTTTATGGTTTTGTGAACAGAACCCAAATAGCAACCAATAAGAATTCCAGAGTATCACTACAGACTGTGTAAACAGCTATCCATTCTCTCCTTTGGTAAAGTCTGTATTTTAGCTTGGACACAAGCAGAACAATGTCCTAATTTTTTTTGTGCTTCCAAGTGAAAAGCCCAATAACCTTTCTTTCTAAAGGGGCAAAATCCCTGAGGATAAAAAACTAAATTGTCTTACAACATGCCTCATTCACTGTGTAGTAAAAACACAAGTCACAGCATTTAACAGTGGAGAATAATGAAGGAAATAAAACTGTCAAAGTGTTTGTGTTAGGAGTGCTGTGAAATTCTTCTCACTTCTGGATTCAAAAGTGTCTTACAGCTTGTTTTCAGTTTTGTATTGTCTTCTGACAATACCTGTTTTCTTGGCATTGGAGATACTGGCATTCCTTACTGCTGATCCAGCTCCAGCCATTCCCTTCTTGTCTGTTAAGGCCCACTCTCTTGTGATGGCTATCCATTATTGCTTGGAGTATCTGCAGCACACTGCACTTGTTCCAAGTAAAGAATAAATATGATGCCTTCTGCAAAAGCATTGTACAAAGTTAAAAATGGGTTGACTGTGGTCTTCACTTACATAACCTCTTCTCCCCTGTTTAGTAACCCATTCAAAGTTGTTTCAGAAATGTCAGTGCATTACATAATTCAGGAGATAGCTCAGCCACATGCTATTGCACTCTATAATAGAATCTTCATCTCTTGGTAAGACTATTGTATGATTCACTGTGACAAAACACCTTCATGAGAAGAAATGCATCACTGTCATCCATTTTGCAGGCATTGCCCTGCAAGCAAAATACAGTATACTTCACCCAAACCATAACAAATGGCTTTGCTGTATGATTGCACTGGCAACATGGGATCTTCTCAGTCAGGAATTGCTTAATTGCTTCACAGCTCTTCAGTCTGCCACCGAAGAACACATGGTAAAGCTACTCTTAAGAAGCCTTGTTGTAGTGATCTTCAACCGGCACCTCAGTACATACCTGACTGATTAGAAATAGCTTTCCCAAAGATGTATGCATCATCCAGGTTGCTGTAGATGGGAATTCAGCAACTCCAGAAACATGGTTCATATTTCATCATTTGTCTTGGAAAATTTTTGTGATCTATGAATGCCATTTAGGCATTCAAACAGAATACTGACAGATTTATGTTAAAGAATACTCTAAAAGTTCAGAAAATACCTGGCTAAGTATATGCTCCAGCAGTGGTAAGCTCATTGAGGAAGAAAATAAGATTAATTTAAATATGAAGGTGCATTGAACGCACAATGTTTTGTCAGACAAAAGACAAGAAAACTCTTTCAGACAAATGCACTTCCAAACTCGTTTTTTTTGCACAGTGTTACTAGTGTTAATTAGCATGGTATGTAAGAGACAGTTTAGTCTTTAGGTGTTACGAATGCCATAATGAGTACTGCTGTGAGTCATTCTAATAGTCTAAAGTAGTTTTGTTCTCTTTAGTATTTCTCATTACACTTACTCTACTAGAATTTTTTTTTACTTTCTTTTTACATAACTATTCACATTTTATGTGAGCTACTTCCAGATACAAACCAATATAAAGGGCCTCATTAGAGACTATACTTCTAACTATGCAATGCCTTAACCCACTATCTCCTCAGTGATGAATTTTAAAGTTTCACTGTATTTCTGAATATTGTTTATCATCCTTCATCTTCAGAACTTCTGATTCTTAACAGGCATATACACACAACACACACAAAACATAACCTGTTCATATAACTGAAGTGGTTAGTACTGACAGCAAACTAACCTGTGCCAAGAGTTTACTATGTTTCCTATGAAACTAATTTGTTATACTGCTGATCTGTCTCCATAAGTAGAATGTTTAATTTATTTTTCAACTGATCCACAAATGCATGCATTCACATAGATAATATTAACAATATTATTTGTAATATTATAGATTTTAACATAAACTAATAACTAATTCTAATAACAATATTAATGCTATTAATAGCATTATCTATGATAATCTAGAAAACAGGGAACATCATATTCTGCAATTACTGCCCCTACCTGGCAAAGTCTAATGCACAAACAGAAGACTGGTAAAAACAATCACTCTACAATGTGAAATAGTCTTAATTTAATTACAAGGGCTTGATGCTTAAATAAAATTCTCTATCTCAATTGATCTTCAGGCTGTTTCATAAATACTGTATTTTTCTTCTATTTGACTGTTACATTTTTTTTTTCTCCAAGTATTTTGTACAGAAATTGAAGAATCTTTTATGTGCATTCTTCCTGGAAGAGTTGGGCACTGCTTCCTATTTCACATCACTTCACAAAATCTTTCCTACATTTGGCTTTGAAAATAAAGTCTGTAGCATCCACATGCAAAATTATTTCACTGACTTTTCAATGTTGAGGAAAAACTTTACAAGTCAGTTTAAAACTCCCTAGTAAACCAGCCACAGTTAGCTCAGAGCAGCAGATTATGATGCTATTAATAACATTTAAACTCCAAACCAGAAGTTTTCAACTTTATATTTAAAAAAAATACGGATTTGGTAATGTGTACTGCTGCATAGCAGTGCTCAAAAAACCCTTCTGTTAGATGTGTTCTCACAGAGATCACTGTACTAGACTTTGTTTCAAGGTAGGTAGGTCAGACAGTACATTTCCAGTGTAATGAAGAAGCTCTTGTAAAAGCATATAAAGAAATATTCTAGCCTTCTAAAATAAAATATTTTTTCAATAATAAAATATTATTTTTGTCATGTAGTAGCACCTGCTTGTGGACTTGTTGAATAACCTCCTCATAATGAAAATCTAACTTCCCTCTGTATTCCCAGGCTCCAGCTCCTAACTCAGCAAGTGAACTTAGCACAGAATAGTTCAGGGGAAGGGAAGGGACCTTTCATCTAGTTCCAACCCCTCTGCCATGAGCAGGGACACCCCCCATTAGACCAGGTTGCTCAAGGCCCCGTCCAATCTGGCCTTGAACACTTTCAGAGAGGGGGCAGCCACAACCTCTCTGGGCAATCTGTCCCAGTGTCTCACCATCCTCACTGTGAAAAACTTCTGATTTCCAGTCTAAATGTCCCCTTCCAGCTTGAAATCATTACCCCTGCTCCTATGCTTACAAGCCCTTAGAAAAAGCTCTTCCCTAGCTTTTCTGTAGTCCCCTTCAGGTACTGGAAGGCTGCTATAAGATATCCCTGGTCTACTCTTCTCCAGGCTGAACAGTCCCAACTCTCTCAGCCTGTGTCTGTAGGAGAGGTGCTCCAGCCATGCAACCATCCTTGTGGTCCTCCTCTGGACACACTGCAACAGTTCAGTATCTTTCCTGTGTTGGGGGGCTCCAGAACTGGATGCAGGATGTCCATGAGAACACAATAGAGGAGAAGGATCAACTTCCTCGACCCACTGGTCACGCTTCTCTTGATGCAGCCCAGGATGAAGTTGGCTTTCTGGGCAGCAACTGAGAATTGCTGGCTCATGCTGAGTTTTTCGTTGACCAACACTCCCAAGTCCTTCTCCTCAAGGCTGCTCTCAATCTGTTCGCCACCCAGATACTGGAAGTTTCTAAGTTTCACCTTGCATTGAAGTTAACTCTTTCAACCAATATGAGGAAAACAGTCTGCACAGCAGCTACATTCACAGCACAAATTTGTTGCAGAATGGCTTCAGGAGAAAGGACATGACATAGCCGGACCGGTACTGAGAGCATGAGTCCCAGAAGGCCTTGCAAGAGAGCAAGAGAGCTGAGAGCCTGCCTGAGAACCTGAGCCTGAGAAGCTGCAGCTGAGAGCCTGGGAACCAAGGACACTGTGATATCGAAGCTGAATGCTGACAGGGTCTTATTGTAGTAGTACTGACCAGGTCCCTTGTTGTAGTAGCAATATGTAGCAAATGGGGGTCCTGTCGTTAAGGCTGTAGCAATTAATGTTTATATAAACATAAGATAACTTAGGGTTGCTAGGGAAGATGTAATCTAACTAACCTAACCAATGATGAGCTTAGATTCTGCAATATGTATGAACCTTATTAAGAACTGTATAAAAAGAGCTAGTAGCTTGTAATAAATCGGAATCTGCTTGATCACATTGATCGTTTGTGCAGCCCCTTCTTGCAGCACAAATTCAGTTTTCAGACCACAGATTTTGACGTGTGCTGCTGCTGAGTAAGGAAAATTTGATGTCCATGCTTGAAACTTAAAACAATGCACTTCTCCAGCACTCAACAATTTTGCTGCAAGTGTTTCAGTTAGCTAAAAATGAGTCATTTATTTCTCAAGGCCTGCAGGGCAAGCCCATGTTAATTAAGCAAAGCACTGCAGAAAATTGAAAACTGCTCTGAATTAGTTCCTTTTTTATCTGCTATGAACCTCTAGGTCTACCAATCTGACAGCTCAACAGTTCTGGAAGGAAAAATTGACTGATTTCTGACACAAATGAGCAACACATTATTTATCTTGCTGATCTGGTTCTGAATTATAAGGCAGATGCAGACCTCACTCTGTTTCATCTCTGGCAGTAGAAGAGTAAACAGCAGCCAAATGGTCACTGAGCTCTAGAGCACCCTACAGATGAAGAAGTATCCTTAATAAGAGACATATAAACTCAACATACTATGTTCTATTTTCATATTATTTAAGTTTCAGTGGCAGTACTTCACATGGTTTAGATAGAATTTTAAAGTTAACATATTCTCCTATATGAGATTATCATTCCAAGAGAACTATAAAAGATACGTACACACTGACATAACCAGAACCACAGTAGGAGGTCTAACTGCTTTCTCCACAGCTCATAGAGCATGTCATTGCAAGCAGCACCAGAAATACCTCCTAGGAAACTGAAAAATGGTAGGGAATTACTTCCATTCAAAGCTGTAGGAGTGCTTATAGCCAAATAAAGAGACTAGGGTCTGTAATAGACTGAAAATGTCATGTCTGCTGAAGAATTACACTCACTACAAAGTCCACCCCTGTTGCTACAAAATGTTTGCTAATGCAACCATTTCTTTGAAGAAAAGTTAGCTTCCTTTTTCTTATTCATTCCAAAAAGAAGCACTTTTGACTACATAAAAAACATGTGCAAGAGGTAAAATGGAAAAGCTGCAAGATTTACTAGGTGGTCATTGTAGTGACTCAGCTGACACTCATTAGGTAAGATCTTCATATAGAAAGTAACAAATTTTTAGGAAAAAAACAGGTAATTAAAAGAAATAGTTGCTGCTTTGTTTCAGATTATATATTCACCTACATATCTATAAACTAAGAGCAGAAACTATCAAGGTCACAGGGCAATGGAAAGGAAAGGTGGTACGGTAATGCTGTCCTGGTAATCTGTGACAGTTAACTGTGTTTGTCAAACTGATGAAATTTATCCTATGCAATCTGTAAGGTTGAATCTTTGATATGGGGATTATGAATCCCCTAACTTTGCAAAAATTTTTAACTCCAAATGGCAACAAGAGCAAAGACATAAATAAGCCCCAGACATGAACACAAGAAACCATGACTATGAGGCTGAAAATGTGAAGTTGCATGGCAGCTTGGGTGACAGTGATCATGAAACAGAAGGAACTCAAGGACTAAGGGAAGGAAAGAGATTTCAAGAAATAAGCTGTCAATACACTCAAAGTATTCATAGTTAAGATCCAACAGGAATTCATTCTAATAGAAATAGAGGGGTTACCAGTTCCTGCCAATTAAATTGAAATTTGGAAGCATGGGGAGATGCATATGTGTGAGCAATTAATGTGGCATAATTACAGCAAATCAGTAAGGTGAAGGTCTTGGCACTGAAGATGCATATGCATCCCACACTCTCTCCCAGGGTTCTACTTTGGATTAGCTTTAAAAAATTAAAGACAGTTAAGTGCTGACAGAGGCTATGTAGTCACACGGGTATGTGGTGATTCTGTGATTGTGCCCAGTTCTGGGCCCCTCAGTTCAGGAAGGGGCTAACCTAGACTGGTCGTGACTGGCCCCAACTAGCTCCAGTGGACATTTATGGAGGACAAAGTCAAGCCTCTCAACCGGGTGT
This sequence comes from Upupa epops, assembly GCA_013397515.1. Taxonomy (NCBI): domain Eukaryota; kingdom Metazoa; phylum Chordata; class Aves; order Bucerotiformes; family Upupidae; genus Upupa; species Upupa epops. The sequence goes on from VZRI01013199.1 coordinate 40,526, forward strand.
GTGTTGTCTCTACCTCTATGAAAAAATCCTCAAAAGAGAGCATAAAAATAGTGAATGCAAAATACACAAAACAGAAGCAGTAGCACAAATGCTGAGGGCAGGAGGGAAAGGCAGAAGCAGGCACTTCAGGCACCTTTGTGAATGGCCATGGTGTAGTAGACCTAAAAGAGGGCAGGTATTTCCTGAAGGGTATTTCCTGTGGAGGGCTCATGTTGGAGCAGGAAACAGTGTGAAGAGGAAGGAGCAGCAGACAGAAGCTCTTAGCAACTTACTACAACTCACATTCCTCACCCCTCCCTCCCAGAACTGCTTGACAGGGAGAAGGAGCGAAGTTGAGCATGTGAAAATTTCAGCTGTGAATGTGTGAAGGGAAAGTGGGTTTTATGTTTTTGTCTTTAATTCTTACAGCTCAACTCAATTTTAAATGAAAATAAATTACTTTACTTTTTCCCATGTTAATGCACCATTTTAGTGGTTCTTGATCTCCCTGTCATCATCGTGACCCACAAACTTTTCCATTCTGTTTTACTGCTGTGTTCTCTTGAGGAGATGAAGTGTAATTACACCGAGGCAAACCTATTACAGTGCTAAAAACACTCATAGTTATAAAACAACATTCAATCTTTTTTTTGGTATTGAGTTACTCTGATGATCCATTTAAAACTAAAAATTGTATTTGATTAAAAAACTGTACTTTGACTTGTACCTTTGCTGCAGTTTCCCATTTTTAGTTAAGCAGAAACTTAATCTTGAAGTTGCTTGCTTAGTACAGAAATGTTTATGTCATATATATTTTGCTGGACTGAGTTCTTTCACCACAAATGAGAGAATTTTCAGGGCATACCCTCATCTGAGCTTCATTCAAGTGAACCATGCAGTAACACTGGTGGCAAACAACAATATAACAGAAAAAAGCACTCACAGAAATTTTCCATTGTTTCTTGAACCAATGAGTATACGGTGTTCTGACTCTTCCCGGGAGATCCTCCCATGGAACCATGGCATCTTCTCATGGGCTGTAGTGGCAATCAGCTTCTCCAGCTGGGGCTTTTGACTAATGATAGCCTGTTCAAGAGCGTGTCCCTAAACAATGGTAAAAACATATTTTGATAGTCAAACATCAATAAAAAGGCAACAGAAAAGATTTGCTTGCTATAAAGTCACTAAACCAATAATATAACATAAGGTACTCTGAACACCACAAATATAGGATTCTTTTTGTACCTTTGAGGAACAGAAGGAAAAAATTATTGATTACGCTCTTAGAATATCAGTATTTCAACTGAAAAATACATCATAGTTTTACACTGATGATACAGAGATTAATATACTTAAGTGTCTCTTTCAGGTGTCATAATATAGCTCCATATTACATATCCTATGGCAGTTTACAGAAATAAACTGAACACGCTTTGCATTGTTGCTGCATGTCTATATTGAGGTCATCAGTGCAAATATAGAATAAGCTAAATTAATATTTTAGGTATAACCTAGACATTTCTAAACTCATGTACCAATAATAATTTCCAAGTTTGGTGCAGAATCTGAGGAAAAACACCTCTTGTTTTATATGTTTTCAACTTGAGTTCATCAACTTCTTTCCAGGTTGTGATCAGACTCATCAGGAAAAGCCTTAATTCTCAGCACTCGTAGTAAATATAGTGGAAGTTACAGGCTTTTCCAGTTAGGTCATTGGACCCTGTATTTTGCTGAGCAGCACACATTTGGTACTTGCTAGTACTAAATGACACTTAAAACCTAGAGTAACCCCAGGAGCTCATAATCATAAGTCATGGCATCCCAAAGTTGACTGATATTCCTATTCTAGTCTCCCAATACTTCCCTGTTCAAACTGGCTTTTTCACAATAATTGTAAGGAAAAAATTCAGACTGCCTTTCTGTCTTTCTCAGCAGTTCTATCTTGGACATCATCTAAATAAGCATAACAGACACAAAGCTAGCTACAAAGGGGTGGTACGGAACAAGGCACCATGCACCACGCACTTTGTGATAAAATTGACCTGGATTTACCTGCAAATTCCAAGTTTGTTTAACATACTCTCTGATGAGGTTCTCTTTTAAATCTTCAAAGGGTCCTGTTTTGGGTTGCACTCCTGGAGGTCGCTTTACAGGTTTTCTCAGTAGACAGATAAGTCCATCAGCTTCTTCTGAGTGATAGTTAATGAGTTCAGCAGGACTGGCATGTGACTTGCCTCCTGCAATAGCGTAAGAGCCACTCAGCTCCCTTTCAATTGTGTAATGATGAACTTTCCTTCCATGGGCCAAGGATAAGGCAAAGCCCCCCAGGTAATTTCTGCTTTGGCGGAGCAAGTATAGTCCATCGCTCATTCCTCCTTGCATCAGATACTCTTCAGCTTCTTCACGGGTAATATTGCCAAAGAAGTATGGCAAGTGATTAGCAGAATTTTCCATATTAGAAGCCATTTTTTTTCTTTTCCAAATAGCTATCTTGGTAAACTATATCTGAAAAACAAGGACAGAGACATGAGTACCAATTTCAAAGATGGGGATAAACCAATAACATCACAGATCCCTCTGGTACATTGGTAATGCCTTAAAAGAATTGGGGTGAAGATTACATTTTTGGTTTTATCTTCTTGTAAGCTGTCTTTGTAAATCTCAATGGAAACTATTTTGCTGTTATGTATTATATACTCATGTAGTATACTTTTTTCATGTAATTGTGTTACTTCCCTTTATGCTTTTTGCTCTCTGCACCTTTGCCTAGCCATGTAGACATTCTGACATTTTCACTTGTCTGAATGCCTCTATCCACCCTTTTGTACTGGCCTTGAGTTGTTTCACAATAGAAGGGAACAACTAGGTAAGAAAGATTCAGTGAAAACTGATTTTCATTCCATTTTGTGCCATTATAATTTTTATCATAGAGTAATTTATGTCAGTATGTGGGCTGAGCATGGACAAAAGTCCTCTAGTGAAATAGTCAACATTCCTCTAGAAGAGTATTTACCAAAAGTTGTTTGAGGGGAAAAAAGAATAAATTGATAGTACTAATTTGAACAGTGTCTGCTTCAAACAGCTTACATTGAAATAACAACAAAAACACAAAAGAGGTTTGCGTTCAGGCCCTTTGAGGGTTAATTAGTGAATATAACACAAGCAGCTTCAATTACTTCATTTGTAATTTAACAATAAAAACAATGTCTTGCATGTAATGTATATGAGATTATATAGAAACATAGAATCATTAGGGATCAGAAGGGACATCGAAAGATCATCTAGAAGGACCCAGGAGGGTCTGTTTCTGAGGACTCCACAATCCCCCTGGGCATTCTGTTCCAATGCTCCATTACCTTTACTGTGAAGAAGTTCCTTCTGATATTTATATGGAACCTCCTCTGTTCCATCTTGCACCCATTGCCCCTTTTCCTATCACTAGATGACCTTGAGAAACGCCTGGCTCCATCCTCCTGACACCCAGCTCTGACATATTTATAGACATTAATGAGGTCGCCCCTCAGCATCCTATTCTGCAAGATAAAGAGACCCAGCTCCCTCAGCCTTTCCTCATAAGGAAGTGTTCTACTTCCTTCATCATCTTCGTTGCTCTATGCTAGAGACTTTCCATGTCCTTCTTGAACTGAGGGGCCCAGAACTGGACACAATACTCCAGATGTGGTCTCAGTAGTGCAGAGCAGAGGGGGAGAAGAACCTCCCTCGATCTGCTAACCACCCCCTTTCTGATCCCCACCCCCCCAGGATGCTGTTGGTCCTTTTGGCCACAAGAGCACATCGCTGGCTCATAGTCCACTAGGACCCCCAGGACCCTTTCTCCTACACTGCTCTGCAACAGGTCAGTCCCCAACCTATACTGGTACCTGGGGTTGCTCTTGCCTAGATACAAGAGATGCTAACATATTTTTTTAAAAAAAAGAAACACATTCACAGGGCCTCGATATAACTCTAGCTTTGGGAATACTGTTCTTCTGTCATTTTTCTGTGAGTTTATTCCAGCCTCTATACTGCTTTGCCAGCAGTTAAACATATTTTCATTATACCCCATAGGGGATATACACTACCTGGACAGCTAATTAATGCACTGGAATTGTTTTTGCATCTTTGAAGGTATTGAAGAGGGGACATCAGAATGCAAAAAACTGAATTTGGTTTATTATTCATATTAGCGACATTCACTGTGGAAATGTGATGTCCATAGCTCAGTCTGGCTTTCTCAGGGCCAGCAGTTCCTTCATCCACGTCTCTAGAAGCTTTAGACAAGACTTTTACTGCAATTCAGCACATTATGGAATTGCAGAAACACTCTTCTCCACTAATCTCCAGGGTTCTAAACTCCCACTCTCTCCTCCACCACCACACTCCAGGGTGCCACAAAATGGCTGCAAGTGGCATGCTCAGTTCGGTGATGCATACTTGCTCTCCAAACAGAGAGAATCTACACACGCTGGAAACAAGAAGCCAGTCATGCCTGTTTTCCCCCTCACTCAAATATTCTTATTTCCAGTGATGTCAAATGGCCAGACCTAAAACTGGGAAGAGTTTGGAATTCCAAGCAGCAACTCAATCCTTCAGTCTAAGAATACAGACACAGACTACATCGCTGCACCTATTGCCTCTGGGAATAACATCTTTAGGAATTACGATTACAATCTATACAAATGACATTGACAACAAAGGACTTCCCAAATTTTCCAGTGTCTTAAAAATAATCAGTTAGCAGCCTTTGTTTTATGAGGCTCTTGAGATACAGAATTCACTACAAAATCTACTTAATTTCACTAGCATTTGTTGAAGACTTATTTGGCATTTGAATTCCTGTAGATCATAAAGACCATCAACACCAGCCAGCTCACAGGCAGGTGCCTTAATCCTTCCACTCTCTACAATACCTAGACCAAAACAATTCAAGCTTCTTCAGTATGAAACTAAGCAAGCAACAAATATTGATAAAACTTCAAGTTTTTTCCTGAGTTTCATAACTTCTCATAAACAGGTAAGGCTCCTTAATGAAAATATATGTCATTATGTGTCATATATAAAAACAACATATGCTATCCTTATATCATATAAAAAAACCTCTTTGTTATTTTATGAAAAATATCAAAACAATATTATTGGAAGATTACTAGAAACTTCCACTGACAGTGCTCAGTATTTGTCTACTGTACCTAAGGAGCCACTGCATGGGTTTTTGTTACCGATTGTCCTCACTCTGCTACTTCAACCTAAATTTTACCCGGATGGGACAAATTCAGTGGTCAGAATTCATGAAAATTTGCTTCTACAGAAACGTGCCTTTCACAGACCAGTCAGAACTACTTGAACTTAGTCCTACCACTTTTAAGTCAAGACATTGGCTAAGATCAAGAAAAATAACGCTCTCTGTTTTCTTTACTTTTAAAAAGTATGTTTCTACACTACACCTAATGCTTTCCTGTGATGAGTGCATTCAACAATGTTGTACCTTTTTACCAGTTCCTAACACACTGATTGTCATTCAGATGAAACAGCTAGATATGGAACTTTCTCTTAATTCCTCAGAACATAACATGGAAATACTCAAAGCTCAAGTAAATAACAAAACTTGCTGTATGAAGTTTATGAAATACGGGCAATGTTTCTTAATTGCCATGAATGAATAACAGCAGGATGCTTGTGATCTCTTAGATTTCATGGCTGATTTACTTAGAGCTGTTTCAGACTACAAAGGCCTGATTTACTTTTGCAAAACTGGTTAACACTGATGGATTTCTGGCAATGTTTTTTCCACCATGTCTAATATATGAGGAGTATACAGTGTGTAGCAACAATAAGAAATATATGTACTGATATAGAGGCCCAAGGACATGAAAGGAGCCTAATGTACAGACAAAGCATTAGGCAACCATGAAAAGCATTTATTTTGGAAGACTTCTGGAGTCTAAGATGGCTGTTCTCTTAGATTGGAGTTTGAAAATCTTGCCTTCCTTTTGGGAGTTTAATAGCATTTTAGACTGGTATTACAGCAGAAAAAGATGTATTTGAACTCACAATTTTCTCCTTCTCCAGGGGACAAATAATGTTGAGTTTGTCAAGTCAGCAGTGAGGCAAGTGAGGCTATAAAATGGAGATTAATTCCTCAAAGGGCTGATCATAAGGCTATAACTTTAAGAGTGCTGAAGGAAGTGCAGCTGGTTACCTGGGAACAGCTCTCCTCATAGACATTAAATGTAATTTTTAAGAGAGCTACTTATTCAGGTGAATATCATAGTTACTTTACATGAAAGAAAAAAGTATTATGCAAATACTTAGGAAAATTAGGTATCCACTTCCCTTTAGGTAGCTTTGTCATCAGTGCTGAACACAGAAGGTTCTCCAGATATAAGAGCTTAGTATCTCATGTATTCCATCCATGAACATTTTAAATCACCTTCCAATACATCTAGGCAGCTGAATGGTGTTCTTAGTGTGATTAATTGGTTTACATTTAAATGTCTTCTTTACCTGCCTGCATAAACATAAAGGTTCAATTTCTATCCAGACCTTAGAAGAGGAATTTTTATGATAAATTTCTGCAGAAATTAAGAAAGAACCATGAACATTTGAAAGCAAGTCATTGGGGAAGGAAACAAAACAGATTATTGTTTTCACAAATCATTGAAATAAGCTAGAGTTTATTCTCCATAAGAATTTTTCCCACATGCAATTGAACGCCAGTCTGTGATCCCTTCATCCTTTTAGTGATGATCTAAGCTTTATGCTTCACTATTTCTTTCCCTGAGAAAAACATATTTCTTGTTAAATACAACATCCTGGCCAAAACCTGTTAGTTTTTAAGCAAATTACACTTTTACCATTTCCTCAGCACTGACCCTTCCCCTTAGCATTTTTATCAGACACAACTGTCTTGACTATCAAGTTCCATATTTTGTTGTGTAGACATGCAGTTTCAGATGCATTTTCTTTCAGATTTCTCCGGTTTCACAAAATGCTTTAAAGCAACTACAGCGTTCCTTTTAGGGTTTTTAAACACTGATATGTATTCTTTAGTAGCTTAAAGTCTGTTGGGCAGCAAAAAGGCAATGTGGTAACTTCAGCCCCACATGATATTTCAGCTGGACCCTTCACAACCTGGGTCTAATAACACCATCACTGATCTGTGGCATTGTTCAATCTTCACAGTCTTCACAGTAATGATGAGGCTGGAAAAGACCTTAAAGATCATCCAGTCCAACCTAAAACCAACCAAGTAAACCTAAACGTCTGATATCTAAATCATGCCACTCAGCACTTCATCCAGCCTAACCTTAAACACCTCCAGAGTCGGTGACCCAACCACCTCCATGGCAAAATGCAATCCAGCCCATTGCAAAATCTGATCACTGATCCAAATTCTGTGGCATGCTTTGTGAGTTGTCCTGGTTCTGAAAGCTATTTGCCTTGCTAGCACCTTTCTCAGCTTAAAAGAAAAGAGTGTTTGCCCTTTGTTATGTAAAACTTCCGTATTTTGGACAAATTAGAACAAAAAACTGTCTGCCAGACAGGTGATATTCGTGCTTCCTCTGCCAAGTTTAGGGGAAACACTAGTATCATTTCAAAGAGTCAATTAGCAAAAGAACTGGAAAATAAAACTAAACCCAAACATCACCAACAGTCCTATATTTATTATTTTCTTCAAAAACATGTGATCTTAGAATACTTTTGTTTGGATTTTCTTTCCAGATTAATTTTTGTTTATACCGGAAACAGTTAGATGGTTTTTATCTCCACTGAAACATGTCAGTCATGCCCTCATTTATTCTAAATTGCATATCTAACACTCTAATATCATCAGACTACTCCAGGCACTCTAGCTATTAAAATGTTTCCTGAGGAAACTTGACAAGATTATTACTACCCTATTATAAGACAAACAGATGCATAGAAAAATACACTGCAACATTCACGTTATTCAGGTTTTTCCTATGTAAGTCTCTGTACTGAAATCATGAAGGGGTACTGATTGCTGAAGAAACATTCCTTTCTGATGCTAAGAATCTGTTGCTCTCTCCCACACCACCTTCTTTTCAGGCCTCTTTTGTCCAATTTTTTTCACATAACATTATTTTTCTCTAAGAAGGTTTTTCTGTTTTAATCTTTTAGAAAGCTCAGAATGCTACTGAAAGAAAAAAAGCACAATCAAAAGCTAGGGATTTATGGTTTAGAATTATTCTTTCGCTGGTATTTGGAATCCTAGGGTTTTCATATATATTAAAAAATATTTAAAAAATGTAACAATTTTTTTAAAGTTCTGTTTTCTTTTGCTGTTATAAAAAGAAAAAAATTGTCAACATATTTTTCCACATTCCTGCCATGCTCTACTAGTCATTCCTTTACCTTCTTCTCCAGGTAACTCTAACACCGGCACAAATGCAACCATTGCCTTGGCTAAAAGTCTCGTGTCAAAGCAAACATTTTTGCCTTGAAAAGATGGCATCACTTTTGTGAAATCTTACTCCCTTTGTGGATAAGTACTTCACTTTGATCCATACCCATTAAATCACCCTAAAAATAAGTGCAACATGTGAAGGAAAACATTCAGCATTCTTCAGGAGGATCATTCTCTAACCTTCCATTTTCCCACTGAGACATGGTGTGAACTAGGCATGGACACACCTTCACCTGTACCAGCTGTGGGCTCCACAGTGACTGTGAAAGAGTACAGAGATAACTTTTTCTTCCCAAATTCTGACAAAAGAATCCAAGCCCTGGTCTGGGCTGTAATTACAAAAATCTTAGGGAGAACAAAACTATCTCTGCAGACATGGAAGTCATTATACATAAGTCATGAAGTCATTATAAATCATTGTATACATAAGTCAGGAAGTGCATTATATATAAAGGTCCTTGCTGGTTTTATTTGAAGTTTATTGTATTTGCAGAAATACAGTAACAAATAAAACTCCTCTATGTTCCACAGAGGTGATTACTGCTGCACAGAGTGAGCTGTGAAACAAACTTAACAGATATGTCAGTGGAAACACATGAAGGGCAAACCAAAAACATTGCTAACTTACTTGCAAGGAATAGCACTAAAAATAGATTGAACAACCTACCCAATCCTTATTTATATTTTCAAGTTCAAAGTGCAGTGATATTGAGTTTATCAGCATAACTTGCTTGCAGATGGAATATACTCTTATTTTTTACAGCGACATCTATGGCATAAGTGTTGAGGATAAGATAGCCCAGTAAAACTACGGGACAACAAACTATGAATAAACTTCCATTAAAAAATTACTCCAACGTAGTTTCTCTTTAAGACCTACCACTGTCAATTATTTTTCATCATGCAGAAATAAGTTGCAAAAAGATGTAGATTTACCAAATTGTATCAACAATAATGTTAAGCCAAATTTTTCCTCATTTTCCAGGAAGGCAAATCCTGGAATATCTACCTAATTTCCAAACACACACACAAAAAAACCCAGAGCTGGTGATATTGTGGATTTTCATTAACCTGAGAACTAAAAAAGACCCACTCTATTCAGGTGCCAGCTACTTTGTATTCCTTCTGGCATTTTCAGAAAAATCTCTGGTAAACAAGACATATTTTAGACCTAAAGCATCAGTGACTCTAGAAGGAAATCACTACTATCAAAGAGAAGATGTTAGAAAGCTAAAAGCTCCATCTTGAAAATCAAAGGTAACCCAGCAGCTTGGAAGTTTGAAAGCCATCACAGGATTAGAACAAAGTCATAGATATCACTCAAAATTTGGGATAAACATCACTCTGGTTTTACTAGTGAGCAGACTCAAAAGATACATTCACTTTCTGGTTCCAACAAGTATCATCAATATTTTATTTTTAACTAATTTGTTAATTATCATAGGGTCACATTTCCAAAGCATTCATCAGGGTGTGAACTTGATGTTAATCGTTCTCTACTTAGTTCCCACTCTAGAGGCTACAAACATAGAGAACAATATCAATTTTTCAGAGACAAGTATTAACAAGTGTGTATTGTTAAGCAAACAATAGAATTGTAGAATCACTAGGGATTGGAAGGCACCTTGAAAGATCATCAAGTCCAAGAACATCTGGATCCCATTACAGTTCATTAATTTATTTGAGTATTGATCTATGTTACAATGGATAAAACTTGTTGCTGAATGGATATCTCAATAGTCTGCTCTCATTGTGAGACAGAGTGGCCAAATCAGGTAGGTTCCTCTTTCAGAAGAAAGTAATCTGTCATCTGAAACATTCTATAGTATCTTACTTTATGCAAAGAAATGATTGCAAGAACAAAAATAGCTTGGTTTTCATACTTACAGAATAGGCAGTTTTCTACAAAACTGATAAAGATATCATCATACCATGGTATAGTCTATAAAAGCTGTGCCATGTTAATTTATACTTTTAAAAGCTCCTAATAGGATGATTTAGCAACATTAGTGTTCTGCTATAGGGGCACTGTAACAGACAACATCTTGTCTTTTCTGGTAGTTAGAAAGGGCCCATACAGAGAGGTATGGAAAGAAGTAGTACCTTTTATGTTATTATTTTGAAAGGAATACCCACTCACACTGCCAGACTCTCCACACAAATATTTATTTTGGAAAAAAATCTCTGTAGCAGTTTTTTATTTAGGAGCCAGATCAAAAAAAGACTGCTTTCCAAAATGCAAAGAAGCAAAGGAGCCAGCTCTTCCTGAATAACTTTTATGATAACACATTCATCAGACAGGAAGACAACATGGCAAAAAAAGGCTCCTCACACCGATTAGTACATCAGTAAATTGGTGGTCCAGAAAATACCGAGTCTGCATTCTCTCCCCATGCCACCTTGTGTCTTTATGACAAGCAGCAAGGCTACAGGATGCTTCTCATTGCTGTAACAAGTGGATCAGACTAGCAGGCCAGGAATCCCTTTTAGCTAGCAAATGATCACCTGGATTAACTGTAACTCTACCTCTCACGTAAAACAAGAGAAAGTTTCAGAAATACTATGTAGAGATTAGCACAAGTCTTCTCTTCCCCTCCCATGAAGGAGCCTATTTGCATCGCTAGGACCACTGAAATACTCTTAATAAGGCCCATTTACCAACCTAGGAAGAAAGAGGATGCACCTGGCCACAGTGTGTTCTGGGCCAACAGGCATTATTTCCCCAGATCTTGTGTGACAAACTGCCAAGCTGGACTAAAATAGCACACAGTCAGGCTTCTGCCCTCATGTTGAGCCATTCTCTTCTCAGCATCAATGGTTACCTTGATAAATGGCCCACTAGTAATTGTTACTACAGATAGTTGCAACACCAGGATACCAAAAGCTGCCTTGAAACTTGTCCCTGGGGACCAGAGGCAACAGGATTTCATACAACCAACACGGCTCTCTCCACATAACCCTGCTTTCAAGTGAACGCAACCCTGCAACCTTTGCAGAAAGCAAGCTCCCTTAGGTTTGTGTTCGCTCTTCACTTACTGGAATTCTTCCTCTGCTCCTGTACAGAAGAATACTTGCAGATCAGATCTTTGCTAATCCACATGAAGACTTCCACATAATTGTTCATCTAGCCTGAGGTATCATGAGGTTGCTTACCAACAGCGACTGAGGCAGAACAGTTACTCAAAACTTCCCTCATTGCCCACTTCCATTCTGGGATTTCCTGCTGCACACATGAACTGCTCAGAGCAGTGCTCTTCCTCTTAATATTAACTTTAAATAAGTTATCAGTCTGAGAAACTTGCAAGATGATCCACTGATTGAAAAAAACCATGTCATCTCATTATCCAGTTTACAAAACCAGTCAGCACTTAAGTAACCTGTTGCCCTACTAACTTGAGCAAAATATTGTAGAATTCATATCTATTCTTTGAAATGCAGCAGTAAAATCTAACATTTTATGTCAAAGATTACTAGATTAATGCTCTTCTCTCCAAACAAAAAGCCAAAATTATTTTTCAGTTTATGCTTTTTTTGTAATGTACCTTAAAAGAGGGGTTTTTTGGGGGTAAAAATATAAGTATTTGAAGAAGGTTTCTAACCTCAGTTTTTAATATAGATTAATAAATTAAAATTTCAGGCAAAAATTTCAAGAAAATTTGTGTGCAAACAACAATAAAACACTGTTTTAAACTGCGCTTGATTCCTCTGAAATATATAGATCCAAATTTTAAATTTCAATGAAACTTTTAAAAACAGAACTACTCATTGTCAGAAGCAGCAGCACAGATCTTAGAACTTTAGATCTAGCATCTCTCAGCTGCTCTTAGTCACATTCACTTTAGATAAGAGGAAATACAGCTTCTACAGGTATGTTGTAGAGGCTGTAGTCTCAAGTTTTCTGCTGTTTCCCTTTTTTCACTTCATTAAAAAATAAGAGTTAAAAAATAAGAGAAACACTGGCCAAGAAGGTGAGTACAGCCTGTGGTTGTTGCATTTGATGCTGATCCCTGATCATTTTACTCATTTGACTAAACTTGCAGCTTATGATAAGGATTTTTTGGTACCATAAAAAAAAAAAAGAAAAGCAATCCTTTTTTTTTTACTTACGATTTTTAAATATTTAGGCAAATGTATCCCCATTTCTTTCACATATATTATAGTTTTACACTTCCTGCCTTTGCTTTTGCTATCTCCAATCATGACTGACATTCTTGCCAGTTTCAACTCCATTTCTACCCTGAGTTGCCTCAAGTATTTACACAGATGGATTTGCATGCTACAGTGCCACAAGTTTTAGCACCTCATGTCTTACCTCCACTCAGTGTCTCAGCGTCAGTGCTGGAAGACAACTTGCATTGCCTCCTTGCACTTTGGAATGATGAAAAGTTGTGGGACATATTGTTGAACATACTGTCCGTTCAGGATCTTGCATCTCACATCTGCTTGGAAGAACATTGTCCCATAGCAAATATGGACAAAGCTGGAGAAACAACAAGATAATCCTAGCTGGTCAAGCTAAACCATTTCAACAACAGTGAGTTACAAAGTGATTGATAGAGAAACAGTATACACTTGTTAAATTTTGTTATGGGTTCATTGGGTAGCTGGTACAAAGGGAAGGCTTGCAGCAATTTGCACGTACGAAAGTCTCCTTAGAGTATTAAAATTCCTGTGAGTCTCAAAACTGTTTCCCCCCTTTCGTCCTCACAGCAACCACATTGAAAGCAGTGGCCAGTTCATCTTTGCATGTACAAGGACAGGAAGTTATGAATTAATTTTAGCTTTAGAATGTAAAGACAAGCTACACAAATTTATTTGATTTTTTTTTGAGGAAAGTGATATATTGTATCAAACTTTATGAATAATTATTAACTATTCATTCCTACAACAATTCCTTGAATAATTTCTTTTGATGTGGGAGCATACAGGATACTCCATGCATTTTTTCTCTTGTAATGGTAATGTTTCTCCACCACCCTAACAAACAGTGGCAAAGTCAGTGGCAACATGTTTTCTTCTGCTTAATTGCATTCTTCCACATTACCTTATGGCAGACAAGCTAGACAACACCAGCTACATAACCTTGCTGCTGAAAGCTTATATTATTCAAGGGAAATGCAGATTCTAACCAGTAACATTTTACTGTGCCTGAAGTAAGCATTAATATTTATGCATGGTACTATACGACATAAAATAGTAGGGATTAATCCTGCGAAGTCCAGGACTTATTTTTCTCACAAGACTGGTCAAAGAGCTTAAATTAAATGGCAAAAATTAAAAATGTTTCTCTGTAAAATTGGTAGATTTTGTAAAGCATTTCTAGACATGCTAGCTGTGACATAAAGTGAGCTTGCATCTCTTCCATTCTCAAGATTATCTTCTGCCAAATGAGAGCAAAAATCACTAGGAAAATCTAGGAAAAACCTATAAATCAAACACATTTTTTAAAAAAACCAAACCACCAAACTGTTGCCCTGTAATAAAATCATGTCACTTTCTTTAATTAGAGATGAAGACGCTGAACTTGCAAATCCTTGTGAGGTGAGAAGTGTTAATTCTTATGAACATTGTTACTTACTCTTGCAAACACCTCCAAGAATATCTCCAGCTTTTAAACAAGCACACTGAACGGTACAAGTACTCTCACCCTGGTGGGGTAACTTACTTAAACTCATGTGTACATGTAAGTAAAAAAGAAGTAATTTTAGATAGCTCATTGGAACAATGTTTCTGTAACTGTTACTCACGTCAGAAGATAAGTGGCGTATTCCTTGTAACTGCAGTATTAAAACAAGTTCCCCTTTTCATCTGTGTTATTCTGGAGCGAAACACTTGCAACTGAAAGCAGATTTTGGCACCGTTTGCGTAATGCACAGACAACAGATCTCAAGGCACTGATCCAAAAGCCTATAAAGCTGGAAAAAGGATGGCACTCCCTAGTACTTTCAGTGGATTCAGAAGCAAGCAAAATTTGTCACAGTCTTGATATTCAAACCAGATATTACAACAAACTTGTAGCTTTCCAATAAATACTGCACACTGGGAGAATATTAGGGAGGTAAAAAGAAGTAGAATTTGCAAAAGTGACTTTGCAAAAAAAAAAAATAATCATGAGATTCTGACCTCTGAACACAATGTACATTTCAGAATTGGCTTCTCCCACTTCCAATGCCTCTGGCTTAACAGATGCAGAAGAAAGGGTAGGACACTAAGGAAATACTTCCATATAATTTTATTATTATTTTCTTCAAAGGTGCTTAAGGTTGAGCTTATAATTTCACCGTCAGTCCTCTGAACTATGATTTTGGGCTTAGAGGGTGTGCTTTCAGTTGCTTCTGAAACTAGATTTCAGTTCTTGTCTTTCTATTTCTTCAAGTAAAATTCTGCTTTTGTATCAGAATCACAACACTGCAAATGGGTCAGCTGCACATCTCACCTTCACTTTGACAGGCTGTTAATATCAAACCCAGAATGTTTCAACCATACAAGTCTTGCAGTTTTGAAGTTATTCCAAGCGAATATCAAAACTGAAGCAATTATTTACTTTTGCCTATTTCAGCCATTTTTATCAATCACAAATTAACTCTAAACCCTTTAGTTAAAACTATTTTGCCTTCACCACACAGTAATATTTCTCTCATACACAGGATAGATGTCAAAATACAAAGAATATTCAAACTTCCTTATTTGTCTGTGCTCAACAGAGCGCAGAGAGCTGAAAAAGCTAAAAAAAACCCCAAAAAACAGAAGTCACAGTTCATCTAAGCAGACTGCCTCACTGCCTCAATGTAGTCTACAATGTTACAGTTTACAGTTTCCAAGCCTGTAAAAACACACATGCTGATACTAGCTCCATTCCGGATGGCCTGTGCCCATAGATTAGACAGCAGATTCAACCCAAGGCCTCAGTAGATCAAGCTTCTGTAGATAAAAATAGCATGAAAGAAGCATAGCAGAAATGAATATTTTAAAAAGTCACATATACATGAACTGTTAACTTCCTTAAAAATAAAATAAAATAAAATAAAAAGATTGTTTTTAAATGTAAGTACTTTACAGTGCATCATGCAATTTGTCCAGCTGGGACTCCACAGGACATTTTTCTATAGAAGTTAGTGTCACCTAATGAAAGTATCACTTCTCTTTGTCCAAAATAACATTGCTTCAAACTAATCCAGTCAACTACTACTCGTGTTTTATGCAGTACAGCATTAAAGGTGAAAACCCAGTAATGTCAGAAAGCATGAAATGAACAGCAATGACTTTGGCATCATGCTTGTCAGACAGGGTCAACTACTTTCAGCACTTCTAGTGATACACTAATGTTGTTTTCTTGGAAACAAAATAGAAAAGTTTGATCAAAACTAAATACATATATAAAGACTTTTTGTCGGGAATCAAATCTCTGACATTCTCCCTTCAGGCAGAAGCCCTACTTTTGTCTACACTCTAAGTATCACCACAATAATGTATCAAGACATAATGAGACCTATTTATTTTGTATTTAAGGTCCAGATCTAACTTCCTCAAACTCTATTTATTTTCAGAAACACTGAAATACGGGAAGGTTTCACCCTGGCTTCCAGGCTGCAGCGTTCTCTGTCTCCTTCCCCGTACCGCCCCGCTACGATGCAGTGCCGATAGTTTGACCTCGCTCCTTGAGAAGCTCACGAGGCCATTCCCAGCGATTCTCTCACTCGCCCCTCCGCGTGGAGCCAGCTCTAGTAGTAGCCGTGGCCCCTGCTAGCCCCGATAGCCGCGGACCCCGGTGGACCCCGGCGACAGCGCCTCCCACCCCGACCGGAGAAAGCTGTGGTGAAGGGACGGTGGCGATGGTCGAGCCCCCCGCTAGAGCCCTATGCTGTGGTCCCAGCGCCGCTACTCACCGCTCCCCCGCAGAACCGAGCCAAGCAGTCTGAGTTGCGCCGTGCCGTGCTGGCGTGAGACCGGGAGGGGTGCCGGACTCTGCGTAGCGCCGCGGGCGCCGCCGCTTCCTCGTTTTCTCTCTCAGCTATGGCCACTTCCTCAACGGGGTGTCGACTGCCTCCTTCCCCAGCAGACTCGGCCCCTGGTCGCCAGCCCCTCGGTCGGGCGGTAGCTCCCCAGACCCCACCAGATCGCATCTACTGGTGGCGAGGAAGGGTCCTTGTGCCAACAGATCATCCATTGTCAAGAGGCTGCCCGGGACCTAGTGATAGGGGTCCCCTTGGTGCTTTGTGGCGTGCCTGCGTTTGGTACCCCGTGCTATGGATCCCATGGGTACTCTGTAATGCGGGACCCTGGGTACTCTGTAATGCGGGACCCTGTGGAGGCACGGTCCCATTGCACAGGTGGATGGCTTTGTGAAAAGGACATGGTGCTGTGCTGGACCGTGCTTGGGATGGAGGATCAAACTGCGACAAATGTGGGCTTAAGGAAACAAGGAGCAGGCACATTTCTAGTGACTACTGAAGTACTGCATCTTTTGGTACTTGTGTGTACTTGGTAAGAAACATATTCTTATAGGGTTTCCTTTAGAAGCACCACAGAATCTGCCATAGACAGTATCTTCTCTTCCTCCTGTAATTGTCTCTCCAGCACATGTGACAGTGAACTACTTAATGTCTACTGCAGAACACCCATGTACAGCTAAAAGGTGGCAATTATCCTTTGCCAGGGACTGTTTTGGGATGAACTACTCCTGCTGTGGTCATTTTGTCCTGTGATGGACAGTGCTAGTGGGAGTTAAGTCCACTTCTCCCTCATAAAAAATCAGTGTTAGAACTAATGTAGGATACAATCACTCTTTTAAGTGAAGAAACATTTGTTGTCTTTTCTCATGGCAAAATGGACCATACAGCCTTTACAGCCAACAGAGCTGCCAAAGTACAAAACTCTCACATTTCATACCTGTTGAAATGGTCTCTGAATTTGGTCCATTTCAGTGAGAATTTTGGTAACCACTCTGTGGTGGTGCACTTTTCATTGTCATTGCCTACACACTAAAAGACAAAAACTTAGAAAACCTAATTCTTATATGCCTTTCAGTGGCACAGATATTTCCCTATAAACATTCAAGTGTGAACAGAGCATAATTTGTAGGAAATACCTTTTGGAAAAATTATTATTGGACTGTGAGCTGCTTCTTGAAGTTTCCACAAATTTACGATGAAGGTGAACAAGAAGTTGGAAAGGGACAGAGCCAGAACAGCTTCCGCCAATTGGTCAATGGAACATCCCATACCATACATATCAATCAAACATTAGGGTAGATGAGAAGGGTGAAGGAGTGTCTCCCAAGCTGATAGTCTTCTTGGTCATATCTGTGCTTGTGGGATATGGTGAGTGATAACCTATCTATTCTTTACTTCACCTCTTTATCTCGACAAATGACCCTTCTGGATTTTTATATACCTATTCTGTCCTTGGACTTGCTGGGATGGGGAAACTGGGCAACTGGCTGTGTTGGTTCTTGGCTGCTGGCCCAGGTCATTGTGTAACAGCAGTAAAGAGGAAATCCATCAAGGGAAATATTTATTTATTTTCCTTTATGCTATACACAGTTTACTTTTCTTTTATTTCATGTTAGATTTAAAACAATTAATTAATTGTGTTATGATATCCTGCTGTGTCGATTTTTGGTATAGGACTCAGAGCAGTGCAATATATTAATGCTATGCATATAATGTTATCTGTGATATTTCAACATACATGTTATCATTCTGAAATTTTTCTGTGACATATGACTGACTTTATAAAAAGTAAAGTAAAAGAATTCCTATTTTTGTTGGTCAAAATTTGATAAGAGTATTTCTGTAAAAAAGCAAGTAAATTTGTGGAATCTCTTGCTCATTATGAACAGACAGTGGAAACCAATCATGTGTATATAGCTTTCACTGGTGTGCTGTATAATAACCACAGTAACTAACTCTGTAATCCTCCATCCCTACCTGGTGCATCTGTGGGAATTTTGGTGCTTTCATTGTTGCAATATGATTTGGAAGATCTCTGTTTTCAGGAGGCATGATGGTTTGCTTAAGGCCAGGGTGCATATGTTGTGGTGGGAGGGTTTATGATTACATGACCTTATGCCATGTCAGTTAGTGCCTGTCTAAGATGTCAAACATGGAGCCCAGGAGAAATGCCTTATGTTTGGTGAAACTTCAACACTGAAGGTAGACTTAACTTTCACTGTAGACAAAATCCAGATTTCCTTTGTTAGCAAAAACACCAGAATAATTTCTCACACACTACGACACCGCTACAGTCATCAGCTATTCTGGCGGTTCTACGTGGGATCCGTGCAGTGAAAGCAATATGGATGACTCCTAGACTCACAGAACCTAATATGTGAAGAAAGAAGAGTGTAACAGTTAGTAATGATGATATCTACACCACTGGTTTGTTTCAAATCTAGATTTAAATTGACTAAATTATTTAAAAGCATATTTGCAAATCTAATTTCTTTGCTATACTGAAGATAATTTATTGGAGTTATGAAGTTTATATGATTCTTGAAGTTAAAGAATTGTCTATGAAACCTGAAGCTATGAAGTTCTGTTTCCTTCCCACTATCTGTCTTCATGGTTACAAGGAGTAGGAGTTAAGAAATTAAGAGAAGGTATGTGGAAATTGAATATTTCAGCAGGGAAGCTGCCACACTGGGTTATTTATTTCATTCTCCATAGAGAATGTTTAGACTGATTTGTGGGTTACAGGTATAGTGGAGTTTGCAGATGTACATTTGCAGACTTTAATTTTACTCCAGTGCCAAGGAGCAAAGTAAGTAGTGGATTACTATCAAGCTAATTACACACTGAAGCTGAGAAATTTTTAGAATGTCACCTCTGTTTCTATCCTAGGGAATGCTATAAGCAGAGCTGGTACTTTGTAGTCTGATTGCAGTGTTAAATTCTCTAAAATACATTGCAAAAATATATATACTACCATAGTGTAATGATGCAGCCACAACACATAGACAGACAATTTCGGTTGCATTTCAAATACTTGATGCTTCATCATGCCAACTGGAAATTAAGGGTCAATATGATACAAGCAATTAGTGTCAGTAACATGGGACTCCACATCTACACAAAGAGAAGAATGAAGAAGTGAGTAATTTTGCCTAGGAAGTACAAATTTTCTGCACATTTCATTGAATTCAATAATAGTTTTTTTAAAATACTTATTATTTGGGACTTATTTATTATCTACATTATTTTCATCTTAGCAGAGACAGTGTTTCAGTGTTAGCACAATAGAAGTAAACAACATTTACAGAAAACCAAAAGTTAATATCCCAAAAGTAGTGTTGTGATACATAAGCAAATGTCCTGTATTACAGTCAGAAAGAACTGGGCAGAACCAGAAGCTTCAAAAAATAGACAATTTCATATTCTTTGACATTTCCTGTCATCCAACCAGTAACAAAGCTCCTCAATTTACATAAGAATGAGATCTGAAGACATTTTGAACACTGTAAATATTGACCATTTGTGTTTCTGTAAATATTTAATTTCCTTATAGCTGAATGTAAGTGGAAAACATTAGTGTTGTTCTCCAGCAAAAACTGAATACAGTTACACAGAGATTAAATAGAGGACATATGCAACAAATGAATTGACCTGCTTGCATGCAACATATGAATTGATCTGCTTTCTCATTTTGAGAATCTATAAACTGTGATTATTTAGGTTATATACTAATTTAGTGCTTCGACCAGCAATGTCAGCAGCTATAATTTTTGTTATACAAATTGAAGAGTAATAATTAGAAAATTCAGGCCCATTGTCCTGGGTTATAGAAGCAAGAAGTTTGTATTCTATTTTCATCTGTTGAAAAGCAATTGAGAAGCTGTATGGTTTTGTTTTTGGTAACTTCAGGAGGGTGGGGGAGTGAATACTGACCCAATTGTTAAAATCAGGTGGGGCGATATGTCTTGGGGTGGGGGAGTGAATGCCTCGGTACCGGCTCAATTGTTAAAACTAGGTGGGGGCGATACTTGTTAAATATCTCCTGATGACCCCATCTTCTCCCATTGTGAAAAGATTCACCCGGTGGGGGGAAGTGGGGAGGGAGCTGATTGTGCCCGTGCCCGCTGGGCACATACTGGGACTCAGTAAGATGGAATTATATTTTTCCCTTAAGTATCTTTAACGAGTCGTCAAGACCCCCATCTCCTCCTCATTGTGAGAGACTTCACGCAGTGGGGGGGACNCTCCTGGCCATCTCCTGCGTCTCTTGCTCCTGCCTGCACCCGCCCCGAGGAAGTCTCTCCGCAGCTGCCACTCCAGAAAAACTAAATTGGGACAGGTTTTATTTTGCTCTGTCGGGATCCCTAGGACATTTTTTATTTTAACTGGTTATTTGGGGTGTACTGTTGGGTTATTTCCTTAGTGTTCTTAATAAAGAATTGTTGTTCCTTTTCCCACATCTCTTGCCTGAAGGCCTTTAAATTGAAAGAATTTAATACCTGTCTTCCTAAACCGGGACACCCATAAAAGTGTTTTATCAGCTCACTCTAAATACAATATCTGCATTGTTTCATGTCCACATAACAATTTAAACACCATAATTTTGCATTCTATTAACATGTTTATCACTTTCCCCTCTATTTTAACCTCAAAACAAAATGGATCACACACATTACATACATCATCTATAAGTGTGTTGATAGATTTTCTCCCTAGTGATTAAGCGTTGTCTCAGGATGGATTCATTAGACATGAAAGAACCTGACTTGAGTAGGTATAATATGTACATTTTTAAATTTATGGGGGACAGTGCAGGTCAGGATAGAAGTTTAGCTGAGAAAAAAAGTTTTCTGAACTTAAAAGCCTTTACAAAACAGATAAAAGTGATGATACACACTTGCACTAGTCCACACCATATGGACTGTAGCATGCATCCATAGCTAGCTAATAGTTCTAGCTTTTTTTTCATCGCTAGTTATTAGTTCTCGCCTTTTTTTGTTTTTTGTTTGTTTGTTTTTTTTTTTAAGAGCAATGATTTATCTCTTAAAAGCACTATTAAAGAATGGTGTGTTGTTTGAGAACAATTGCTTAAACACAAAACCATACAATAACAAGTTCTGATAAGAAAAAGTAAGACTTTTTTTAAAGTAAATTGTGCTTTATAATAATGTTTTAATCATATGTAGCACAAAAACTAGCCAAAGCCATGGGTAATGAGAAGCTAATAATCAGATCTTTAAGAAGTCTTAAGAAACTTAAAACCCTTAAGAAGAATTTGTAATTAAAAGAGTGGGTAATCTCTGCTTTGGAAGAGAATCATCAAAAGGAAAAAAGAAAAAACCAAACCACAAAACCAAAACACACATCCATACCCCTGAATACATTATCACCTCATAACTACTGGAAGATTGGGTAACAGAGAAGATTCTGCTTCAGCACCATTTCCAGGAGCATTCCTGTAAAATTCTGTATCTGTAGCCTTCTGAGCAACATTTTTTACTATCTTGATAAGCAAACAAAAACAGTGTTAGAAGCTAGTATGTCAGAGCTGAGGACTATATGGACATAAAATCCTACAATTTATAGAAGCCCTTTTTTTATCAGTGATTGTGTGCTGACATGCTAGAGCATGATGAATGCTTTTAGGATTACCCCTGGTTGGGGCACCAGTTAATCACAGAAACACAGAATAAACATGGTTCTAAAGGAGCTCCTAGATCACAGATTCCAACCATACCCACAACAAAAACCCTACATATCTGATAGATGGAAAACCACAAAATAATCCCCTCCTTGTCTGCCACTACAGCCTGTCATGAAGCACTGTATAAACATGGTTCTTAAATACCCTCCAAGTATGATGACTCAACCACCTACTTGGGAAGACCATTCCAGCTATTAGATTCCCCCTTGAGTCCTTTCTTCTCCAGGATTAACAATCCTAGTTTCCTTAGCCTACCGTCACAGGAGAGGTGCTCCAGCCCTCTGATCATCCCTGTGACCCTCTACTCAATTTGCTCCAGCAATTTCATGTTCTTTTTATATACAGAACTCCAGAAACTGGATGCAGCATTCCAGGCAGGGTCTCATGAGAACAGAACAGACAGAACAAAGGGAAGAATCACCTTCTCAGACCTGCTAGTCACACATCTGATAGAACTCTGAATATGGTTTGCCTTCTGTGCTGCATTCACACATTGCTGGAATAAAATGTGCCCAGTATAAGTCTAGTAGTCACACACAAAACTCCTAACTTATTTTCAACTGAAACATAGTTGGACTTAGTATAACCTGTAAATAGTGCAAAGCACTTAAACAGTGTTATTATTTATACTTAACTGATGTTATTATATATACTTAGAAATACTGTGAATGTAATTCAGTACAAGCCAAGCTTATGGGACTTTTTTACAGTACTTCTCTAAAATTCTCTTCCCCTTTTATTAGAACTAACTTCTATTAGTTGTTTCTCTCATGTCACATCTTTCTTAAGATGAGACTTATTCTAATGTGAAGGATTGGGGAACAGATATAATACAAAGACTGCAAGAGTCATGTTGGATCCAGCAGTAATTTTATTCTATCTAAAACATCTCTCAGCTGTTTGCTACAGACATAGTTGCACTATGGTCTAGGATCCCTTACTTGCTTAAATGTGGTACTGGCACAGTCTCCATCTGCTCTTTTATGCTAATCAACTAAACTCTTCATGAAACTGATGTAAGTGTCATCCATAGTGTTTGGAGCCAATAATCTGAGCTGGATTCACTTTACTTCCTGAAGAAGTAGAGAGCATTCCAAATAGCAAGAAGAGCAGGCTGTGGGGACATCCAGAATGTTTCTTCATTATGTTGTTTTATAACTGCCACAGATTCTGACTGACACACAAAAAGCAGATGCAGTATTTCTGGATTAGTGTTAATCCTGAAAGAGGTATGATGCTTTTCCACATCACTGCATCTTAACTACTGAGTTGTGTCAGACTTAAGCTGATCTTGAATCCCAGTGATAGATACTCTTCAAACAAAACAGCATGGATACCTCTCACTTGAGATTGACTGTAAATAAACCAAGCTATGAAGTATTTTAATAATGCAAAATATTAACTTTAAAAACACACTTGTTTTTTGCACTCTGAAAAACATTGAGAAAAAGCTAAATCAGCATTATAAGAGTCTGGGGTCTTTTGATGTGTCACACTAGAGATAAGGTCCAGCTAGTATGTGCAAGAAGAGGTCCAGCATGTGGTCATAAAGAAACCTTTAGAGCTCTAGGGGACAGCAGTGAAGCAATATTTACTGTAAAATAAATATGAGAAAAATTAGGCTCTAAAATGGAAAAAGTTTGAAAAATGGGACAGATTAAAGATCTCTTTAACATTCCTTTCAGAATGTGAATATGGGAAATCTGAATCAAGCTTTTGTCAAAGATGATGCAAGAGCACATAAGAAAACACTTGTAACCTTTTAAGAACTGAAACTGCTGGAGATCTTAGAGTTTTAAAATAGAAAGAAGTCAGCTTCTTGATTTTTACCTTATTTGCATAAAATTTATACAACAATGACTCCTCTAGTCTAGGAGATGCCTCAGTTGGTGCTGTCAAAGTATCTGTTAGGCTTAGAATATATTCATCGTGAAGCAAAACTCTCTGGAAGCTACACTGAGAAACTGAATGAACAAGGAATGCTTATAGAGATTATTTAAAAATAGACATTCTTCTTGAGTAAAAAAATTAAAACCACTAGTTAAATGGTAGCATGCCAAAATCTTAGTCAGACACTGTACTGCAGGCAGCCCCCATTGGAGGCAGAAGTAGAAGCACTTAAGCATGTCCAGCAAACTTAACCCTGGCACATGAATAGTGCAATTTCAGACATGTGACAACCACAGAATTTTTGTTGGCATATGAGTAGTAGAGAAATAAGGTGTACTGTATGGTAATTATTGAAAGCTTGTTCTTTTGTTGTATGTCTCTTCTTTATTTTTCTCCTTCATTTCTAATGTGTAATGCAACAGGTATAAAAGATTACAACCAATGTTTGCAATGTGGAGTTATTTAAAAGGACCAGGTTTCTTTAGCCTCTCCCATGTAGCATATTGACATTTTGTGTTTACATTTTTCAAATATAAACCTTGAGTGATCATAAGTGAATACTGAACTTACTATCTTTATGTTACAAAGGCAGGAAAACAAATTTTTAGACTGTGCAACAAAAAAACTTTGAAGGCAGATGCTTCTGATGGCTCCAGATACTTTGATAACACTAAGATCTGGGCTGGGGTGTTGGGAGTCTCACTGAAACACCTGGAGATCTGATGCTTTGTTCTTAGCCCCTATGATTTGTCTCTCGCAAGCAGTATAGCTATGTAGACCCAAGTTTGCTAAAGGAAAGTGTGCACCTGACCTCTAAATTATGTGGTTGCAAGACTGGAAGATATTTCACAGAAGGACTATAAATACATACTGTTGTCGTAGAATGTATTTATTATTCTTCCATAAAGCAGAATTTCAAAGAAATTAAAGGCATCTCCAGGTTGGTTGCTCTTTTTATCAGTCTAAGAAGCCAAAGATTAAAAGATTCATAGAGACATGCTGACAGATGAAGGAGATTGTGATTGTGAGATTACAGGTTAGAGAAATATTTATACTGTATCAACTGTTCCTGGATCTTATTTTAAAGAGGCAGCATTTCCATTGTTTTGGTGAGATGTACTGTATTCTCACTGAGGACTGTGCATTTATTCACACCTCACTTCTGGATTTAATGTCTATAAATATGTGAGGGGTGGGTGTCAAGAGGATGGAGCCAGGCTCTTCTTGAGGTCATCTGGTGATAGGACAAAGGACAATGGGTGCAAGCTGAAACATAGGACGTTCTGTGGAGTCTCCTTCTCAGGAGAAGTTCAAGACCCTTCTGCTTATGTTTCTGTGCGACTTATTCTAGGGGATCCTGCTGTGGAAGGGAGACTGGACTTGATAATCTTTAGAGGTCCCTTCCAATCCCTAATGATTCTATGATTCTATATTTCAAAATACAGCTAGAATAACTTTTTAGTTACTTTCCCTCCCTCTCACTTTTTGGAAAATATATTTTTATTTTATCTTAATGAATTAATCTATCTTTATAGGCTGCAGCTATTACAGCTAAATGACAATTCCTTTCCAGATTAATTAATGCACCTTTAAAAGCTGTGCTTTAAAGAGATGTGCTCCTAGTTGGAGGTTCTATAAAGCTACAGAGCCATACAAATTAATGATATCACTAGTTGTGTTTTCAGGACAATACCAGGCAACTGATCAGGAGACCAAAGGAAATGTCAACATTTGAAATATCCCAAATATACTTCTGTATTTTAACAAAGACTTGTTAAAAGAAACAGTAGATTTCTGTGTGGTGATTTTCTTATGACAGGTTTTAGTAAGTTTTGAGGCTGCTGCATTTTGAATTTGCTGGGTGTTAGACTGAGGGATCTGGAGTTTTATGTTAATTTATGATAAAAATCTTACAATTTTGAATTCTCCCTTAGTTTTAGCTTGGCCAATAGGCTGCTCTGTAGACTGGTACAGCTACTTTGGAGCTTTCTTTTTCCTGCTTCTTTTTTGGGGTTGTTTCTTGTCTGGTTTTCTCTGCAGAGATGGCTTCTCTGCCATCTTCTTCTTGCCCTTTAGAACATGCTGAATGAAGGATAGAAAACAGGATGTTTGAACCTCAAACAATTCTCTGTTTCACCATGTATGGTACCTCTGTAGAGGTACTATTATCCATCACTGAATGGCTTAAAATGCTTTTTAACATGGGCCAAAAATGCCTTTATTCTAGAATTTTTTAGGGAAAAAGACAGGTTATTTCTGATGAAATTAGTAAAGTTTTAATTCTAGGCAAAAATACAGTATGAAATGTATCATTCTTAGAGGTTATGGTCTGATAAAATTACAAGCAATAGCATCAGAGTCTCCTGTAAAAGTCATGAACCTCAGATCTATATAGTGCTACAACTCCATCTATAACATTTGCCATGTTTCTGTTGGTTTGGGGTTTTTTTTATGTTTTTGTTTCTGAAAGGGTCAAAATATGCAGATTATTTTAGGAATAGGAAGTAAGAGAGAGCAAAAGCCAAGTAAGTGTTTAGTATGATTTTATTTGATTAGAATTTTTTTCCTGTTTTAGAAATGTTCTTGAAATCTCTCCTTGTCAATTTAAGGGTCTACAAGAAGTAAACTGTGTGATTAGCAGAACTGCTTCACCCCAGGAGTTCAAACTGAAGAGACGATATATATATCAGGTAAACATGAGTAACATGAATTGGATGGGTCTTGACCGGTTGTTTATATAGAAGTCACCGTCTACTTGGAAAAAAATTCATTGTCTGCATAGTTATCTCCAAAATGTTACTCATCTGTCTAGGTTACCACTTAGTGATCTTAGAGAAAACAAAGATCTATGTACACTGGATACTAAAATTAGTTGAGTAGGATTTTAACCGAAGCACAGTATTTGAAGTGTCACCAAGCTGAAACTATGCCTGTTCTGTGGATCAGTTAAAATGTGTCTTCCTGGACTGCCAGGCCACAGCTGATACCTACATGTCCATACATACTTTGTCTCCTTTCCAGTTATTTTATTAATGGATGACAGTGCTAGGTTTTCTAATAGGGTGTTAGTTGTAGAATGTCAGAAATAGTGGACTACTTAGTTGTTAGTCTACAATGACTTTTTGAATCCACATTTCAGTCAGTCAGAGACAACAGCATATAATATTTAGTTATACAAATATTTGTAATTTAGAAAAAACAAACATCAGTGAAGAAAGGTCAGCTAGTATGACAAGGAGTCGTCCCCAGTTGGTTTTCTGACCTCGCCATAAATGAGTGACAGCAACAGGCAATAACATCAAATTGCCATCTCACTGTACCACATAATTCTTACCTAAGCTCTGATGAGAGAAAAAGATTGCCTTGAAAATACCAGAGGCAGAGAGATATATGACAAAACAGGGCAGTTCACCTCAGTAAATCTCTGTCTGCTGTCCAGCCTCATCATTACTGTGATACTGTGGTTTATCTTTAAAATTTGTCAGCAATGTATTTAGCACAAAAAGGAATGTAAACGCCATTGGATGGCCCAAACTTCCTTAGCAGCAGTGGAAAAATTTCTCAAACACTTAGAGCGACGTGGTTAAATATAATTACAGAGCTTTGCAGCGGTTTAGTAAAATAACAAGGCAGAACATGGAGCTCATGGTATAGTCCTGTTTTCCTGTGTATTTATCCAGTTATGCCTGAATACAAAGTGTGCTTAATAAAATCGTGGGTAAAATGCAACTGGGAGGCACTGCAGGTTGGAAAACTGTTAGATGTGTTCGCAGAAAAATATTCAGGAAATTCTACCACAAGTTTAACAGGAACAAACACATAGAAACTATGTGTAGGAAGGAGTATCAATGGCACAAATGAGAGAGAAGAATCAGTTGGAGACAGCGATTCTTCAGAAAGTGATAGGGAGGTTACATTTTATTACAAGCTCAACGTGAATTAACAGAGTAATGATAAATGACACCACAGGACACACCAACCACTGCCCTGGAATTTATGACTACAACCACTAGTGAAGCATGTTAAATCCTCCTTCTGCTCTAGGGAGCACTACTAAAACTATGGGTGGACGTTTAGTATCAGTAGTTGTGGGCACATGCATTTCCAGGAACATGTAGGGAAATTGTCTGCAGCTGAAATTCAGAGACTAGTCTAGTTCACAGAACAGGTGGGAGGTCCAGGAACCATGCCCATAGGGCTGTTAATGTGAAAAAGATGGAAAGAAGGCACAATAGTGACCTTTATTTAACAAAAGTACAATGCAAAAGGGAAAAAAAAATATGTTCTCTCTGTCTCTGAAAAGTAGTTAAGACAAGAAAGACTATGCTTAAGCTGCAATCAAAGATGTTCAGGGTAGAAATGAGGAAAATCACTCCAATAAGGAAGGCAGTACATCGAATAAATAGTGTGGACAGGTTGTGTAATCGCTGTCTCTGTAAATCTTAAAAAAAACAGGCCTCTGGCATATACCTCATATGATCTTGTGCTTGAAAAGACACCTGACGTGGACATTCTCTCACTGTTATTATTTTCTAGTCAAGTTTTCTACAAGTTTGTCCAAGGCAATGTATTAATTTTTACTTCTAAAGTGAACTTGAGATTAATAGAGATTCATGCTGGTTTAATTTATGCTTTCATCAGGCAGCTTGTGGCACCATGGGAGCTCCTAACCCCAACCATAACTAAATGTTAACAATTCTTAGATACTACTGATTGCACATGAAGTAAGATTTTGGCTTTCTTGTATTCCTGGCCAGCAGGGAGAGAGAGGTTATCCTCCCTCTGTATTTGGCACTGGTTAGACCGCACCTGGAGTATTGCATTCAATTCTGGGCCCCTCAGTTTAGGAAGGAGGTCGAGGTGCTGGAACGAGTCCAGAGAAGAGCAATGAGAATGGCAAAGGGCCTGGAATGTTAGCCCTACCAGGAGAGGCTGATGGAGCTAGGTCTGTTTAGCTTGGAAAAGGTCACAGGGGTGACCTTATCACTGTCTGTAACTACCTAAAAGCTGGTTATGTTCAGGCAGGGGTTGGTCTTTTCTCCCTGAACACTGGAGACAGAACAAGGGGTCACAGTCTTAAGCTCCATCAGGGGAGGTTTAGACTTGACATTAGGAAAAGGTTTTTTAGTGAAAGAGTGATCAGATTCAGGAATGGGCTGCCCACGGAAGTGGTCAGGCCACCGTCTCCGGAGATGTTTACGGNTCCCTGAACACTGGAGACAGAACAAGGGGTCACAGTCTTAAGCTCCATCAGGGGAGGTTTAGACTTGACATTAGGAAAAGGTTTTTTACTGAAAGAGTGATCAGATTCAGGAATGGGCTGCCCACGGAAGTGGTCAGGCCACCGTCTCCGGAGATGTTTACGGTTAGGCTGGATGAAGTGCTGAGTGGCATGATCTAGATGTCAGATGTTGAGGTTTACTTGGTTGGTTTTAGGTTGGACTGGATGATCTTTAAGGTCTTTTCCAGACTCATCGTTACTGTGATACTATGATACTGTGTGACTTCAGTCTGGGTCACCATATTTCTTTTAGCAACAGCTTTTGGTCCTGTTGCAACCATAGCTGGATCTGTCCAAGTATGGGTCCAGTGAGGTATGAGTGATGTCTCTATCAGTGCCAGTAGCTGTTAAGATCACCCAGACGCATATGCATTGTGCCAAGAAGGCTAGTCACTCAGCCATAGAGTCACAGAACAGTTTAGGTTAGAAAGTACCTCAGAGATCATCTAGTTCCAATCCCTTTACCACAGGCAAGGACACCATGTTGTTCACCCCATGCAGTTTGCACAGGCCCAGTTCTCAAGCCTGTCAAGTTCCCTGTGGATGGCCTCCCTTGCCTTCAGCTTGTCAACCCCATCACCTAGCTCGATGTCATCAAGGCTACATGTAATAGACTTCGATGATTAGTTTTCATTAAAAGGTACAACACTAGAATATTTTCAAAGCCATGGGAAAAATGGATGGGGCTTAAGGGTTAAGTAGCAGTTTAAAATAATTCTGTGAAAATCTACAGGGCTCATACTGTCTCTCATGCATTTGCCAGAAAGTTAGCATAGACTTTACTGGCTGCTCTCAAAACTGAAACCTTATCACAGTGATATTATCAACTTCTGTTTTGCATTAGTTCTTTCCTAATTACTCAGTTTAGAGACCAAAAGTAACAGTTTATCATGATTTCTTTGTCCAATATGGATTTAAATGTGAATTATATCTAGAATTTCAATAATTTGTTCAAGTCTCCTCTTCATCCCTGGAAAAGCTCATTTTAGAGGTCATGTCTAAGGATATAATGAGTAATCAATAGCAGTCAGCATGGATTTACCAATTGCATTAAACTAGATTCAAAGAGGGGTGGGCTCGAAGCTGATGGGCGCACGCCATCAGCTCTAATCTTAATGAAAAGCAGGGGGCCTCTTTTTGTCCCAGGGTGAAATCAGAGCTCTCAGCTCACTCCCTGAAGTGCCTGTACACCAATGCACACAGCATAGGGAATAAGCAGGAGGAGTTAGAAATCTGTGTCCAGTCAGGTAATAACGATCTAGTGGCAATTAAAGAGACCTGGTGGGACAGCTCACGTGCCTGGAATGGGGTCATGGACACTGTTGTGGGTGTCTGTTACAGGCCACCTGATCAGGATGAGGAAGTTGATGAAGTCTTCTACAGGCAGCTGGCAGCAGCCCCACAGCTACAGACCCTGGTTCTCATGAGGGATTTTAACTATCCGGATATTTGCTGGAAGGCCTACTCAGCCAGCCATCCCCAGTCCAGGAGGTTCCTCCAGTGTGAGTGACAGTAGTGGTGACAATTTCCTGATGCAAATGGTGGAGGAGCCCACCAGGAGAGGAGCGCTGCTGGATCTTGTATTCACCAACAAGGAGGGTCTGGTTGAAGCAGTGAAGGTTGTGGGCAGCCTTGGCTGCAGTGACAAAGAGATGGTGGAGTTCAGGGTCTTGTGTGGTAGGAACAGAATACCTAGCAGAATCACAACCCTGGACTTCAGGAGGGCCAACTTTGGCTGTTTCAAGCAATTGCTAGGGAAAATCCCACGGGATAAGGAACTGGTAAGTAAAGAGGCCCAAGAGAGCTGGTCATCATTCAAAGACCACTACTTAGAAGCGCAACACAAATGCATCCCAACAAGAAAGAAGTCAAGGAAGGGAGCAAAAAGTCCTGTGTGGTTAAATGGAGAGCCACTGTGCAAACTGAAGAGGAAGAAGAAAGTCTATAGGTCATGGAAGTAGAGGGTGGCCACTTAGCGTGATTATAAGGCTCTCGTGAGAGGACATAGGGATGCAATTAGGAAAGGCAAGGGCTCCTTGGAATTCAACATTACAAGAGAGGTCAAGGGTAACAGGAAGTGCTTCTTCAAATACACTGCAGGTAAAACTAAACCTAGAGGCAATAAGGGACCCCTGATGAATGATCTGGGTGCCCTGAAGATGGAAGATACAGAGAAAGAAGAGATATTGAACATTTTCTTTGCC
>VZRI01013200.1:1619-70017 GCA_013397515.1 Upupa epops
CTGAGGGAGCTGGTATTGTTTAGCCTGGAGAAGAGAAGACTTGGGGGGGACCTTATCACTCTCTGTAACTACCTGAAGGAAAGTTGGGGTGGGGGTCGGGGCTCTTCTCCCAGGCAACTAGTGATAGGACAAGAGGGCATGGCCTGAAGCTGTGCCAAGGGAGGATTGAGTTAGATATTAGGAAGCAATTCCTCATGGAAAGGGTGGTTAGACATTGGAATGGGCTTCCCAAGGTGGTGGTGGAGTCCCCATGGCTGGAGGTGTTTAAAAAAAGACTGGACATGGCACTTAGTGCCATGGTCTAGTTTATTATGGTGATGTTAGGTCATAGGCTTGGTGATCTCAGATGTCTTTTCCAGCTTCAATTATTCTGTGATTCAGAGATCTGCTCTAGGAGAATATGCTCTGGCAAGGGGATTGTACTAGATGATTTCTAGCAGTCCCTTCCAACCTCTACCATCATATGATTCTATGAGTAGCTAAGCATCCCAGAGTAGACCACATTAGACTCCAGAAACTGCAGCTTTCCATCCAGTCCAATTCCATGTTGTCTAGATCCCTGTGACAGTAATGAAGACTTGCATGGCCCAACACTCATTTTCTCATGAAGCACTTGTGGCAGTGGTCCTACTTACCCCAATTTAACAGCCTGCTACCAACATTTATTTAGAAAGATTTGCAATATCTGTCTTTATTCATAACTAAATAAGTTTTTGGAGAAAACCAAACTGATACTTAAGAAGACACTAATTTTAACACTACTCTTTCTATTTTGAGTACTTGTACTGCTGTCAGTGGGAATAGGATTAGATCTTGTTTCAGTGCCAGCTCAGACAACATTGCTTTGCTATACCCATGAACATGAACATGTAGCTGTGGGGATATTTACAGCATGCACTTCATTTCTAAAGACAAATACAGAAAAAATAGTAATAGACAAAATATATATATATAGAGAGGACACAGTATGATGAAGATATGAACCCAGATAGCCTAGTTAATTGATCCACTTTCACTGTAAAGGGCTTATTTGTGCTTTCAGTCACATTGCTTGGCCACCTTTTTTATTTGTTCCCCAGCATAACACTGTTCACACTTTCTTAAAGTCCAAATTATACATTGTCTTGCAAGCAGTCTGATTCTGATATTGGATGATTTGGTAAATACAACCAGTCTAATACTTCTACTATGACTATGTCATCTCGTCAAATTAATTACATCGTGATTTTCTAGAGAAATGTTGATGCAGATTCCAAGGAAATGTTGCTCAAAAACCCAGAATCTCTGGATAGGAAATGATATTTTACTCTCTTTTCTCATCTAAAACAGTAAGAAATTTGACCCCCAAAAAATGTCAAATAAAAATTTGGAACTATTTCTAAAGAAAGGTTTAATCAAAAACTGAAATTAGCCAATGGGAAAGTCAGAACCTTTATACTCTACTACTGTTATGATGCATCTCAAAAGCACAAATTAAATGTCAGAAAAGAATTGATTTTCCCATCTTGGGAGTGATAGCTACTTAATTTTTTTTATATTAAATATAGTATTAAAGTCATATGAAACCCACAGAAGTTCCTCAAGTTTCACAGAGATTTTTTTTTCTCTCTGCTTGTTTTGCTTTCCTTCTTTTTTTCTAAGCAGTAAATAGGAGAGCACATTTCCTACAAATCATGGATGTTCCATAGAGATTTGGATATTGAAGGTCTTGTTCCTGTGTCCCTGCTCAAGGGCACATAGGAGAAATAATCCTAAATGTATTTGCAGAATGGCTGAGCAATTGCTTCTGAAGAAAGAGATCTATAGCTCCCTAAAAAAACCCTGAATGGAACCATATCTCAGTGCTCAGTACTGAGTAAAAACTATTAAGAGAGGAAGAGAAACAACCATTACATCATGTATGAGTACATAGTTCTTTCCTAAACCGAAGCCTTTTTAGAGACCTTCCTCCATGCACTTGTTTTTTTTAAAGTAATGTTAGAATCTGAAATGTTAAAGAGAAATGCTTATAGGATAATCTCTACAAGGAATAACTAGATGCTTTTCATTTTGGGACAGATGATTGATGAGAGATGAGAGAGAACTCTGTAAATTCAGAGTAGCATGGAGAAGGTGATTAAAGAACAATTATTCACTGTCTCTCATAACACAAGAAAAACAGGCATCAGATTGTATTGTTGGATAGCAAGTTAAAAATCAAATATATATAATAGTACATAATGTTTCTGAGGAGGCTGCAGATAATAAAATTGACATGGATTCAAAATCAATTAGACAAACTCACGAAATACTCCAAGAACTGACTCTGAATATATCTGATAGATGGTGACTGAGAGATGGAATACTGTACTTAAGAGGCATCACTCACTACATGTCTGTCCTGTTATACTTTTTTCTACGCATTTGCTACTGAGCACTGAACCATACTGGCTTTTGTTCTCAATAAATACCATTCTTACATATTAGATGGCATGTTAACCAAGATGTGTGGTGTGGCTGATAAGCTGGAGAGAAGGGTGGCCATTCAGAGGGACGTTGACAGACTTCAGAACTGGGCCTATGCAAATTTCAACAAGTCCAAGTGCAACGTCCTGCATCTGGGTCAGGGCAAATTAAGCACAATGGGTGGTCAATGAATTGAGAGCAGACTTGAGGAGAAAGCCTTTGGGATGCTGATAGACAAGAAGCTCAACATAAGCCAACAGTGTATGTGTGCAGCCCAGAAGGCCAACCATATCATGAGCTGTACCAAATGGAGTATGGCCACCAGGTCAAGGGAGGTGATTCTCCCCCTCTATTCCAATCTTGTAAGACCTCACCTGGAATCCTGTGTCCAGTTCAGGATATAGAACTGTTGGACAGTCCAGAGTATGGTCACATGGGATGATCAGAGGGCTGGAGCACCTCTCCTATGAACAGGCTGAGGGAGATGGGGCTGTCCAGCATGGAGAACAGAAGGCTCATGGGGACCTTTTAGCAGCCTTCCAGTAACTGAAGGGGACTACAGGAAAGCTGGAGAGGGAAGTTTTTTACAAGGGACTCTAGCTATAAGATAAAGCAGAATGGTTTCAAGCTAAAACAGGGCAGGTTTGTATTACATGTAAAGAAGAAATTCCTCACGATGAGGATGGTGAGGCACTAGAACAGGTTACCCAGGGAGGCTGGGACTGACCCTCCCTGGAGATATTCAAGGCCAGGTTAGACAGTGCCCTGGAGAATCTCGTCTGTTGAGAAGTGTCCCTGCCTATGGCAGGACAGTTCAAAATAGATCTCTGAGGTCCCTTCCATCATTCTAAGATTATGTAATTTTATGAAAATACAGCTATGTTTGAATTCTCCAGCAATATTTATTCTTTTCATGTCTGAGGTGTAGAATACTCACAAAATCATTGAAAACCTTGGTGATGATGCTCAACACAGCTGAAGACCAGCCCCCAAGGTGTCATTCCAAGGGATTCTATGCACAGCTGCACCAAAACTTGGTTACTCAGTCTTTGAATGCTAGACACAAGAGATCACCTCAATTATGCTGTTAATTAATTTACAGTACCAAATCAGGAGTGAGGGAGTTTCAAGTAGTACAGATTCTCTTTAAGTAGTTTTAGCAATGCTTTTATGGTCAATTGACACAGAACATCTCAAATCTTCAATCTAGAAGGGAAAGTTGAGATAGTTGAGGTTTTTTTCCACTGTGGATTTTTAAGTTTGGTTGGTGCCTTCCTCCTTCATTTTCTTCACCTCTCCAGTCAGCGTCTCACTAAAATACTGTGTTATCCCACAGTTCTTGTATTACCACTGCAATGTTCATCCCTCATGATGGTTTGTCCATAATCTACCACATCATGTATATGCACAGAAAGTGCTATTCTAAGAGGAGCCCAATGTATCAACAGTGCAAAATAAGTTACATTTTAATTCATTTACTGGAAACGCACAGTTGCTTCCACCACTTTTTCTCTCCATGTTCCACCTTTCTTTGACTTTGGCTTGTATTTTTAAGATATGGTTTGGTAGCAAAAAGGGAAAATACTGAGTACACAATTTAAATTAGAAAGTGTACTGTGCCACCTTCATTTAGACTTTTTCATTTAAAAATGTGAAACACATAGATCAGAGGAGTCACAAATCCTATCATTGCATCTTATCTTTTTTCCCCTCTAGTGCAATAAAGCAGAATTGATAACATAGTTAGAAATGTTTGTAGTAAAAGCAGAAACACAAACACACAAGGTTCTTGATCCATTCTCACATTTTACTTTATATTTTTATAATACTCCATCTGTATTTCTTCAAATAGTCCTGATGCTACAATATATTATGGTTCCCCTGTTTTTCATTTCCTTTTAAAATGCTTCCCTGAATAGTAATGGGAATTTACTTACTGGCTTGAGGAACATGTTCAAAAGGTACAAGAAATTTTTCACTGTCTGAAATGAGACAAAAAATGCAGAAAATCAGAAGATTAATTTTCTTCGAATTATAGAAAAAATAGCAGCTTCCTTTCTCTTGTCTTAAAACATTCCATGACCAGAAAAGGCTGAAGTTTGTAAGCCTTTTGCTTCATCAGTAAATAAAAATAAATAAACTAAGTAAAGAGACCACAAGAGCCCAATCCATCATTCCTGGATCTACTTTCTCTACATATAGGCAGGTGTTTGCTCCATATACTCTGTCAGGCTAAACATACTACTCTCTAAAAAAGTCCAAAGTACTATTCACACTCCGAATAGACTGTAATGCCTGAAACACAAACTGAGAAGGTAAACACAATCCAAAATTTGCTGACTTTTTTTGAAAGATATATATTCTGTGATACCCACAGCAACACAATTTCGCAAGTGTTTTCAATATAACTATAGGAAAGATTCAGGGCAACAAGCTCTATTCACTTCAATGCTGCAGTTGCAGGTTCATGTCCCCATAAAGCATCCCTCCTCCTAACATGCAGCATAGGAATGAAAGCTTTTTTATGTCTTACCACTTGCCAGCTGGTTGTTCCATTGTTGTCTTCATGAGCTATTATTTATTCAAAGGTAATAGCCCAACAAGGAACAATTCAGGACCAAGAACACAACACAACCATTGTGTTGGCCCTCACACCATGTTTTGTACCACTTAGATGTTGTTGGTTATTCGGATTCATACCTTGGCATATTTTTAACTCACTATCTCATGCACATTTGTCTGCACTGTGGCCAACTTTATTGCAGCTTCGTATGTTTTATCATGTTTTCTTACCATGCATCACTCTAGCTTCCGGCATCTAATAGCATGCCATGTATCTGAATTTAACACAACAGAATATAAAAACACCATTTTTTTTCACGATGTTTTCATCTGCCAGCATGTTAGTTACTGAGCCATGAATCTGTGCATAAAGGGGAAACAGAAGATGTATATCCAATGAAGTATGTCTGCTGTTTGTGAATTAATAAGCAGATCTCTCCAAAGTAAAACATACCAATTTAAAAACATTTGCTGCAACTATTGGCATGCCATTGCTTCATATTGCTGATGTTCTTCAAGCCAGAGTCTCCTTCTCACTTTGCCCATGACCAAAGGTATGTGTCAAGTATTGCTTTTCTGAATTGCAGGAGTTCTTGTAGTCCGTAGTTTCAATTTTCTTTTGTTTCTATAGATTTTAATTTTCCATTTGTTCATTTCTCCCCTGTTTCTTATATTGCTTCACTAAAATTACATAGTAATTTCTGTTTTGAAAGACTAAACTAGTTGTCCTGCACAATGCTAGAAGAAAGAAACAAGGAATCATCGAACCATAGAAGGACTTAAGTTGGAAGGGTCCTCAGAGATCATTTAGTTACAGCTTCCTCACCATAGGCAGGGATACCAGGTTGCTCAGAGCCCCATCCACCTTGATCTTGAGCAATTGTAGGGAGGGGCAGTCCCAGCCTCCCTTGGCAATCTCTTCCAGTGCCTCACCATCCTCATAGTGAGGAATTTCTTCCTTACATCTAGACCTTACAGTAGGCATCTGTTACTGAACCCCAAACCAAGACAAGGAGACCAATGAAGCAATACTTTGGTCAATTAAGCAAGACTCGGGTCATCAAAACTTGGTTCTTATGGGTGACTTTAACTACCCAAACATTTTTTGAAAGAACAACACAGCAACCCACCTGTCAGCCATCAAGTTCTTTGAATGCTTAGAGGATTCCTTCCTGATACAAGTGTTAGATGTGCCAACCAGGAATGGGGCAATGCTTGACTTACTCCTCACTAATCAAGAAAACATGCTCTGTAAAATCTCTGTTAATGACTACCTCACCCACAGTGATCACAATATCGTGGAGTTTGATAATCCTAAACACACTGAAGGTTAGCTCCAAAACAAAGTTCTTAGACTTTAAAAGGGCAAACTTCAGCTCACTCAGGTCTCAGCTTGAATGGATCTGTGGGAACCTCTATGGAGGGTAAAGGTGCTATTGAGTCCTAGGAGCTTTTCAAGAACACTCTTCTAGACTTATAAAATCAATTTATCCCCTCTAAAGGCAAAGAAAGTAGGCCAAGCAAGAGATCCCTTTGGCTTAGCCAGGAGCTCCTGAGTCTTCTCAGAATGAAAAGAGAAATGAACCAGAGATATAAAAGTGGTACATTGCCAATTGGAAATGATAAGGGCATTGCTAGGGTTTGCAGAGAGATAGTTAGGAAAGCTAAATACAAATCTACCTTTTTTAGCTGTATCTTATTACTAAAGTCCCTCATAAAAATTCTTTTTCCAGCTTTTCTGTAGTCCCCTTCAGATACTGGAAGGCTGCTGTAAGGTCCCTATGAGCTACCTTTTGTCTAGACCAAACAGCCCCAACTACCTCAATCTGTTCTCATAGGAGAGGTGCTCCAGCCTTCTGATCATGCCTGTAGCCCTCCTCTGGACTTGCCTCAGCAGTTCCATGTCCTTCTTCTATTGAGGGCTCTAGAACAGGATGCAGTGCTCTAGATGAGATTTCACAAGCTTGAAGTAGAACTTAATTTTTTAACTAAGATTTGGTACAAATGTTGAGATATTTACATTATTGTACTTGCTCTCCACTTAACTTTGCAGTGGATTTTTCTTAATGTATGATGGAAGTACTGTACTTCACATTTTAGAAAAGGAGACAAAGCTACAGAAGAGATAAATGTATGAATAAAGATCATACACAAAGTGTGTGTAATAGCATAGAAATTAACCTAGTATTTCTGAAAAACAGTTAAATACCTTAACTCTCAAAACACCTTTTCATCATAATGAATTTCTGCTAGACCTCTGTTTGATCAGTTGATTTTCTTAAAAGTGTTTGCAGCATCCAAAGGAAAAATACAGGTCAGTATAGCTGTCTGGTTAATAGAGGTCAACAATATCAGACTTATTTCAAAAGAAATTAAAATGTGAGACAACCATAGAAGGAAGGATAGGTGCAATCATTAGAAAAGGAAATGAAATAATAAAGGAATGAAATAAGAAAGGAATAAAATATCAAAAAAAACAGTGCATTTCAAATATTGGAGAAAGTTGAATTTGATGGGAAAAGATATGATAGAAAACACTAGAGATTATGAGGTCAAGGCAGCAGGTTTGTTTTGAAAGCTGGCCTTGAGTTTGTGGCAGAGTGGACAGTGAAAAGCAGATTTCCCTAGACAGAATGAGAGAAGGCTACAGACATGTTTCATCTGGAATGATCAAGCCTGGCATAGTATTTTGGATCTAGTGTGTTTTAAAAAGCAAATTCTCATAAGAACTTTGAGGGTTTACATAAAAAAAAGGAACAGTAGTTGTATACAATTTCAAATGTAAGTGGTGCTAACAAAAACAAAAAATGAGCATTTGTGGCAAAAATTAAGCTTCTACTCTTCAAATGCCATACATTAATAATGGTAAGAATTATCCTACATTTGCTTGTTTTGCATAAATTACGTCCTGAATACAAACTATATGCAATGGAAAGACTGCATATGCATGCAGCTGTAGATATGTATAGATAAGTATATCCAGTTTTATAATCAGAGTCTCCAGCACAAATAGGCATTCTCTGTGCCATTGTGGCTGCTAAAACACTTTAATTTCAGCAAGAAACAATAGGAAAACTCCATGTGGCACTTTAATTACACAAGGAACCTAAATTGCTAAAGAGATGCAACATGGCAAATCAGTATTTGTAAAGGTTTGTCAGCTTCAATGAAGTTACACTCTCTAGACTCAGCTATTTTCATGCACCTTTACTTCATGGGAAAGGATGATGCTGCTAAAATGATGTAACCTTAATATAACCTTTTCAGCAAGAGATAAAACATATTGATTGGTCACTGCTGAAGGACACTGTTAAGGAGTTCAATGTTTTACTTCATTTCTTTTTTTCCTTCTTCCCTTCCCTTCCCTTCCCTTCCCTTCCCTTCCCTTCCCTTCCCTTTTCTAATTTCATATTTGGTTGTCCAGCACTCATGTCTGTACTCTGCCAGTTCAACTATTAAAGAATTCATCTCTCTGAGGAGACCTGATGTAAACATGATAATCTGTTTGGCGGCCCTTATGATGGCCTATGAATAAAATATATGACAACACAGTTTTAGCTGAAGACCTTACTATCTCTTACCAAAAGAGAATGTTTGGAAACTCCCTGATGACCCAGCCATTCTGAATCCCAATGTTTGTCTACTTTATACTGAACCTAACCCACTCAGACTACTTACAGTAGGGGGAGTTAGCTTTTTCCTCACCAACATCTATTTTACTAACAGTTTATTAAAAAGAAATTAACTCAGGAGATTGGGAATTTAAATTGTATATCTGTCCATCATGGGATAAAAAAGATTTTTGCCAAGTGAAGAAACTTTTTCTTTGGACAAAAACAAAGAAGGGGAAAATAAAGAAGAAGGGAAAGGGGAAGGGTAAGCGGAAGGGAAACGGGAAAGAAAAGGAACTTTTTTTTCTTTAGGGAAGATCTTAAGGTCCTTATAATAGTGTAAAACTTGCCACTTGAGCTTACATACTAAATACAATAAAACATGACAGCTGAAATCACAAAATATGTTGTGATGCAGAGTACAGAGGCAGTGTACTTACAAACATTTAATAAGTGAAACATTTCCTTTGATTACCTGTTGAAACCAAGGTTCTACCCACAAAGCTAAGAATTACATCTTGGCAATTTAAAAGGCAAACCTGTTCCCAATTCTCAAGGCAGATAAAGTCAGTACAGAATAGTTTCATGTGACCTTTCCAGCACAGAGAACTGTTGTTTTTTCTATTTTCAAGTTCATTTTTAAAGCCTAGTCATTAAAAAATGCTTATTACACACTTTCTTCCTGGAAATCTCTCCCTTTATGTGGCAGCTTTGACCATTAATCCATTAATTATGTTCCTGCATATATTTAATTTTTGATCTTCTGTACTAGGAACCATAAAGCATGCTATTTATATAAATGCTGTTTTACAGTGCTGCCTAACAGCTGCTATTGGCCAAACAATTTTCCAGAGACTGTCTCTTGTCCATCAACAGTTCTTTTTTCCACAGCAAACAGTACACTGTGCAGAGCACTTTTTATCCTATAGCTTCCTTATTTCTTGTTAGTTATTATCGCATGCCACTTACTCCTTCAGTAGTAGAAGTAATATCTGCATGAAACCTGAGAAAGAATAAATAGGTTAAATAGAGGAGATGGATGTTGTCTGGTTGGTTTTTTTAGTAAATTCAGGCCACCAAGCTGTGAAAGCAAAAAGTTATTTGAATAATCAGTGCAACACAGTAAGTGAATGTCAAGGAAACGTCTAGTTTAATATAAATAAATGCCTAACTAAATTTGGGGTTGAACACCTTCCTGATGAGTCTAATTTATTAAATGTGATATTTCTGGTGTTGTAGCTCTCCGTTTAGTATTTTAGATGTAAAACCTTTATTCTAGGTTTTCATTTTAGGAACACACATTAATATAGAAAAGCTCGAAATCCAAAGGTGGCAGAGGCAATGATTTTTCATAAACATATAAATGCAAATTACATCCAAGTGATTGAGTCACCTTTATGGGTTTTTTAAATTTCATCTTAACTTGGATCATGGATATGGCTGTGTGCCTTCATCAGGAATTTTGAAATCAATTGTAAATGTGCTGCAATTATAAATAAGTAAAGAATATTTCCCCTCAGGTCTGAGTTGGCCCTTGGTGTCAGCAATATCAGGGCAATCCACAGCTAATAGGTATTGACATTAAAGGAGCTATAAGGATTTAAATCAACAGAAAATAAACACGTATTTAGTGTTTGAGAGCTACTGGGTTTTACCTGTCTAGATTTTCCATAACTCTTATCCTGTCTTTGTCTTCTGCTGTCATCTGTTCAGAAAATGCAGTCTTCCTTTGGAGACTTTCTTTGCTTTGGAGTATTGAAGAGAGTAGAAAACAAATTTTTGAGTCTTGTTTGACCATTTCTAGTGATCAGGACTTTTTTAGTATTGGAGGTTTTCTAATGGAAGTCTATTTTGTTTCCTTCAAGTCAGGAAAATCACTGTTTGTCACTTAAGTCCCTCACCTTCTCAATTTCAGCCAAAATCTTCACTTAGACACATGCATCAAAAGCTTCCTTAGTGCTGTGTTCATCTGCTCATAGTTTTGCTTGAAAAAAATGTTGTTCTTCATCTTTCTTTGTTTCCTTCAGGATATACTCACATAGAAATTTTCAATTATTTCATTATAAAAGCAGACTAAAATGGTTAAGGATTATCACAACGGCACGCTCAGTTTATTCTCTTTATTATGTGTTTGTAAATTTGTTGCCCAAACATTGTCCTGAGATGTCAATTACAGGTGTAAAAAAATCAAGCATTATTATAGTTAAGTACTATATCTGCTAAGTATGCTAAGCACTTTACCTGTGAGAAGAATTGGTGTGAAAGCTACATTAATTTTGTTCTGGTTTTTTTTCCTTTGAAAATTACTTCTAAATGTTTATCATCATAAGAAAGCTGTGTTCTATGGCTCAAACAAATTGAGGGGAAGACATGACAATGAGAACGAAAAGGAATATCTTTACCTATTTCAAGAGTGAGTAATATCACACACTTGATTGTCACACACACAGATTGTCAACATCTGTTGACAATTACAGAAAGTTCAGCAGATCCCAAGTTGGGCAGACAGTTGGACTACATGAGTTGAAAAGGACTGCCTCAATCCTATTTTTAAATCATGATTTTTGAACATCAGTGTAAGTGACACACAGAGCTATATGGAAGTACTACCATTTTCATTCTGAGATAGACCTCAGCTTCAAAGGTAGGAGACACTAGATCCACCATCAGTGGGCTCCAGATTATTTCCTTGCTTGTAAAGTTTCTTAACATCACGGTAGTAAGAATGAAAAACGAAAAACACTTAATAATTAATGTTTTTAAAATATTTAAGTGGGAAAAAAAGTAAATTTCATGCTTATGATAACTCATTTTAAAGGAAATCACAGTATTTGGCAACAATCTACAGAG
Organism: Upupa epops; assembly: GCA_013397515.1. NCBI lineage: Eukaryota > Metazoa > Chordata > Aves > Bucerotiformes > Upupidae > Upupa > Upupa epops. The sequence continues at coordinate 13,088 of VZRI01013200.1, forward strand.
TTTCTTTTCTACATATTAATATAGCGTTCATGATGTAGTGGAATATTTTTGTGAGGATTCTCACGAGGTGCTTCAGGGACATTTTGAGAAAGAGCAGATTTCCAGAGTATGTATTAGAGTCAAGGTAGGAGTAAAAATTTCATGGAACAGAAGAGCAGTGGGTTTTTTTATGAGAGATGAACAGCTGTCACCTTTGAAATTTCCCCCTCCAAATCACTTTCAGCTCTGACTATACTTTACACAGGCTGAACAATGCTGGTGCCACACATGTAGCTACTAATATTAGGCATGAACTGCTGCAGGGAACTGACACTTAACAAAATTACCTTTTTTTATAGCAAGCAAATTAGGCTTTGGTAATTGAAACGAATCCATTTGAAATATAAGAAAAGGGTATTGAGTGAAAACATTAGATATAAATCAGAGAATATTCATTTAGGACTAGAGACTGGTCCTTCAGATACATTCTATAGTGTCAGATTCAAAGTGCCCAACAATGGTAAGGAATTTACTGGAGGCATATTTCAAAGGAAAGCACAATTCTCTTTTCTCAGAGAAGGTTTTGATCAGGGAAGCATCTTTACAAGACATTATATGAGCAGTCAGGCCAGCTCAACTCTCCAATGCAAAAATAACAAACAGGCACGAGAGGTCTCTTTGTGCTTACTGAGGAGATTTTGTCTGAAGTCATGTCTCAGCTATTTCCAATTTTTAATGTCCATTTTTTGCTGTTGACTTTTACAAACCACCCATGTTATGTGATTCACGTGGATTTTTGGCTGGTTTTAATCAATATTAACAACAAATATTCAGTTTCTCATAGTTCATCTGAGAAAAATACTATCCCTTCCTTAGAATCTGGCTGGGAAAATAACACCTGCAAAATATAAATCTAAGACTACAACTGTAGTGAGTACTATGATCACCCAAGAATGTTTTATGTTTAAACTGTAGTTCTTTTCTTCCTGTGGTGTCCATTATAAAATCTGGAACTCTTTATGAAAATCTTAAATAATTTGGTCACTAATTATGTTTTTCATTAGGAGAGCACTGTCTTTCTTACCCCTTCATCTTGAATAGATCATCAATATAGCCCTTTGTCTAACTTCAACTTGTTCTAGTGAACACCTTACCATGCCAGAAAACCATTTTCTGTTCATGCACCTGCACAATGATTAATGGAGGTACAACCCTGGAAATAGCATTTGGCAGTTAGCAGCTGCTACCTGTACTCTGGAGAGTGCACAGAACCTTGCAAAATTAAAGCCCAGATTTGTCCTCCTCTAAAAAGCCAAAGAGAACTCCTGAGTCATGTGTGAGCTGTAGATTGTGCATCATAATTTCAGGTATGCTCTTTGCCTTTTTGTCCAAGAGTGACAAGTTTAAAGCCAGCTGATATATTACAACAAAACACCTTTCACAAAAGTGTCAGCACACACCTGCAGAATATTGCCAACACAAGCAAAGAATTTTAAAGCAGCCAAATTAAAAGAAAAAAAAAAACCCAAAACCTTGCAGTACAAAATATAAGCAACTGGCACACCTCAGCCAAGATGAAAGCACCCAGTTAATCTCAAAAGAAAATGCATTAAAGTTAATGAAATACATGATAACTAGGACAGCAGCACTGAATATTCCCTCCTCGCCAGTTATTGGGCAATGTCAGTTCAGTAACAATGCTGTGGCTGTAGTTCTGTGTAGTGAGTGGTTCTATCAACCTGACAAAATGGTTTAGAGCTGGTAAATGAGTCAGGCTCACTGATTATATGCAGTATCTATGACCATGTGTTGGATTTACAGTGTACTCTGTAATAAATATTGAAGGTGAGCTTCAAAAGAAAAGTGGAACTATTCTTCCTGACCCTGAAATGACCTGTTATATCATTTGCCATACTAGCACACTCAACAAGATAACAAGTAAACTCATATATAAACTGTGATAACTTATCTAAAGTAAATATTTTCAGGCCAAAAATTCAGCACCTGAAGGTTCTATAGAAAGTTAGAAAGTTTGGATTTGGCACCAATTTGGTTCCTATCAATTCATCAAAGACTTATTGACCTAGATAGTGGAGTGGCTTTACATATGCTTTCAATATCCATTTAGCCTTAAGGAATTTGTAATTACCAAGGGACTGAAGGGAATGTGAATGCTGATGTAAGTGCCAGAGGTGACCGTCTCAAAGAATAAGAGACTAAAGCCAAGTTAATCTATTTTTGATCTGCACAGGTACATTGTCAGAGCTCTGTTCCAAGCCTGCTTATGACTGTTGATATGGAAGATGTCACATGTTAGATGCTGATGTCAAACTTGTGTTTGACTCCTAGAAGGCAGCTCCTTTGGGTTTTTTGTATTAAACCTAGGCCTTCCTGTCTTGCTATACTTTTCGCTATAAATGAGCACTGTTGTTTATTCAGGTTAAAGGGTCACCATTCTCAAATAGCTTGTGTTTTCCAGCTCATGCTGATCCCTAACAGTGGTAGTAAAGGGCTGGGGAAAAAGCTGTCTCTGTGCACTTGTAGACATCTCACTCATGCTCTGAAGCTTTTTATGGTTTATTAAATAAATGGATTTAATGGATGTGCTGGCCCTCTGTTCCTTCTTCTTTATCTAATACCTTTGAAGTACTCTCAGTGCTAGCTGTCAACTAAGAAAAAAATATCAGTCAGACTAATGAATAGGCCCAAAGTTTCCCTCCCTATTCTCTCCTGAGAAAAGGCCATGGCATATTGTCAAGGCAGTACAATTCAGATTTACTATTCTCCTCATTCACTCTCAGATAAAATGCTTGCACCAAATTGCAGATTAGTAGACCATCTGAGAGCAACTACTTGTCAGGAAGAGAAAGTCAGGGTAAGGACTTGCACACACAATCTTTTGGAAAGGAAAGGGAAGGAAGAAACTCTGCTTGAGAGATCAAATTCAGAAAATGTTTCTGCTATGGAATTTGTGGCAAAGGGGCAATGGTAAAACAGATTTACAAAAGGAAAGCAAGGACTAGAGACACTGAAAGGAGAGGCTTCTCACTGTGGAATGACTGGAATGCCCTGAAAGGGAAGACTATTGACCATTTTGCTTGATCTGCATGTCAAAAGCAACTTCTGCCATATAGAAACATGCTGCTGTTACAAAAAATGCTGTGACAAATAAAGTACTCGAGGTCATACCATTGTTCTGCTCCTCCACTGTTTTCAGGACAGGTATATGACATGAAATAGGTCCTCTCAGAAAAACCTATGCACAAAAGGGATAAGGCAAGTAAACAGTAATGATCCATCCATAATGACTGACTCTAATGAATGGACACTTACTGACATATAAAAAAACAAAACAGATTTTGAAGATAGGTTCAGCCATTAAACATCCCAGTTGTTTTTTATGAGAGGAACCTTTAGAAAGAAAATTTGGAAACATACTGATTTTTGTCATTCTACCTTCCATCCACTCACACTAATTAGTTATTTTCCCTTTCATACTGGATCATCTAGATTGAAGCTTGTGAAAGAATAGAGACTAATTCCAGATCAAGTTCTTGTAGGCAATTTATCTGATACAAAACTGTTAATTTTTCACTTGCCAGTTCTGCTTCTCTTTCTGCTTTTCAGAGCCTCAAATTGACCCCATTAGATAGGATCTTTTCATAGCCTTTAACAAGAAAGTTATCATCAAAAAAGGAATAGCTTTTCGGCTTGTCTGCCAAGGAGCTTTGTAGGTTTGAATGTAAGTGGGATGATGCTGTTAATCACAGAATCGATAGCAAATTGATCCATGAACCATCAACATGAACATCATTTTGTGTAGGTTTCATCCATATTTCTGTCAAAAGAATAAATCTTCCTAAACATCACTTAATTTCCACTTAAGATTTTTGTTACCAAATAGATATAGATATAGATATAGGTAAATTTATGGATACATATTGGGCTTTGCTAAATAAATGAAAGTGTCTTGAACCATATAATTCATTTGGTGTAGTATAAAAGACAAATATATTTCTCAAGGTCTTAAACTGGAACTGAAGAAAAAAGTTGTCATTCAAAGATGAATGTTTTAAACTTCACTTTGTAGAAAGCCAGTAAGGCAATTTACAATTGTTTCAGTGTGGTTTAAATGCCACAACCAGTATTGAGAAGAAAAAGGCTGTGTACTTGAAGTAAATTGACATAATTATCTCTGCAACATAGAATCATTAGGGATCAGAAGGGACCTCTAAAGATCATCTAGTCCAATCCCCCTGCCACAGCAGGATCACCTAGACCAAGTAGCACAGGAACACATCCAAGCAGGTCTTGAATGTCTCCAGAGAAAGAGACTGTACAAGTCCCCTGGGCAGCCTGTTCCAATGCTCTGTTACCCTCACTGCAAAGAAGTTCTTTCTGATATTTATATGGAACCTCCTATATTCCAGCTTGCACCCATTGCCCCTTGCCCTGCTCATCACCAGATGACCTTGAGAAGATCCTGGCTCCATCCTCCTGGCACCCACCCCTCACATGTTTATAAACATTAATGAGGTTACCCCTCAGCCTCCTCTTTTCCAAGCTCAAGAGACCCAGCTTCCTCAGCTTTCCCTCATAAGGGAGGTGTTCTAATTCCTTCATCATCTTCCTTGCTCTACACTGGACACCCCACAGCAGCTCTGTGTCCTTCTTGCACTGAGGGGCCCAGAACTGGACACAATACTCCAGATGCGGCCTCACTAATATAGAGTAGAGGGGAGGAAGAACTTCACTCGATCTGCTAACCACCCCACTTCTGATCCTCCCCAGGATGCTATTGGCCCTCTTGGCCACAAGAGCACATTGCTGGCTCACAGTCATCCTGCTGTCCATTAGGACCCCCAGGTCCCTTTCTCCTACACTGCTCTCCAACAAGTCACTGCCCAACCTATCCTGGTCCCTGGAGTTGTTCTTGCCCAGATGCAAGACTCTACACTTACTCTTGTAGTAACTAATTAAGTTTCCCTCTGCCCAGCTCTCTAACCTGTCCAGGTCTCGCTGAATGGCAACACAGTCTGATGGGGTGTCAGCAACACCACCCAGCACTTGCTTACAGTGCACCCTAATCCCTTGTCCAAGTCATTAATGAATAGAGTGAAGAGGACTGGTCCCAGTACTGATCCTTGGGGGACCCCACTAGATACAGGCCTCCAACTAGACTCTGTCCCATTAACCACTACCCTCTGGCTTCTATCTTGCAGCCAGTTCACAATCCACCTCACTACCCAATCATCCAGTCCACACTGCCTCAGTTTGGCTGAAAGGATACTATGTGAGACTATGTCAAATGCCTTATTGAAGTCAACATACCACATCCACTGCTCTGCCATCATCTATCCACCTGGTTATGCCCTCATAAAAGGCTATCAGGTTGGTCAACTATGACTTCCCCTTGGTGAAGCCATACTCACTGTCCCTAATGACCCTCCTGTCCCTGATGTGCCTAGAGACAGCATCTAGGAAAAATAGTTCCACCACCCTTCCTGGGATGGAGGTGAAGCTGACCAGTCTATAGTTACCTGGGTCCTCCATCTTACCCGTTTTGAAGTGAGATTTGCTAACCTCCAGTGTCTAGGAACCTCTTGTGATCCCCCTGACTTAGAAAAGATGATGGAGAGTGGCTTAGTAATGACTTCCGCTGTCTCCCTTAGCATGCGCGAGTGCATCCCATTAGGGCCCATGGATTTATGGACATTCAATTTGCTCAACACATCCCTAACCCAGTCCTCTTCTTTTGCCTCGACTTCCTCTGGAGCCTCAGCAGTCTGGGCTTTGATATCAGGACAGCTCCCAGAAGTATAGACAGAGGCAAAGAAGGTGTTCAGTATCTCTGCTTTCTCTGTATCCTCTGTCTTCAGGGTACCCAGCTTCAGGGTACCCAGGAGTCCCACATTGCCTCTAGGTTTAGTTTTACCTGCAATGTATTTGAAGAAGCCCTTTCTGTTACCCTTGACCCTCTCCAAAACAAAGTAAATACTAAGGAAATATTTAGGAACAGGAATTGTATTTAAAAAGTGAAGCTTGAGAAAGCAAAATTTTCAAACACTATCCCACAAAGGTAAGACACTGATTCTTGGTGATAATCTGAAAACTCCCAGGCTTTAACTATTATAAAAAAAAAAATCTTACCACAGATTTTATCTGTCTCATATAGATGAGACACAGTTTTCTAGTAATCAGAATCATCTTGTAGTAGTTGCTCATATCATCAAACCAACATTTATTGCTGTAATACCACATTCTGCCACTCCTAGTTATTTCTGTATATGAAATGGCTTTTAAAACACTCAGGGGAAACTGAGGTTGGGTTTAAACACTATGCAAGGTCAGTTTGAAACCAGTCTTTGGATTAATGGCCCTCACTTTGTCTCAGGAATCAATGCATATGCACATCCATGCACATCAAGTGCCTGGGCAAATTCCAGACCTGGTGAATTCACCTCCTCTTTGCAGCAGTGCAGAAACATCCACACAGCCAGGCGGGAATTCTGCCCAAGGTATTAAGTTTCCAGGGAGTAGGACAAATCTTTAAAAGAGGCACCTTGCTAGTAAGAAGATAGTCAACATATCAAAGTTAAAGATTTTGTATTTGACAGGCTTAACTTAAGCCAAATGAAAAAGCTAGAAATTATTGTTTGTTGAGTTTGTTGGGGTTTTGTTTAAAGTTATGAATCATTAGAGAAAGACCAAAAAAAAAAATTCACAGTGGGAGACTTGTAAAATAGTTCTTATGAACCTCAAGGGCATTTCTTTCAGTCTTTCAACAACAGAACTGGTCTATATCATAAGTCTTATTTATAAAGAGGCTTTCAGGCAATTTCACACTGCTTTTCTCTGATGCCACCCAAAAAAACAAGTAAACCCAAGGGATTAGTAGTGACTTACAGGGAAAATAGTGTAAAGTTACAGGATGAACTCAGCCAGTGCAGCTGGTTTGATGCACTGTTCCCTTGGGCTACTGCAATGAATGAAACTTACCAAAATACCCCAGTCTGCTCCTACACCACCAGTGTGCTGACTTTTTTGTTACGTTGTGCATTAAAATTACTTGGTCTCAGGGTGTCTTCAACTCTTTAGTGGCTGGAAGTGTGGAAAGAGGAGGAGTTCACAGTCAAAGACCTGTAAGTTAAACCTTGTATATTTCATTTTGACAGTAACAATTGGGAAGCACAGTAAGCAAAGACCTTATTTGTGCACTGTGGTTGGTAGCCTACTTTGATTCAATTATTTTTGTGTTATAATCATACAAGTCTGCCCTCTTGTAGCTTGAAACCATTCCCCCTTATCTTATCACTAGACTCCCACATAAAAAGTCCCTGTCTGTCTTTCCTCTAGGCCCCCTTCAAGTACTGAAAAGCTACAATAAGATCCATACAGAGCCTTCTCTTCTCCAGGCTGAACAGTCCCAAATGCCTCAGCCTGTTCTAATAGGAGAAGTGCTCCAGCCCTCTGATCATCTTTGTGGCACTTCCCTGGACTTGCTCCAACAGTTTGGTGTCCTTCTTGTACTGGGGGCTCTAGAACTAGATGTAGTACTCCAGCTCAGGTCTCACAAGACCAGACTAGAAGGGGGAAAATCACCATCCTTGACCTGCTGGTGACACTTCTTTTAATGCAGCTCATGATATGGTTGGCCTTCTGGGCTGCATTCACACATCACCAGCTCATGTCAAGCTTCTCATCTACCAACTCTCCCAAGTCCTTCTCTTCAGGACTTCTCCTGATCCATTCACCACCCAGCATGTCTCTGTGTTTAGGATTACCTTGACCCAGATGTAGGACCTTGCACTTGGACTTGTTGAATCTCATGTGGTTTGCCTGCGTCCAGTTCTCAAGCCTGTCAAGTTCCCTCTGGATGGCCTCTCTTTCTTCCAGCTTGTTGACCAAACCACACAGCTTGGTGTCATCAGCAGAGTTGCTGGAAGTGCACTCAATATCATGTTGCATTGATCACAAATCTTTGAGTGCAACCATACAGCCAATTCCTTATCCACTGAGTGGTCTGTGTGCCAAATTCATGTCTCTCTACTTTAGAAACAAGGATATTACGTGGGACAGTGTCAAATGCCTTGCATGAGTCCAGGTAGATCATGTTAATTGTTCTACCCTTATCCACCAATGCTATAATCCTAATCGTAGAAGGCCACCAGATCTGTCAGGCACAATCTGCCATTAGTGAAGCTGTGTTGGCTCTCATCAATCACCTCCTTATTTTGCCTCAGAAGAGTTTCTGGGAGGATCTGCTCCATGATCTTGCCAGGAACAGAGATGAGACTGACTGGCCTGTAGTTGCCCAGATCATCCTTTTTTCCCTTTTTAAAAATGGGGCTTATATTTCCCCTTTTGCATTTAGCTGGAATGATACAGGACTGCCACGATTTCTCAAATATGGTGGCTAATGGCCTAGCAAATTCATCCACCAGTTCCCTCAGAATCCTTCGGTAAATCTAATCAGGTCCTGTGGACTTGTGAACCTTCAGGTTCTTTGTAAGGTCATGAACCTGATCTGCCCCTGCCATGGGTGGTCCTTCCTTCTTCCAGTCCCTCATGTTCAAACTGAATCTCCTAATTTACACCCACTGCCCCTTGTCCTATCTCCGGGCACTGATGACAAGATCCTGATCCCATCATCCTGATACTAATCCTTTAGATACTTCTAAGCATTTGTGAGATGTCCCTTCAGTTTCCTCCTCTCCAGGCTAGACAGACCCAGCTGTCTTTACTCATGCAGTTTACGTTTACATTGTTAATAAAAGTCTTATATTGTTATTTTTTGTCTGTAAACAGAGAAACATATTTCACTTCAGACCTAATTATACAAAACTTCTATTTTATAAATGAAGCTCTTAAAAGCCCATCACCTTTGTCTGTACAACTCAACCCCATTTGCTAAATGAAGTACTGATTTGTTTTAGGTTTGCTGTGTTTGCAGTTGTGCAGACAGTTCCAATAATTCTATACATTGCAATATTTGGCATTCACTATTCCAATAATTGTATACATTAGAATATTCAGCATTCACTAAGTATTGTAAGGAAGGGTAGGAATTAATGACTTCTGGAACTGAAACCAATAGTAATATTGGCTGCCACTTCAAAGTTGGAATTGGAATATTTTGTAGTCGCTCTGTAGTCGTGGTGACCTATGTTTTAATGTTTCTAATTCTGTTGGTGTGTGAAAGGCTACTGAGGGTGGGTAAGCATTTTTCTTAGTAAATAGTAGATGATCAGACATTCTTTTCTCACTGAAGTGCTGTGAGAATTAATTTGTTAATGTCAGTGCAGCACTGTGAAGACATAATAAAGAAAATAAAGTTACTCTGGTGATGAGTGCCACAGAAGAGTCTATAAATGAATAAAGTGCTGTCTAAGTGCTAAGTATTATTATGATTACTGCCTGCATTTGCAAAGAAGTGGTTAAATACAGTGGGATGTGGGTATAAAATTACATTTTAAATGGAACTATTTTTGAGATTACTTATCAGCATGATTAGTGTGATAATAATTACATTTATCATTAATAATACATTTTTGTAAAGTTAGGCAAAAAAAGCTAACAAGTTTGATTTTGATTTTGCCAGAAATGCACAGTGCTTTCCAAAAGCAATCTGTGGAACTTGTCTCTGGAATGCAGCTGTGTAAGATTTCACTAACATCTTGCAGGTGGAGCCTAATTTTAGTTCAGGCTTGAGAAGGGAGAATTGTTTTCTCTGATATGCACAGCACCATTAACAGCCGTAAAGCAGGTGGAGCTTTAAACAAGTACTTGTTTACTTTCCTGTTTAAAAAAGAAAAAAAAAATGAACACAGATGATTTATACTGTTAATCATACAGATTTGATTTGATTTGATTTGATTTGAACAAGTCTAACGAAATAGTCTGCAGCACATTTGACCTACTGATTCTCAGATGTGAAACAAACCCTACAGAATGGAAAATGTTCAGAAAATGAGCATTCAATCCTAAATATAGTGGAGAAGGAGCTGGTAAATGATGGGATGGAAAATTTAGAAATACATCTGCTCAGTCACAAAGAGTGAGATGCAGAATCAGTCTCAACAATTTCTCTGTCAGCTTCAGCAGTGTCTTGTTAGGACTCTGAAGATAACTTTTTGTAGAGCTGTGAGATTCTTAAGCTGTAAAACATGGAAATGAACCAGGACATACAAGCTATGCAGTGACTTACTGATGTAGTCAAATTGGCAGAATAAACTCGGTATAATAGATCTCATTTTAATTTGGATCAGTTTATTCATTAAGCTCACAGAAAATTCTTATTAACTGAGTGATCAAAAACTGGTGTCTTTCTCATCAGTTATTACAAAACTTCTCTGTACACAGCATGATAGAGTAATCCCATAGTGTCCATGGGGTAAACAGTATATCATTTAGCTAGCAAGTCCATTTTTCTATACATACTTTTTCTCTATGCTTCTACATTTTCTGTTAACATACAAGAAATATGAAGGTGTTTAATCTGTTGCCTTGAAAACCCAAGGGATCTTCCCAGGCCTATGTCCCACATTTTTTTATGTGATAGGTCACAGAGTTGATTATAATACACATGGTACTTCTGGTTGTTCTTCACTTTTCTTTTCGGATGGCATTAAGTGTGATTTTCATCTTTATAAATATCACTTATTTAAACTTATTCACCACAAAATTGGTCCAATGCAAGATTTTTCAGGTCTACCACAGGAAAAAAAATTCTACTTTAAGTCTCCTGTCACCTGTGGGAAAATCATGCTTCTGGATTAGAAAATCTGCAACTCTCTGACTCTTGATTCTCATAGTTCTTTTAAAATTTTCTGGGTGAACAAGAGCTCAATCAAACCAACCATTGCTTCATGTGTTGTTATTTCCAAACACCATTTTTAGGAGCTCATATGTCTATTAACTTTGACTGTATAGATCTTATGTTCCAAATATCTCTTTTAATGAGAAGGAAAGGATGAAAATTTGTCTCCAAAGTTTGTGGTAATTTCTCAAGAAATAATTACGAATTAGTTGGGCTAATTAAAAGTCTATATACAAAGTGTTTTTTTCTCTTGCTCCAGACAGACAAGGCATATCTATATAATGTCTGAGAAGGGCAATGGTTTACATTCAGTGATCATCTATTTAGTTCTCTATAACAGTGATAACATAATATTTTTTATCCATTGGTCCCATAGTACTTATAATTTTTTTCAAATGGCTCAGCCACTTCAGAAATGCAGCACACTCTGGAGGATAATGGCACAGACTGTTGATTTCTCTCTGAGTAATTCTTGTATTAAATTGATTTATAGTGACATGCCTGTGAGACTCAGAGATGGTGAACAGAACTTATATCTCTCACTTTAGCACATATGAGAGCCCTTCCAGATATCAAGAGTTCCTTATACTGAAGGCATGGTTTTGTTGAACTGCATCTGTCATCTCCTTCTGTATGTACACTTGCTCATAGATGGGTCAGCAAAGAGACTGACTAGTCTCGCTGCTGTAACTCATGCAGTTGCACCTGACTAAGAATGCAGTGTATGCTAACCCGAGGAGTCACCCTAAAATTGTCCTGTTTACAGAGATTTGTGAAGGAAGAGCTGGCAAAAGTATAGCAGAGCAAGATTGCCAGGAGTTCACTAGCGTTTTTGAGATAGCAATAATACTCCATGAAGGAATTTGTGGTCAAAATCCTGTTCTTACTCTGCCACTGGAACTGTGTTGTCCCAATTTTATTTGGACAATTTATCACTGATGCCGAATGTCTTCTTCTGAAATATGTAATGGAGGTTGTAGCATTTATAACCTGTACCATAAAACTCAGCTTTCAAAACCACCAAGAATATATCCCCAGTGTTGGGGAAGGAAGGTTGCACAATAATTCTCTTAAGTCTCTCCATTTTTGGTATTGATTTATGCCTTCCCTGGGAGCAAACTCCAGCTATACGTGTAAAAATGTTTGCTCTCTCAATTGGAATACTAGCAACGTTGGCGTTTAATTGTATATGTACTGCCACTGTGACATGGCTCTAAGAATGTTATTGCTATGCTATATTAATCAAGAAACTCTAGCAAAACTGTTTGTTTCCAGTACCACCTGAATTGCAGCAATGCTGGTAAGGGTAATGCTCAGACTGTCAGCAGAGAGTCTGTGGGCTGGCCTGTCTAAATAGAGACCAGAAATATGTGAATATGCAGTGGTATTTGAAAATAAGTCAACATCTAGAAACATATAAACTGGGAATATCATTTTGCCTTTGCCTAGTTTCACTGTTTCTTGAATGTAATAAGGATTCTCATTGGTGAGTTGGTCATTGCTAAGTTTTAAAACATTATTAAAAGCATTTTTAATATTCTTATTAATTAAGTTCAATGGATTTGGCAAATATTTACCAAGTCTATATTTATGTCCCCATGTGTCTTCAATTGTCTTCATTTTCTGTTAACCCAAAATGTCTTTCTAGCATGCTGATTAGCATACAGAAATCCTCCTTTTCAACTTGTGTTTTCCAGTGTAAAACAAGGTAACATTTTTCAAGTGATGCACTGGCATGATATCGAACCAACCCTTTTTCACAACTGAGATGGTTAACTGCATTTGGCAAACAAGAACTGTCTGGGGAAGTCAGACTTCGTGCTTAACAAAAATAATGGTGCTGTGTCATAGAATTTTTTCCTAGCATTTCACATTAAAAGTAGTTTTTAAAGACTGTATCCTACCTCTAAATTGTCGACAAGGACAAAATTGATCAGTAAATGCAATGATGCAAAGAAATAAGTGATCATGGTAGCACTAATAAGGGGAATATCCTTTTTTGTTGTCCCTTTTTGGACAACATCAGCTACTTGATCAGGATATCCATTTATGTGTTTCTATTTTGTCATGTTTTGAAGTAATTGACTCTGTCTTTTCCTAGGTCCAGGTTAAGTGGAGAAAAAAGATCCAATCTTACTTGAGAGTGTGTGTTCTATTTTAGTAGGAGATTAGTAATTTTTTTTTAGTCTGTCGATGCCACTTGGCTGTGGTAATGTATTTGTAAAAAAAAGGGGAATGTATCAGGCAGTGTCTATCTCTGTACCAAAAAGGCATCTATGTTTCCAAAGTAATAGTCATGAACTCAGTAGAGTATTTTAGTTCTGTAGTTGAAGAAGCATTCTGAATGAAATCTTTTAAATGCAAAATATGAGTGGCTTGTTTATATTCTTTGCTGTTTCCAAAGGTTCTAAGAGCATAGTCCTATTGTAGACATTTGTGAGATAAAAGATCACTATAACATTTTAATTTCTCAGAGGAGTTTCTTCTGAAAAGAATGTATTAATAAAAGTCAAATTATAAAGGTAGACTAGACAACTTTATTGTACAAGAGGCTGAAAATCAGCACTGCTCCAGAAGTCAGCATTTATGGATCTGTGCTGCAAAGAACTGCCTCTGATACACAGTTCCACTCTATTTGATGAGGATTGCCTCCCCAGTTCCCTGCTTTTAGTTGGTAAGAGCACGCCTTTTATAATAATAGGCCATTTCAGGAAAGAAGAGAAGGAGTTTTTAAATTAACACTGAAATTGTCAGAGACTAATTGTATGTTAGCATCAAACAGTGTTGATGTTGTTGCTGGGTATTGTGCTTTATAAGTTTTCTGTAACCCCTAATCAAACATGAGTGAGTATTTGTTGAAACAATGTATGTAATTTGTTTACAATGTTAGTGGGGATAATTACAAAGCAAGTACAATGGAAATAAATGGCTTCTTACTTTTACATAGAAGGTGTCAGGGTTGGGGGGAACCTCAACTGCTAACCAGTGTTTGTCAGCTGCTCTCTAAAATATTGCCTGATTTACTGTTGTTGCATATTAGCATTGCTAAGAATGCTAGGGACATAAAGTGTCATGTTGAATATAGGGTGATGACTTCATACTAGAGCAAGTCTGGGGATATGACCAGTTTGCAGTCACACAGAAATCTACTTTAATTAATTTGAGTGCTGGCACTGTGTATAATTACACAGCATGAGAGTTTGCATGCAAATTCTAAAATGCTGATTGTTGAAATCCTTGCACTTACTTATTAATACATTGGGACTAAGTAATACTGGCCTGTAAGCAAGGTACAGAAGGAACACATGGCGATGTCAGGGTAATTTGTACTGCCCTGTAGTTAGCAAGCAGAATTCAAATACTGCTCCTTCTCAAGTGATAAGCATAACACATTACTTTTTCTTGTGACATACCTTGTAGCCCACTCTCAGTGCACTACAAGAAGATGATCTATTATTATTAAAGTTTTCAGAAACATAACAGCAGGAGTTGAGCTTCATTTATTGTAGACACCAGCTACAACTCAATCTTGCTTATCAATTTCCATTTTTATTTAGTTATTCTATATTGTCACTATTGTCAGCTAGAAAAAACAGCTTGCAGGCAAATGTAATGTAGAAATTGTCATAGCAAAATTAGTCCTCTTGTGAGACATTTTGTACTTTTTGGAGACAATGACAAAGGACCATATGTAGCTTTTTCTCCCCTACTGCAAAATTACTAGTGCAAGTCTTTTCTTCTGGACTTTACAGTTGCCACCACTATGTTCCAATCTATCAAAACTGATACCCTGAGAAATAGAAGTTGTATATAAGTTCTGTCCAGTTTTTAATCAGTATGTTGGTCTTAGCCATGTGTGACTAATCCTGTTTGCAATCAATTTATCTCAGTATTTTACTGCAGCAATGAGTTTCACTGATTAATTATATGCTAAATAATGAAATAGCACGAACACTAAAAACACTGCTCCTTAATTTGTCTGAAATGATTTTGTCTATTGGAAATAACCAGAGGTCTTTTCTTGACATTCATTAATGTATACGTCAGCAAAATCTGTGGCTACCTTTCTCCTTCATAATTCACTCTTCTTTAGTTCTTACCATATGGAAGTTTTTTCATATCCTTAATCATGCTATTGACCTTCTCTTGGTGTTTTCAAAATACATTCATAATTCAGAAAAAACAAGAAAAAGTTTGAATGCATTTGGTCATTTACACGATTTTCATACACATCTAAATAGTACAAGAGGTTAATATAGGAGCTTACTTTGTATGCATCTGAATATTTGCTGGGGTTTCTGCTGTTTCTTAAGGAATGTTTTTCATTTGCAAAACATTAACATTTGTCAGCCTTATTTCCAGCCACACAGAAAATGTTCCTTTGTGTATTTTGATTATTTAAAGCAATTTTGTTTCTCTAATGTATATGTGCATCCAGCACAGCATGTTCACCACTTTGAATGAATATGTGCGGAATGCTGTTAATTTCCCTGTGTGCATGTATAGGAACGCTTTTATTGTCTACTGCATATGTTGAGATGGGGTTGCTTTGTCTTCTCTTTCACATTATTTAGAGCAGACTTCTTTATATTTGAAATGTAATAGCCACCATAGATTAGAAAATTGGCTATAAACAGTGTATGATGGACACAGACATGGTTTGGGGCTTTTCAGGGCCCCCAAAGGAATTCCAGAGTGCTATGTTAGGCACCAGTGCTTTTTACCATGCTTAGAACACTGTGTGGTTTAGAGGAGCTGGAAGGTTTTACTTTGATTATCGTGAGGAAAAATACTGATGCTCTAAAAAGAATATTGATGACTTGATTCCATGAGGATCAAGAATGCTCTAGAAAGCAGCAGTTCTAAATCCTTACCGTAAGACACTGTTTTTCTAAGCATAGCAGATTCTGCTGCATAGTCAGCAAAATGTGCTCAAGGAGGTCTGCACCTCCAGCGTTCTGAGAAGACATCTTTCCCATGGACCCAGCATCTAATACCTTGAAAGGAGTGTCAGAGACTAGATTGGTAAGGTGTTGTAACTTGCTCTGTGACAGTGTGTGTTTTCACTCACTGAGCTCCAAGTACAACATGAAAATGCCATGTTGAGAGGATTATGTTCTTCGTCCTGCCTTGCATTTAAGTGTGTGTCTAATTTTAAACACATAAATAGTTCCATTCACTTTACTGAGATTATTCTTGCACATAATTTTAAATATGCTCTGAAGTGATTTAGTACACTGTGTTCACAGAAGGCATCAAAGGCAGCATTAACAAGAAATGTGATGGGTCAGCTGGAGACAAACTGTCCAGTGTACACATCTCTATTCTATGTCAAAACCGCCAGGACTCTTTTTCTTCAGTTTAAAGAAATCTCCTAGTTTCTCAGGATTTCTCACATCCTCCTGCATAAGGTCATTGTAGGGTTTTCTCTCTGGAGGAAATTTTTCCAGCAGCTCTCAAAGGCTGGCCTAGCTACTAGGCCATATTTTGCTGTGGTCTTAGTTCAAGTCTCAGCAGATAGTTTTTGTATTTATACTGTCCCTCACTGTGTATTTCAAGCAAACTCATGTATTCTTAAAAACAAGCAAAACAACATTTTCCCATGGTTTTCAGGATATTTCAGCGGAGCCCAGTACTGAATAGTTGACAACACAGGAAAATATATTCAAGTCAAGAACAAGCCTACAAAGTGGATAGCTTTGATTTAGAAAACTGTAACTCAATATAAATCTTTAACGGATGTGGCATGATCCTTGTTATGAGATGTTATAAATCACTCATTGAAAGAAAACAACAGAATATTTGAGGAACATGTTGACAAGAGTTTTCTGTGGTTCAAAGGTGGCATGGAAACAATAACCACCTGACAATAGTATTCTATTTTGGTGACAAAGAGAACCTCAATTCTGATAATTTCCTGAACACACTAAGAAGTAGCTTTTTTATTGTCCTTTTCATCCTGCTGCATCTTAGATATGTTCTTATTTGTTTTAGCAAGAAGTAAAATTTTCCACTCCTATCATTCTTAATTAGAAGCGTTTTTCCATCCCAGCTTTTAGTCTCAGGCATGAATGCTCTTCACTGTGTTTGGCTATAGCATGAAGTGAACTGGCTGCACCCAGAAGACTTGATTCTGACATCCTTATTCCTGTTGAGATTGATTTTTATACTGACTTTATCCATCCTGAGTCATTCTTTTCTTCTCAATAATTATATTGAAATCAGTAGGACCACTCACATCAGTAACTACTCACCATGTAATGATGGCCCAGGAGGGCCCATCATGGCCCAGGAGAACTAACTGATGGTTAGTATGTTAGCATTAATATAGCTAGCTAAATCTGGCTCACTGAGTAGTTAGCTTAATAGCACTTTCCAGAGTAATTACTGCTTGGTATAATAGAGGCAGATCCTAACATGTTTACTCTCTCTGTTGCTTCTGACATTTTTTCTTTTACTCTTGAAGTTAGTGTATTTGGCAAAATATTTCCCTAGAAAAAAGCAAGGTATGTAATTGTAACCAAATGAGCAACTTGGAATCACAAAAAGCCACGCATATCACATTTGTTTATAACTTGTTACGGCTTTTGTTTGTTTCAGAAAAGCCTATTACATTTACTCTTAAATGATACAATATGACCTGTGTGATTTTTGTGGTCTAATCAATAAGAGTAGCTGGTTCTTAGATTTTACTTTCTGTATCTTCTCAGTGTTTTTCATTAAACAACAGAACTTGTAAACTTTAATTCATAAAGTCATTGAAGGTCATAATAAACTTTAATGTTCAATTCATACATCTCTGTTATAGTCTGTTATAGTTGGTTGATTCCTTGTTTGAAAGACTTTTGGAACATTGGTTGGTTTCTGTTTTGATTATAGATATTGAAGAGACTTTACTGTGACTATTCCTTTTTATTTAAGTAAATATCGTGGGAAGCTTACTATTTTAGACATAAATGGCTGTAGTAATTTATAATTTCTGAATTTGGCTAACCTTTCTACATATGTAGTCTAGATAATAGTTAATAATTTCCTTCTTTCAGCTCGTAAAAGTGGATAGTTTTCCCTTTATCCTCAAAGATTAGTTTATGTTAGTAGGAATGTTGCATATAAAAATACTGAACACTAACAATATTAGCAGTATAGTTTCATGTTGAATGTTGCTACTGAATAGATATTCCTGTTGAGCACTGTGAACCTATCACTAATAATAGGCTAATACTAAAATTAGCACACAATCCCCAGAAGAGAAGTGCTCAGAGGCCTTGACTAGCTCTTAAGTGGTACATATGCATTATGTTCTGTGTTGGCCCTCCCATGATGTCTTTTGTCTTTCAGCTATTTAAACTGACTAACAAACCTCACGGCATGGGTACTTCAATGTGCTAGAAGTGCTCTCACTGCATCTTTTGCATCAGAGTTTTTCATATGGGCTGAACTGGAAGAAAGAGCGAGTTCAACATGGTGAGAGTTTCTGGTCTAAAAACGCTTAGTGCTTACGCCTGTTACGTATTTACCTATGTACGCTTTTATGAATACTTGCACATTTAAATTTTATAATCAGTAAACATACAAATTCGAAGAAATATCAAAACACTCATCCAGGTGGCAGTTTGAACACACTGTGAGAAGAGCAGAGACTGACAAATTAAATTATATACATTATGCAGGAGAAAAAACTAGGTGATCTAGTTAACGGCCCTCTTGACCCTAGACTCTTTCTTCTTTAAAGCTCATTGATAACAAGTGCTGTGGCATATTTACATAAAATTGTTTAAAGTTGTTAATTTGGAAATACTCTTTTTTCCAAAAATATTTGGCTGATTCTTTGGTAAAAGCTGCCTTTGGGCAAACACATGGAAAATGATACAGCTTATTAGAGCTTAAACTGAGAAAAACTCTTGATAGCTGATGTTCACACATCACTAACAACCTGAAAAGCTATGGGGTTTAGGCAGTTGTATTAAAACCAAACTCCATGTGATACATTGCACAAATGCCAATCCTATTCACACAGGGGTCCAAATGTTAAAAATTTATTAAATCAGCTTTCTGAATGCCCCTGTTCATTATTTTGCTGACTTGGAAACCTTGGAGTGTTTTGTATCCATTTCATTATCTGCAAAAAGCATGAATTGTAATGGAATTTACATAAAAATCCTGCTGGAGAGTGGAGACTTTACTACACAGTCAGCTGCCCCCCTAATCCAATCTTCCCCAATGCAGTTGGCCTGGCAGTTGCCAAACTCTAACAGTGGGGATCTCCTTTGTTAAGAAAAGTATGAATTTGAGCTTTAAAATGAGCAAAAGTCTATTCTGTTACTCAGGATGCCTTCTCTTGCTGAGTTTACATGAGATGTCTAGCAGGAGGTGTTATTAAATAGCCTCAAAAATTAGGCAAAAAACCAATTATCTAGAGAAGGGACACAAAAGGCTTAAAGAAATGAGCATTTGAATTTTCATTATTGAGTATCCATGGGGCACCACATCACTATTTGAATTTTGTTATTAACCCTTTGCATAGAAAGGATTTAATACATTATCAGTTTTGAATTACACTTTGAGGAAAGCACAAGTTAGGAATTTTAAAAAGTGTCTTTCATTTCTGTCAGTGTTATTTCAGTGCTCTTCATGTTTGCACTTATCTCAAAAGAGTTTTAACTTTGTATTAGTTTTTTTTGTGGAGGTTGATTATATGGGCATTTCAGTCTCACCTTCATTCTTTACTTAGCTGAAATTCCTAATCACTTCAGTGGGTGGTAGACAGGACTCAAGTGTTCCTTTAGATGAATTTCAGCTTCTAAAATATCTTAGGGGCTGAGCAATGTATTCCTGTTTATTTTTTCCACTTTATAGATAAAATCTAGAGAACATTCATCATCACCTGGATAGAAGTGTTTTAAAGCAGTTCACAGTTTAGGCTGGCAGCCATTTTCTGAACTTCAGCCAAACATCAAAATCAGAACAGCAAGAAATAATTTAATAGTGATTTTGTGTGACCCTGATAAAAGGGATACACACAAAGATACACATATGGCAGTCAATTCTACCTAGACCAGCTCTTAACAAAAAAGCATCCCTTCTGCCTTAGGAAAAAACTAATTTTTTTTCAAATCAACATTAAGGAACTTATGTTCTTTTATTCTCCTGAAAAGAAAGTTTTATAACGATACAGACTCCTTTTTTTATTCTGAAAGATCCACTCCTGGTGCTTGTGTGTGATCATGAGATTCTCTTTTCTTTCCTGGACAATTTACTCTCCCAGTTATTCTTAGTTTTCTTGTTGTTGGAGTCCTCGTATTAATTTTCTCTATTCTCTTTTACATTTCTTCTCATATGCTTTTATTTGTTATAATCCCTCTAACGGTGGTGTTCAATTTAGAGTATCATTGAACTGTAAAACAAACAAGCTACTATGGCAGAACACATGTAAGCTTAGAAGACATACAGTCACTTACAGAAATCTTCCCTTGGTTTCCTTTGTTTTTACTGGGCTCTATTGATTTCTACTGGACTACCTGTCCTTCCAAGAGCCAGTGGGAGAGCAGTCATTTGGCTCTCTTCCAAAATGCATTTGCCAAATAATAGCATTAGAAAATTGCTGGACTTTCTAATAGAAAAAGTGTCAAAGAACTGAACACCAGGATCTTTTGAGTCTGCCCATTTAGCTGCTATGCCAAACTCTACATTCATTTAGAAAGAGATTCGCAGAAATCTCTGACATCAGTGGATTTACAAGGGCAGAGTTTACTCAACACTAATTGCACTGATGAGAATAACAAGTTACTACAAGCTTTCTTTTATTGTTTTAAAAGAAGTTCAGTTTCCAGGCAAATGTATCACTTCACTTGAGATGTATATATAAGATAAAACTCCAGACAGCAGTAAGATTTGATGAATGTTGTTGTTTTTATGATCTATTTTAATTTTTTTTTATTGTGCTTTTATGTGCATGGAATTTGTTTCTCCATCTGAAAGGAATTCTTAAAAATAGGGTACAGCCTTTATATTGAGGTAAATACAGGCTTAGCCTTTGTTTGCTCATTTTCTGACATTGTAGTTAGTTTTTTGGGAGAAGGAATGAAGGCCATGCATGACCAGGCCCCCTTGAACGTTACTGGGGAGTGCAGAGTGCTAGCCAACTGAACAGGATCTGAAAGGATTGCCAAGTTTTTTCCTGCAGTTTTTCTGTGAATCAACAAAATAATACCAAAGCCAAACACAGAAAACCACTGCTATAATAGGAATCAAATATTTTGGGGCATTAAAAAAAAACTACAGAAAATCAGACTCAGATCTGAAGGCCATCACTTGGAAAAAGATCTTTTTGAAGATTTGTGGAAGGATTCGCCATTGATCCTTGTACTGAAGAAAAATATAGCAGGGCAAACTTCAATATTTGTGTCCACATCTTAGCTAGTGGAAAGGATGCAGTTCTATAAAGTCAGTGCAACTGTCCTAATTTGCACCAGCTGAGCTTTTGCTTCTTTGTTTGTGTAGCCTTGCCAGCACCCCTTCCAAGGGAAACCAGACATTCATTGTTCTTTCCTGGGTCAAAGAAAAGTCAGTGCAGAAGGATCCCGAAGTTTCCGTATCGCTCTTTTTTTTTTTTTTCTTTTTCTTTTTTTGCAGGTAGCATTACTCACATACAAATGATTTCAGCTTTCAGTGCAAAACTTCATGCACATGCTTCTGAATGTACCTGACAATGGCTGATGGAAAAGTGATTCTGGAGTAGTATTCATTTATTGTCATTGTTTTATGCATCATAATTTATGCTACATTAATTCAAAGTGTGTAAAATGAAAAAAAAACAAAACAGGACAATTTGAATCACAGATAATTTGTTGAAATTTGAAGCACCTTTTCACCTAAAGATTTGTTTCCTAACCATCTATTTCTTTAAACAGTCATTTTAGACCCTTATCCCTGTGTTCTCACAAAATGTGTTCTCAATTTGCTGCTTTTCACTCTAAGCTGAAGCAGTCCAATATCTGGGTACATGCAACACTGTCTGCAAACAGTTAGTGATTGAAGCATGATCACAGAGAGATAGATGATGGCAACTTCATTCACAATACATACAGTCTCACTGCACATTAAGAGTTATATTGCTAGCTATGATTTTATTATTTCCCATACAAACACTTGCTCATATAATTATAGGATGTTATGTGTTCATTAGGAGAGTAGATCTCTTGATTAAGTGGAAAACCTTATCATGAAGAGGTTTGGAGGTTACTGAGAATGATTTTTGAAAGCTGTTTTCCAGGAAACAATTAAAGAAAAGCTCCTTCTCAGCTGTTGGTAGGTATTTCCAGTCATCTGGCTTCTTTCAGAATTAATGGGGAGGTCAATAATTACTCACCTCTTAATTAATCAATGCTAGTTATAATGTAAGAAACATCTCAACAAAACTGGAGTTGAGACATCTCTGTCCTCTGCTGAGACATTAGAATAACTTTCAGGACTCTGGTTGAAGGTTTAGTGTTGAATCTTTCTTTTAGTTGTCTCACAAGGTCTTCTAAATCTCATTAAATGCCCTAACCAGAATGAAATGTGGTTTGGTGTGGTTTCCTCATCCCTGATGGAAATCACCCATTTCCAGGATGCTACTATCTTGGTTTTGCAGGGAAAATATATACCTAAGACTCACAAAGCACTTGGGAGTAAGGAAAATGTTTGGCCTTTAAAATAGACAAGACTGTGTCAAGAGTCAGTTAATTTAAAAGAGAAAAAAAAAAAGTCCCTGGAGTAAGAATCTCTGAGTTTAAAAACTTATCCCTTTTCAAGTGGTACAAGCTGAGCAGTGGGCTCTCCTTGGCTGTACATTCAGCACTTTATCCATGAACAAAGTATAAATATTTCCAGAAAACCCATTTCTATATTTATTTTCAGAGTGATGTCACTTCCCCTCTTTGTACAGCTGGTAGGAAAGCATTTCTTTTATTACTGGAGAACTTCAGTACAAACTGAGGTCTATTTTCAGAGAGTATAGGGACAGAGACAGTGTGTTAGCTCTGTAGCTGCAGCGGTTTCCACTGTAAATGAAACAATACTACTTTCTGGCTCCTCACCCAAATTCCCTGTATATTTTTTGGTTTACTACAGGCTAAAGAGCAATTTATTTTTTTTTTTCCTGGGATTCTCCTGTGAAAACATTGACAGCCAATCAGCAGGGAGGCTCCAGTAGCAATTACTGTAAACTGTGCTACTCCATCCAATAACAATCACATTTTTAACAATTGTCTTTCCAAAAATAACCAGACTTTGTGAAGAACAGAAATTATCAGAACCATATAGTTCACTGCTGTCTTTGAAGAATTTTCTGAAACAAACCATTATTTGAATGTATTATTCAGTACATAAGTGCTATATAATTGGTGCAGTAAGTTTATCTGAACCTTTGATCATACTTCCATCAGTATCAAAATACTTTTTATTGCATTTTATATAAATGTGCTACATTTACATACCTTTTTTGCTCTCCTCCACTTTACTTCTAGAAGAGGCTCTTATGAGGCCGGGAGTCTAGCAGTATCCTATCCATCTTTCAGCTTAAGGATGCGCTTCCCTCAAGAAACAGAAAGCTGCTTAGTTTATAAATATATCCTCAGCCTCTTTCTGTTCGAAAGTCTAGTACTGCTGGGGCTCAGCCACTACTGGATAGGCAACCTTTCCCATCTGGTTACTTTAAACAAACAGGTTTATGATGTTTTAAACATCAGGTTTTGCCTTCTGCTGCAGGAATCTGAGAGCATTAGCTGCATGATAGAAGAAAAGAAGGAATCTGTCACTGTATGTCTGCAGAGCACAATTAGGTGTGTTTCCTGAGCCCCGGCTGCCCCATTAACAATGTTCTTTCGAAAAATTTTATAAAAGAATATATTTGTTTCCTTCTCATTTGTTTATATGTAATGCTTAACTTAGAAGGCATGACCGCTGTTTTTAGAGCAGTGCTCCTTATCTAGCCCAGCAAAGTGGATGATGCTTTAAGGAAGCCAAGCTGTTCCTCAAAGTCACACATTCATCCAGTGGCTCAGCCAGGATTAAATTAAGGGTGCTTTTACTCCTTGTCAATGCTTAATCATATGGCCTTTCTCACTGCTGACAGAATGCATCTGAATTACATTGGCTGGGAAAACTGCTGCAGACAAGAAAGAAAACAGTGTATCACACCTCCATAGCCTTGGGACTTGGGGCAGGTCAAGGCCGGGTTAGCAGATGGTTACAGGTAATGCGTCTTTTCACCAGGAATTTAATGTGAGATTAGTATAAAATTTGTGCCCTAAAACTGTTTTGGTTCCCCAAAGGATTTCAGTAGTTAGAACCTCCATCTTTAACATTTTAGTGCTTGGATAAGACACCTCCAACACAGGTTTTTAGAACTTGAGGTGGTAGGGAAATTTTGTGTTGTGCTTTCCTTATTTTGAGTACTGCTAAATTATACCCATTGAGGTGCTCTCATCAGTAGTGTTGTTTACTCTCAAATTCTTATGAATGTTGTTTTGAAGCACTTCAGGTATTTTCATTTTAATGACATGTAACGATAACTTCTGTTATTAAAAAAGACATCCTCGTGCAAACACAGCAATTTGTTAAGAATCCTGAAGATCCTCAGAAAAGCAGTAAGACAATAACTTAAAATACCATCTACACTAATTGTGAACGGATTGAAAAAACAGCATTTTAGCTTGCTATTTAAAATTGTTTTCATAGTCTGATGTTTAAAGAAAATAATTCCTTATCTACAGCAATTTCAGAGCACAGAAGGCAGAAACACCCTGGTTTGGAAAACCTTTGCAACAGCTTGCAAAACCAGTGTCACAAGAAAAAAAAAGTATTCACTATCATAATACAGAGAGTGCTAAGTACTAGCAGTACACTGAATGTTAATTACAGAATCTTTAAGTCTATTCAGTATTACATAAAGAATAAATTTGATCACCTGAGATCAGATAAAATATGATAAGACTTTTTATTCTGCATTTGTACCCCAATGGAAGCACTTTCAATAAGCAGAAACCAATACATTCATTTACTTATTAAGAAGTTATTAAAAAAGAGGACTCCACTGTCAAATATCTACAAAATTAAGTAGTCTGGTGTCATTCCAGGAGAAGAGGCAGTCTAATGTCTGAAATTCACAAGGTTAAAAAAACCCTATTCATTACTTCAAAATTTGTAACAGCATTTGAACTAAACTTCTGTTATAAGAGCAAAGCCAAGCATCTTAATTTAGATTTATCTGCAAAGTTTGTAAATTGTCTTGTTCTATGGAAGGATGCTTTAAGGATTAAGTCAGATATAATGAAGAGATTTGTTTCATTCAGCTCCCCTGCTCATCCAGCTAAGTTTCAAGTTGATGGCTCACATTCAGAGTTTCATCATGTATTTGAGAAGACCTTCAATATGCCACTTAGATATTAATTTCAGTATATGACCTAGATCTCCTGTTCTCTCCTGTCTTACTCGGCATCCTCAGTAATTTACCTGAAGAAAACAAAACCAGGAAAGAGACCTTAATCCTTAATGGCAAGTGGATAGAGCAGCAGGGTAGTGCATTTTCATATTTTGTACTGACTGGAAGGCTGAGCACCATCTATGAAATTTTAGTTAACTGATTTCTGATCTACATATGGCATACACTATGAAAGACAAGTATTAAATATTATTAGGGATATATCTACTCAGAAATTAATTTTTTATTACAAATGTAAGTTTATATTGTTGTATTAAAATGTTTTCAAATTCCTTTTTTTATGTTCTTGCATTGATCTCCATGTGGCTGTTTTCAATTTTGCATAAATGGATTAAAAACAAGTTAAGAAGCTAAACCAAAATAGAACATTCTTTAATCTGAGTTGTACCTTTTTAATCAAAGCCATTCACTTTTTTTAAATCTGTTGAGGCAGCTGATGAACATGAAGCAGAAAGGATGAAGGCAGAGTACAGGAAAGTAAAGAGTTTAATGATAGGAAAGTCTGAAAGACTGATTATGACAGACCAATGCAAGTACAGAAAGAGAAATGTGTGGACACATTAAGATATCAAGATATTTTCTATTTAGAAATATAATTTTCTTCTTTTTCTTATGTATGTAAGTGTAAATGATAAAGAGGAGATGCAACTCTTGGGCCTAAGCTGTTGCAACTCAAAGCATCACCAGCAGAAATGTAAAAAAGAAAAATCAACCAAAAGATGGAAGTACGATATGTGATAGAGGAAGTTATACAACTCAAATAAATTATATACATGAATGCTGGCATTTGGGAATCCTGACAGAAAGCAACAAAACAGAAGCAAAAATTAGTATAATTAAGAAAAGCTGCTCTTAATTGCTGAAATCAGTAAATAAATATTTCCATTAATATTTTCTGGTATAAGCTTAGTAAATTACTTCAAAAGGAGCAATAACTTTTTTTGAGCAAGAGCTTTCGACAATCTACTTTGTCTTTTATTTTTTCATTCCTGCTCTAGTATTTCTTAGGTCTGTATCTTGTATAGATTCAGAATAAATGCTAACATAACTCTATTGTAATTGGAGGTTTTTATGATAATGTAAAATTAATATTATTTGCATAGAATCTGATGGAAAGTAATTTTGTAATTACATAATGGTTATATCTATTCTTGAATGGAAATGTACTGCAAGCATTTTCTAAACAACTTATTGCACAGCAAACTACTGGGAGCCTTATCATCCGCACAGAGCTCACCACTGGAAGCACCCAGTTGATTACTGGTATCCAGCGTAGGTTTTACAGCACTGTTTCTCATCTGTTTGCCTTGCTGCATACATGGTGGATGCAGCAAATGGACACTGCTTAAACCAGATTTCTGTTTGAGATTTTCCCATGGAGTTGGCAAATAATTTTCAGAGCCTTTTATGTATTAGACAAACCACATTTCATACACAACTTTTTTAGCTTTTCATCATACCCATATGCACAGTGTTTCTGCAATATGTCTTTGTCTGTATAGACACTTTTGTGATCAGGTGGAGCAGTTGATTTAGCTTTCAAACAGAAGGTGAGATTCTAATTTTTAAATACTTGGAGATCATTCATATTGAAAGATTCTGTGTCATAAGGAGTTATGCTAGAGCATTGCATGTAAACAATATATTGTGGGTTATATTGTCGTTGGGATGGATGTGACTGTTAACACATAGCCATAAACACAATTTTCTTATATCAAGGAAAAGCCTGGAGAAATTTATATGGCTTTTAACCACAAAGATTTCAATATGCCTTTGCTAATGTTAACTCAAGATAACTGTGAGCTATATGAGTTCCTATCGTTCAGGGACTTATCATGTCACAATAACACCATGTAAGTGAAAGAGCAGTTTTCACAGATGTGCTGCAGCCTTGGCCATGTAAGACAACCCTAACACAATGTCCTCAGCAATTCAGGTTTAAATTATATAGGCACTACTTAGGTCCAGCTGTAGGCTCTGTGGCTTTTTGCTACATCTGTGAAAGAAACCATAGTACAAGAAACGAAGAAATGGCAAGTATGTATACTATATGTATTACAGACTGAAATATATTAAATAAGAAGATTAGATTAACATTACAGGATTTAATTCACAAAATCCTTTAGAAAGATTGAAACTTCTACTTTTGTGAGGAAATGTATTTACCATACTCCTTAATGCTGTACCTGTAACATAGAAAAAAACAATCCAAGTGAGCAGTACAAAGTATGCTGGGGTTCATTCATTCATTGATTCCATTATTTCTTGCTGAATGTTGTAAGGTTGTTTTGAATTATTATCTGAGTAAGACAGGACTTAAAATGATCTGTATGCTTTTTCAGTGCCGAGGAACTGCAATACCTTGTAATTTAATGTATTGAAATTTTCATGTGTGTTTACAACTATGACATCTGGTTCTTTGCCAGACTTTTTGGGAGGTATTGCTACACACTTCATTCTCAAAATGCTGAGTGATATGGTCATGGAAAATACCTCCTCTTTGCCTATAAAAAAACCAATCATATCAGAGATGTTAAAATTTATGCTAAGTCTATTCAGTGAAACATAAATAGTCATCACTTGAAGAACTTGTTATGCAAGGCATGATCCTGCAATATGCTAGGCTCTTTCTAGATATTCTCAGCACACACAAGTTTTAGTGGGTTGTCTGATGCTCAGCACCTTGTAGGATTTGGCCTCAGAGAAGGAGCATGAAAGGACCCAAAGTAAATAGGCAATCATTCATCTGTTGATTGTATAATATTTTTTTATCTCTCAAAAGTAGCAGTTCAAACAAAGGATTAATTTAGAAAGAAAAAAAATAATTAGAACTGAAAGAAAATGAGAAAGGAGGATGTGTGAAAAAAGAATGTTAATTACAGTACTTGAAGACACAAAGAAATTAGAGATGGAAAACCTGATTTTTCTTTTAAATAGCATTAAGAAAGTTGTAGATGTTGTTTAATACTGTCCTTGAATGTTTTGCAAGTGGCACAACTTCATCAGATGCCAATTGTTGAAGTACAGAGTTGTGATTTAAAGTGACAATGTCACCCTAGTGTTAGTGATGGATTTTGTTTTGAAATGGGTTATACAAACGTAACATGGAAAGATGTGTTCGCATCAGTTTTACTACCAACTAAAACTATTCTGGTTAAAAACACCTCCCCTATAACTTTCTATTAAAGTATTTTATCTTCCAAAGTGAGCTGAAACAGGCCTTACAAGATACCTAGTACTCAAGAACAACTGATGCATCCAGGTAGCAAGACAGTCACCAAAGTCCTGAGCTGCATAGATTAGCTTTGGACATTTCTTTCCTTTCTAACTAAATAAACAACATAGATGAAGAGTTATAAAAAGTAGAGGAAACACACTCTTAATAGCTTGCACCTGGTTTATGTGAAAAGCTAATATGGAACCTTGCAATACTAACTGATACCACTTTCCTTTATGATAAAGTGTAAAAATGACAAGGAGGTGGAATAGGAAACCTTAAGTCTTTATTTCATTCATTTATAAGTAGCAGATTGCATAGTAAATCAACTTAATTTATGTACCATGCTTATTGTTAAAGTCTTCAGATTCATTAAAGCCCTGTAAGTGTGTTCATATAAAAAAATACGACCTGTTTTCCTGGCAATTTAATCCATTTTCAAGCTGCATACACCTCTTTGAATATGTGTTAAAGTAGTACCCTCATTTGACAGGGTTATTTCATAAGGCTTTGAAGTGTATCATTAAAAAGGACATTGTCAATTCAATTTTTTCAACATGACCTATTAAAAAAAAATCTTTTGAATGTTAGAGGGTTTTCTTCTAATTTTTAGAAAATGTCAACATTTCTTTTTTTCTCTGTGAATGTTTGGAAGCATTATTGACAAGACCAGAAAATAGTGTTATCATTATTAATCATAAACAGTTTCATATTTCTCACCACATCTTTTCTTCTAAAAGGAACTCAGCTCACTGCATTTAGCCAGCCCAAGCCCTGCTAATCATTTTAGTATTACTTCAAAACTTTGATATAGATCTTTACTACAATATTGCTTTGTCCAGTGCAGTGCAGTTGTTTTCATCCTCTGACTGGCACCTGTTGTTTGGAGAGGTTTTTTATGCCTGAGTTTCAAACACCTCCCTCCAGTAAACTCCTACCAGCAGAGACCACACTTCCAACCAAGCTATCAGTCATGGGTCTTTGACAGACAAGCCATGCCAGATATAGCTGCCATGATTTCAGTCATTCATGCTCGCAGCTGTCCATCTTACAGTTCTGCTGGAAATTACTGTCAACCTACAGGAACAAGAGAGAGAACTATGTGTCTATATGTGAGCCATCTACATTGCTTGTTAATTTAAACTGCCAGTGAAAGAGCCTTTGCCCTAACCTTCTGGAAGGGATGAAATTACAGTTTTTCAGCAGAGGAAGGGCATTAAAGCTTGGAAGTGTAACATTTGAAAATGTGGGAGCTTTGTACTTCAGTGTATGTGAGCCAGAGCAGAAAAAAACCTACTCTAAGTAAACAGGATAAAAACAGAGCAAAAATAGGTATTTAATATTTTTCAGCTATACTACAGGACATGTTCCAAGATGAGAAAGTAGCATTCAAGTTCCCAGTGTCTTTTTAACATCTGTGTAATATATTTTATTTTGCCATTAAAGTTGTTAAATTGAGAATATTTTTATCCAAGAGATTAAAGTTACTTTTTGCTCTCAAAATTGGTCACAGTATGTTTAAATACAACAGAGAGAAGGAACACCATATATGATAATATCTGACAGTTTTTGGGAATGTGTTTCAAATTACAAACAAAGCATGTGTGTACACACATGAATACAGCTGTGGTTTCTCTTCAACACTGAGTAACGTTCTTCCCCAAAAGAAAGGAGTGAAAGGCTCCTGCTATTCTGTTCAAAGGAAGCATATTTATGTATTTTATATAGTGCTCTTTTATACTGCTGTTTATGGAATGGAATATATTGTAAGTTCTCAGTCTGTGATAAACCCCCCAAGGGTAGACATATAGGTCTATGGTTTAGGGTAGAGATGAGAAAAATCAAAGATATGATCTCTTGACAGAATTATATAACCTTCTCACACTGCCTCTGAACTTCATTGAATCCTTGAGGTGGCAGAAAGCTGGCAAGCTAAGTAGAAACAGCTGCCTGTGATGGCATGCCTAAGATACATGAATCTATTCAGCGTGATCAATGGCTGAATGCTCAGCCGCTCAAGTCATTGATCACCATGATGACCCCAGTTCCTGCTAAGTCCATCAAGTTGCTGTGGAGGCTTTAAGGAGAGAGTGGAAAATGGAAAGCAGAACATAAACAGCAAAGAGAGGGGAAAGCCCCTCTCAGAAAAGCTATTCAGGAAATTGAAAAGCTCATTACTATGTGTGTGGTACTTGATCACACTGAAGATTTACTTTAAGGTGCATACCTGAATAAATGTTGAGAAATTCTCTCAAACATAGTTTTGATTGCCGCAGGAGCCTGCCTTCCATGCAATCACATGGAATTGCTAAGGAGACTAAGTTCCCCATGCTTCTTTGGCAGTCTCAGATATAATACACACATGCGCACGAACCTTAATTTTTATATCCTTTCCACAAATGTTCTTTAAAATACTGCATGCAATAAACAAAGTATCAGCCCACACTGTATGCCAAATTTTGCTGAGGAAAGCGACAAGGATATAGTGCAAGCAGAGTGTTTATTATGTGAATGTGTAAAAACGGTGTAAGTGACTTTTATTAAATGTGTTCTACTTATACACAAAAATAATTTAACAACATAATTGTTTCACAGAAGAAACTATTTTAGTGCAGTTGCATCATGAAAAATGACTGTTGGAATGGCAGAACAGGTTTTCATATGCTTTAAGTCTCTGAGGATTTATCTAATTTTCTCAGTTCACCAATAAAAGTATGTTTTACAGCTTTTAACTACAAAACTTGGAAAACTCAAATAGGCTGCAAAAGGCCATGCAGAGTTCCTTCTATCTTATGCATTCTGTTATTATTAAATGTGCTCCAAATCAAACCTTAGCAGCTTTTGTGCTACCATTCATTGGGACAGTTCCGTTTTAGTATAGCACAGAATTTAAGTGTACTGAGACTGCATAAATCTCATTGTTGATACAGTAAGTAATGCCAAAGGAGAATTCAGTTCACCCCATCAGAAGTGGGAATAAAAGCACTTTTTTCCACTAAAGTAATCATACATGAATGTGAATATACACAGGGGGCCTGATCCAGAAGTAAAAGTCTTTTCCAATAACTTGGAATCTGGATTTAGTCCAAAGAGCAGATCTGTCAAAAGAAGCCAGTACATCAGTACAGTGCTTTTGTGTATGGCAGTGCCCTATAAAGGTGAATATCTTTGAGGATATTTTTTAACTTAAGGTTAGATTTGTTTCACAGAGCTCTCTTCTGAAGGAAAAACAGTTTCACATATCAAAATACTTTAGTTTCATGTATCAAAACAACATATGAATTTCAGGTTCTTGCACTTAGTATTTATGGTACATAATTACATTTGAGCTTAGAGCCAAAGTTCTACGAATCAGAAAAGAAGCTTAATTTCTGTTTTCACCAGGATAAAGCCATATTCTGATGCATGCATTAATATTTCTTTTGTTTTCATTTTCATATATTTCCTCTTATTATAGAGCAGTTGGACTATAAATATAGCCATTGGAAAGATCTAGTCTTCATATCCCCATCTCCAGGGGAAGAGATGCTTTCTTTTGTCCTGGAGCAAACTGGGAATACTTCCCATGGCACTGCTGGGATTACAGTGTTGTAAAAATGAGACAGAATTACATTTTTAATCTTCCTTCCTACCATGTCTTCATATCCCCATCTCCAGGTCTGAATGCTCTTTGTTTTTTGTGAATTTCTAATTCAACAAATATGCACTGTCATGGTGATAACTGCTGGAAAACACTGTCATGAAAATAACTGAATTAACTGGTCAGAGTACAGTTCCTTATTACATTAAGTGGCGGGGTTATCAAGCCATCTTGTTTTTCTTGCTCAGTGGAAAACATGTATTAATTTACTCAACAAATTCTTTCACTGTCACACACATTGTTTTGAGGTTTTAATAAAGGGAAATACTAAACCTACCGATTTTACCCACAAATATCAATGATTTATGCAGTTGGTTGACCTTCATCTCTAATGAGTGAAGTTATTTGCACCTGCATAGCATGTGATTTGCAAATCACATATATATTTAAGACATGCTGCTACTACTGCTACAGGGTTTTATGATTGTGTCTTCAATCTCAACATGCATTGTCCATGCCAGTTCTACACGTCTCAGGTATTCTACTATTACTATTCTATTGAATCCCCCAGTACAACAAGAAAGGCTTCTTTTGCATTTACTTTTAGAAACGCTGTATTATGACAGATTATGTTTTTTAGAAAATTTCTCGAAGTTGATCTCATATACTCCACCAGCTGTTATTAGATGTACTAGTCAGCAAAACTACATGCTATCACATTCCTCACCTGGATCTCTGTCATATTTCTGAGCTTTTCTGTTATATACTCCCACTGCCATAGCTTTCCATTTAGACCTGTAGCTTAATGATTTTGACAGAAATTATCTCCATTTTTATCTTAAAGTCAGACCAGAAAATGTCAGTGTCATATGTCTTAGAAGTCACACCACCTATTTGATTTTTTGCAAAATTGTATCTCCTGCAGCAGAAATGACAGCACACTCAGTCGGCCTAGAGGAACTCCCAGACACACACACAGCTGGATAAATTCCTGCTGTTCACTTTTGTCTTGCCTGTAGGCATTTTTTAACAGTTTTCAGTTCAAGTGCACTTTTACCTCTTGTTTCAGTTTAATTTGTCTAACAACATAATAATACCTTTAGGGAGTATTAGCGCCTCAGTAAGAGCATAAATAAATTCCATATACCTACATATATGCATACATACATACAAAAAAATGAGCAGTTTTTTTGCCATATATTTTATGAAAGTCTCCATTTAAACACTATTCATCAAGGAATATATTGTTTAGCATACATTACCAGTTATATGTAGCATAGATAATTTCAGCACTATACTACTAGAATACACAGCACATTCTTAGACAGTGGAAATCATCACAGCTCTTCCCATGTTACATGAATCAAGTTCAAATGAATTGTTTAAACGGAACAAATGATAGTACAAACAGTGTGCAATCTTCAGCTATGCATAGATATTATAACTTTTAGGTATAAATTTTGGGGTTATTTAACTTTAGTACAGAATTGCAAACTCTAAACTTAAAATGATCTTTGTATCCTCTCTGGGGCTAGTGTTTTTTGGATACTTCATTAAAACTGGGAGTATATAGTGATATATACAGAGGTGCAGAGAAAAATTATTTTGAAATACTGAGACCAGGCCAGCAAACATAAATAGTTTTCATGTATAAGATTAGATCCATTTATTTCAAAGGCTACATGAGTACCCCTTAAGAAGTAGTGATCTGAAAAAGCATTTGAAGCTTCTTCTTCAGAAACCTAAAAATTTAACAACCTCACTGATGGATTAGTTATATGTTATATGGCATGGCTTCAGTGTAACATCTCTCTGGAAGAATCTCCCAAGTTCCTCAGCAAACATCCCATACAGCATGGGCTTTCATGTTCTATGTGATCAAATCCCTTGTCATGTATGAAAAGCATAGTGAGCACATTTTTTTCCTGTATTTTCCTAATGTTTTTATTATCCACTCAGTATGATTCTTTTAAAATCCTGAGTTATGAAATCTCTAGAAAAGCCCTGTGGCTCGCATGGAGATAAACTATACAGAGTGACTTCATATTGCATGATTGGGGGCTTATCAATCTTTTTTATTATTGACAAGATGTAGAGTAGATCTGACTCTTAAGTCCATTATGCCTCTCTGGGACAACAGCAGCCCAAGTCAACTCCGTACTTACCCAGGCTTTCCAAAATCTTTAAGACAGCAGTAGTCCAAGACCTTATTTGAAAATGAGCTGTGATGGTTTATTAAATGTAAGCAAACAGCTATGAAAAATGTGTGTAGAAGCAAAAAAACCCCTTAGAATATTTTCTTTAATGCAAAATATGCAAAATCAACTAACTGACTATTTAAAGATGGACTTCAGAATATGCAGAATTATATTTCAATACCTGATGTCTATCATTCTATCCTAT
The DNA here is from genome assembly GCA_013397515.1 of Upupa epops. NCBI lineage: Eukaryota > Metazoa > Chordata > Aves > Bucerotiformes > Upupidae > Upupa > Upupa epops. Next base: position 47,568 of record VZRI01013200.1, read on the forward strand.
CACTCTGATTATAGTCCTATTTAATTCAATATATCTAAAAGATTTCTAATAAGTTTTTCATTGTAGAAGCTAGGCACCATTAGGAACTTAATTTCCCATTTTATCTTAGTTGTGATGTATCAGAAATATCAAGACTTCCAATAACCTGAATTTAGTAAACCCCATGTACTTTTAGCTTCCCAGCTCTTCTTACTGCCTGCATTTCAGTATGGAATCTTCAGTATCTGCTCATAACTTCTAATTATTTTAGCCATGCTCCTGATTTCTGGGCCAATAAGTTTAAAGAACTATGATGTACTCTGACACAGCATTTAATGAGGGCTGAGTAATCCAACAAAAAGCTTTCCAGGGCTGGGTGGAACATGGGAGGAACCATATTGTCTGCCCAATTATTGTGTTTCCTGTTCTCAGACCTCAAAGAGTTCCTTCAGGGACCAGAAGACCTGCCCATAGCTTGATTGGAAGAGTTCCTGAGTAAGTAAAATCCATTTGAAAAGGGAGTGGTGGCAGAAAAGAACATAAAACCCGTGAAGTAGGAAAGATTGAAAGTATACACACGTTTCATCTCCTAAAGTCTTTGTCATCAGAGTGCAAAACTCTCTAGAAATATTTGTGTCTCTGGGTGAGGGGTAGGGGAAATCTAGACATTAATTCTTAAGAGGTGTTATCAGATGCATCAGGGTTTGGCTGTAAATTTGACTACAGTGCTGTGATGCACAGAGGAGTGAGGAAATATCTGATTGAAGTGTACATTGCTGCTGAGGCAACTGAATGTTGCCATAGCAATTGAGATGAAATGTGCAAAGAAGTGAGATAATTAAGCCTAACCCCTTTAGTAGTTTTGATAGTCAATGCACTGCCAATAGGAAAAGTTATCTTTAGTGTTAAAGATAAAACATATTCCTCCTGGAAGTACTCCTTGCAGGTGTTGTGTTGCTCTCTTTCTAAACGCATTGCTTCAGGTAGTTAATTTGAACGTTCTCTTTAATAATCAAATACAGTTTTGACCTTGGTCTGTAACAGCCTAGAACTTCTGCTGACTTCTTGTATCATGAGAAGTGTCTGTACAAAAGATCTGGAATGTTGTTATTCCTCCTTCCTCTGTGTAGAGTAGAGTTTAATCCAGGCTGTTATCACAAAGCTTGCAGTTCAATAATATCTAGAACGTGCTGCCCTCTTCAGGAGCTAGAGATTAAAAATAGGTGATTTTTTTTAATTAATTCAGAAACTGTAGTGAGCCAACAGGAACAATGAGACTCAATAGGGGTTTTTTTTACATTTATGATACCAATGCCATAGACACTGAAAGTATTTGCAGCATTAACAGGCAAATCTGACATGTAAAAGAAAATTGAAAATTGTTAGCTTTTCTTAAACAACATTTGGGAACTGGGTGGTCATACTCGCACTCACTAGCAAAAGCTCGGAAAAACACTGACTCACTTCTTCTAAAATAATAGTTATGTACCCTATATGCCAGCATATAACCTGTTATTAAAAGTTACTTGTGTCCAAAAAGAGCTCATACATTAGCTGTCACCCTATACTTGTTTTACTTCCAGCTGTTTTGCTCGTCTGAATCCTTGTAAGGATTTAAGCCATGATTTAGCAGAACATTAAAACATACACTTAAGTACAAACATTGCTGCAATGACCTCAGGGGGATACTCGTGGGAAAGTATTGAACAACTTGTGTGTCAGTCTGGAGGCTTGCATACATGGCTCATAGGTATGGGACAAGGCCCCAGTTTTCAGATTGTGTTTTACAAAGTTGCAAGTCATTTTATAGAACCTTTATGATTCGACAGTTGAGACAAAATCTACACTTTTGTGAACGTAATTTCTCTGAACTTAAGGAGAGCTGTTCATTTATGAAATAGTGACATTTTACTGGTATGCAAATGGCTTTGGCTAAAATATATTATGGCTTTGTGGCAGGAGAACTCAAAAGCTTACGTGAAAAGTTTTAGCTTATGTGAAATACTATTCCTTTGACTAAGGAGGACCCTATTTTCACAATGAAATTTCACAAATGAAGCTGAAGAAATATTCTGTGCTACATCTCACATGAAGCACCATAGAGATGTAACCTGCAAAGAAGAAAAAGTGGCTTTAAGCCATCCTTGTAGATGCTTAGATTCATGAATGGATACAGGCCAATGAATCTCTGTAAACTAGAGCAGCCCTCAGGGGCTGTTCTAATTTACATTAGCTTTATCCAGGCTCCCTAAATTTTGTGCTGTGCTGCAACCTACATTAAATCTGAATTTATGCAGCACTGAACACCCTGGAAACTCCCTTTTTGCCCAAGGTAAACTACTTGAATGGAAGTAACTGCTGTATCATACTGGGGAATGCTTCTCTATCTAGACACTCCCTTACAAGTAAACACCCATATTTCATCCAGTGGTATATGTGTCATGGTCAGAACCTGCAATCAATCTATCATTTACTTTAGGTTTTAGTTTTCCTCATTAAACGTAATAGTCTTGTACAGACGCCATCACTTTTTCACTGAGGTCACTGCATCTCATGGTTACAATGACATTTTCTAAACATAATTCTTATTTTAATTGCTTAATTACTTTAGAATTTGGTTTTCTCAAAGAAGGAAAATTATTAAGAACAAGTGGATTTTAAGTGTTTTTGCCAAAAACCTGTTTTACATCCAAAAACTACATCAAGCAGAGAGACAGTTTCTGTACTTAACCAAGCCTGGCCACTTCGGCAGAAGTAAAATTGTAGTCTGTGTGAGAAATTATCATGGAATTTAGCCTATTGTCCTGGAAACATTTTTATTCTCAAACTGTACAGTTGGGACACATAGAACAGGATGTTATAGAAAAGTTAAAGTCCTCTCTGTGTAGATATTGAGTGAAAGCAATCGCTCTTCAGCCTTCAGTTAAGGGAACTGGCAGCAGTGATTCATTTCTTTCTAAAGAAAACAGAACAGCTCCGATGTCAGATATAAAACAGACTGAAAGGGATAACAGAAAAGAGAGGAAGGGATGAAAGCAAAGAGAGTTAACTGCTATCCATTCATTCATTTCCACTTCACAGTTAAAGCATGTTGATGAGGTGCATGGTATACTTAGTACCTTCTCAATTCTCCAGTCTCATCATTGCAAACTTACAACCCATGGGCAATCTTTTTCTAAAGTGCAATGTAAAGAGTTATTAATTATTTTAATACCTTACATTTTTTTAATAAATCATAATACACATTACTTAATGTGTTATGAAGAAAACTTTCAGCATTTCATTGATAATTGTCTCTTGTCATCTTAAGCCTTTATGTACATGCTTTACCCTGTTTTCTCCCACCTCATCGCAGAGTGACAGCAAGCCCATGGCTTTGTTTTCAAAAGCACAATCACAAGTTGGATGCCAAGATTGCTTGTCTGTATTTTATGAACACTATGCAAATAAATTCCAGCTGGTGTGCAGTCCTAAATACAGATACGCACAATAGCTTGTGGTTTTTTCTAATCCAGTACCTCCTAAGTATATGTAATATATATTCAGAACAGCATTGAACTATTGATCTATGATTTGAACACATATTTTCATTTTTTGTTTTGATTCTGATGCATTGTTTGGCAGCTAGAATCCCCGCAGATAATAGTATAATAACTAATAACATTTTCTTTGCTTTCTAGGGTCTTGATGGCAGGATGATGAATTCCATCTTTTCCAGAATGGTAAGCAGAAAGCTATTTCTGTTTCTAATAACAAAGAACATAAGGTAAATTCTGGTAAGAAAAGATTGCCAAATTGCTTGAGAAATAACTGTACTGTATAATTTCATAATTATATGGCTTATACTACTGAAAATATTTGAATATTCAAATCCAGTAAGCTACCTAGAAGAGTTTTGCAGAACATATGGCTTATTATTCGAAAGAAAATAAGATAGGATTTACCATCCTTATTATAAATGCATCTGACCCAGGAATGCTCAAATTTAATTTTTCTGAACAATTTATTGAACAATATTCTGAACAATAAATTCTCATAAACAAAAATAAATTCTTCTATCACATAGTAACATAAATACAGATCTTCTTTAGGCTGAGAAAGGGTGAGTTCCATAACAGGAGTTACTATTCAAATTGTATAAAATTGATCTTTATTTATGTTTCACTAGGGCTTTGCTGCACCTGTGAATTTAAAAACATGTAGTTCCCAAATGACTGCTATCTTGTTGTTTAAAAAAGGTTTTATTTGTTGGTTAGGGTATTTTTATGGCTGAAAAAGGCAATGTTTACTTTGCCTCTTGATCATAACATCTTTACAACTAAATAAAAAGAAAAATTCATCATACAGTATGTGAAAAGGTCAACCTAAAATAACACATTCGAGCAAACTATACTGATTCCTATGAGTACGTTGCTAAGGAGAAATGTTTTCCAACAGGTCATGGGCATTCACTTTACAAAAGATATTCTTTACCACTTCATAAAAATGTAGCCTGAAATCAACATAAAACCATCATGAAGTCAAACTACTGTTTAAGTGGAAAGAAATATTACTCAAAAAAGGTCCCACTGAAGTACAAATTCTGACTTGAAATGTGGCAGCTTCTTAGTGTTACACTTGAAAGACCTTGCATCTAATCCCAAATGTAACTCAAAGCCCTTTAAAAATGAGATTATTCTCAAAGTTTAATGTATAAGAACTTAAAACAATGATAGATTTAAAATATGTGGAGCTGATCTTTTTGTTGCCTTTGATACAAATGGTTTCAAACTTCCCAGTGTTCAAGAAAACCTATAGCAAAACACGTTTTATGATGAACTAATTAAGAATGATGACTTGATTTCTGATGAATGCAGAAGACTAGTTGTTTTTTGAAACTTTTTTCTAGGAAAGTAAATTCTGCTGTTTTGAAACACTTGGGTTTGACCTGTAGCCTTCTAATAATAACAAAATGTGCTTTGGCAAAGTCTGTAATTTATTTTTACCTGTTAGCTAACAGTGGGTAGGAATTTCAGATGTATCAGAGCTGAGAATCTTTTAGGATCATATCTATGATTAAAGAGAAAGAAAACTCATGTTGAACTGGGAAGGGCAGTGGGCAGTGTATTTTTTTTTAAAAAAAAAAAAAACTAGTCCAAACAGGCATGAGAACTACGTTTAACCTCCTTCATGCACAAACATGAAAATGTTCAATAAGAACTCAAGTCATTTTTAATCAAAAAGATTAACTATGTGACAGTTAAGTATGTTTGGGATTAAACCATCAAAGGGCCTGTCTCTTTCGTGTATATTTGCCTATTAACAGTAGGTACTTGGCACAAGGATCATATGGAGGTTGCAGGTACATACAGACGGTAGAACTGTATACAACCTTTTCTGCAATATTCATTAGCCAATAATATTGTCAAAGGTAAGTGTTTACCAGCCACTTTAGTCTACTTAAAACTATTTTAGCCTGAGGCTGATCTTGTGAAGAAGGCTTGAAGAAAGGGCACAGAGACACAGCATTTAATTTTTCATGGAAACAAATGTATTTAGCCAGTATCCTGATATTAGGGAATTGATATGTCTAAATATACATGCTAAGTGAAGGTATAATTATTTTTATTTTGAGGACAACTGTGTGATTTACACTATAAGCTAACTATAGGGCGAAGACTTGGACCCTATGGGTTGCTACAACAAAGACATTAATAGATTATTTTGGGGAGAATTCTTTTTTATATGTATAACCATGTACACCTCAAGGAATTTTTCCTGATTTGCTTGGGAATACAGGGTTACTTTGTGGATTATGGATTTCCTTTATGTAAATATTAATTCAAGTATAAATATGTGTTTAAGTTGTGACTCACTTAGGAATGGGAAACTAAACTTCCTCATATTATTCCTTCTCAACATTGCAAGGCTTTTTTGAATACTTAAGATAAATATCACAGAAGAAAATACATTATTGAATAATAATAAATAACACTTCAAGAAAATACGCCATCCTTCTTATTTCTAGTGGTGGATAATGAATAAAGATTAAATGCACATTACTATGAACAGTCACGACAACTAGATTTTGATCTAAAAGTGGGGTTTTTTGTATTTATCTGTTATCTCTAATCATTCCTAAATATGTAACATCTATTGGCGACATTTCATTACATATATGAAGATTTCTAAGTACGTATTTTTTAATACACAGAAAATAACAGTAGATAAGCTGAGAATATAAAAGAGTGACTAACATACATGGATGACCATCATAGCTAAAAAAGTAAAGAAGACAAAAAACAGTTCTCACTTTCCTCCCAATGAAAACTCTCTGCAATTATTTCGTTAGATTATAGATCTCTTTTGGGATTCTGGTTACACAGAATTTTTGGTTCATTTCACAGGAATAGTATTCATCTTAATTAGCAAAAACAATTGATGGGCTTCTCTCTTTTCTACAAGAGGGAGTTCACTCGGTGTACTGATTACAAGTAGTAGATGATCCTGATAAATGAAAAGTTCTTGTCTTTCTGAACAGCAGCTGAATATGTTATCTGTCTTCAGCCTTGTATCTTCTTTGTTAGACATCACCTTGTTGAGACAGAATGACTTACTTGGCAAGTGGTTGACCCGATTTTTGTCTGGCACCCTAACATTGCTGGGCATTATGCCAAGCTGGATTCTGTAGCTATTTATGACTGCATTCAAGGTTCAACTATGCAAATCACAACTGTTAGCCAAAAAACCATGGCAGATTTGTTTTTTTAAATATATCCATGGCTCACAAGGTCAAAGCATTTGTTTTCACAATTTTAAAATACAGTTTTATAAGTAGTAATCACTAATGTTTAAAGAGATTGTCACCTTTTAGCATTTTGTTTAGGTCAAATTAGACAGAACACAAATATTTTTCCTCACGTGCTGCAAAATAATTGTATGGAGCACAGGAAGAAGAGGCATGAGCTGAAGTGAAAAAACTCATATCCTTATCATTTATTTAGCTTAGCAGCACAACACAGAATTACAATAAAATAAAGGGAAGATGAACTCTGACAAAAAAAAAATCTTTGGACAGTGCAGTTTTCCTCCCAAAGGCTGCCCTGATGAAGCTGGCTGCAGGGTTATGCAGAGAAGGGCAAGGCCCAAATGCCTGCCCTGCCCAAAACCTGGGCAGATCCATGTTGCCTGCACAACTTCTGCTCCTGGTTGGCATGAAATCAATCCTAAATCCCAACCAAAGCCCTAGCCAGTATGTATTCACAAATACATTTTCCTCTGCTTTTTCTGAGACCAAATTCCATCAAGCATCTTTTTGGTGGATAGTAGCTGTAGACAGATACAGGGTTGCAGCAGCCTTATAGACCCATTCTTACACCGTGTTCTGAAACTGCAATGTTTTGCTAGGCTTCAGCTTGGCAGATTTCAGCTGGTTCCTTGCCAGTCCCCTCCCCCACCCATTCCCATGACATTTGAGCAACACCGAGACTGAAAAGTAAACCTTGTGCAACTTCAAAAAGAGGTAGCAGTGTAGAAATTCTTTTGGTTGAGTTTCCCATTTGCTTTGTGTGTTGTTCGATGTCAATCCTCATTTGAATCCATTGATAGCCATATGCACAGGCTGTCCTCATTGCTATCATCCTGCAGATTAGCTGATATTACACTGAAAACGTTCACAAAACTAGCAACAGTACATGTTGTGTTGTAAGGGCTGTGTCTACAGAAAACCATGGGATTTCAACACATATAAAATGATTCCTTATAAGCAGAATTTGAAAAGAGGTTGTGTGCATAAGATGTTGAATATCCTAATTTCCTGATAAACTTAAAAAAATTAATAAACTTTCCACATTTATCAACAGGCTTATCTATAAAGAATACACAAAAATTAATAATTCTATTAAACAAACAGTTCAAGATTCTTTGTCAATATAATGCAAATAGGGAATAGTTAATATGTCGTATTTAATGTAGGCTATAGAGAGATGGATATAATGATACTATAAACTACATATAAAAGACAATACAGTAAATTGCTACATTTCCTCTTACAACAAAGTGAAGTAGATTTAAATGCAAGTAGTGCAGAGTCTGTTTGCTAATACAGATTTAGGCATTTCTGCAATGCCAGTTTCTGCAACAGAATCTGAGCACATGGGAGCACACGTTCCTTCACCAGGTGAGCATCCTTCACATAATACCAAACATGGATAATTTATCGATGGAAACATGAAACAATGGGCAGAACCTCTGGTTTGGAGTACTTTTTTGTCTGAGTACTTTTTTGTCAAGGCTTAACATTAAAAACACAAAATAAAATAGTTACCTTTTTAAACCATTTTCCTTATCAGTCAACAGTTTTGTTTCTAGGTGTAAGGCAAAAAGTATTTTTTAAAGATTCTGTTGACTAATAAAAAAAAATCTGTGAGCTAAGTGTGACCTAGTTTTCATTTGTGAGAGATGTTTTATTAGAATCATAGAATTATAGAATGTTCCAGGCTGGAAGGGACCTCCAAAGGTCATCTAGTCCAAACTACCTATGCAAGCAGGTACATCTCTACATAGGTCGGGTTGCTCTGACCTTAAATAACTCCAGGTATGCAGCCCTCACCACCTCCTAAGGCAGCCCATTCCAGTGACCAACCACCCTCACACTGAAGAACTTACTTCTAATATCCAGTCTAAATCTATTCTTTTCCAGTTTGAACCCATTGCTCCTTTTCTAATCCGTGCAAACCTTTCTGAATACACCTTCTCCTGCCTTCATGTATGGCCCCCTCAGGTACTGGAAGGTCAAAAGAAGGTTGCCCTGGATGTTTCTCCAGGCTGGACAGCACTGATTCTCTCAGCCTGTCCTCATATGAGAGATGCTTCATTTTGGCGGCCCTCCTCTGGACATGCTCCAGTATGTCTATTTATCGCCTGAGTTTTGCAGGTTGTAGTAAAATGGTGTGTTTCAACAGAAGAGAAAAAAATATGGGAGAAATTATGTGAATGAGTACAAAATAGCTAGTAAGATAAACTAACTGGTTAAAATTAAATGTTTTAGTTACCATCCACTCCAAGCAGGAGGACACATTGAAGAACACATTACTAACTGTAGGACTGAGACTGTAGGTCTTCCCTAAATAATCTATATCAGTTTTGCCTTTATATTTGGCCTAACAAGGTGTGAAAGAGGCTTCCAACAAAGTAGGGAAAATATATTAAAGTAGGTGGTGTTGGGACTGTGGACATTTTCCATTGATATCATAGGGTTTGTACAATCAAGTAAAGTTTGAGCCTTATTAATACTATACAAACTCCAGAATTTATTCATGGTTACACTTCCGTGCTTTAGGCAATCCTTTTTTAAAGAGCCCCTTCTCCAACAAAAAGCACAGAGCACTGTGTTACAATAGACACTGCCCAAAGTCAAATCTAAGTAATAAGAAAGTAAATCCAAAACATTAGTGATAAAAATACTTAGCATCTATTTCTTTCCTGGGAGCCTACATGACAATTGAATTCCACTGAGCTGTACTTACACAGAATAGAATTCAATTAAAAAAAAAAAATCTACCAGGACTCCATGCTGTGAAAGCCCTTGCAAATTTATTTTAGGGACTTTGCGTGTGCAGCCTGGACATAGTTTTATTTTATTTTTTTAATGGAATCTGTTTTAATGTCTAAGGTTATTCTTTACTTGCCTCTGCTGTACAGTTTTCACATATAAGCCAACTGAGGACAACTGGTTATTAAAGAAGTCGGCAGGTGTCCTGTGCTCTGAAAACATATTAAATAAAGAACTCAACAGGATCATGTTGACTGTAAGCTTCACAGAGAAATTAAATAATGAAGACAGAATCTCTTCAACAAAGACTAGTTTGGCATGAGTAAAATTCTCTTATCAGAAGCTGGAAATTTCTTCTACAGATTTTTACTAGAGTTTCTATTTTGGTATTTTCTGAAAACAAGCAGACTACAGATTTTAGACACTTGGGCTTTCTGACCTGAGTCTTGTGGAGAGTGATCATAATGGCAGGAACTGAGTAGTTAAAATCTACCCTTGTCTGCTAATCTTCATTGCTCAACAAAAGAGCTTTCACAAAAAGTCCTTATCATCACTGTGAGGTTTGTTGAATTGTCTTCCTTATGTCAATATTAATATGAAATAGTTCCAGAACTGTTATGGTTTGAAAATTTGCCAAATTTCCAGGTGTTTGATTTTGTGCTTTTATACCAAAAATGCATTTTATTTTAAAACAGAGATAGTTGTCCCATCAGTCCCCTGGGGCAGTGACCTGATCCCAGGGCTAGAGTGGTGAACAGAGACTATTAAAAGGGACTGGACTTCCATGTATCTTTCTTCCTCTTCTGTCTCCTGGAAGTTGGGCAGCTGTTGCACACACATACACAGACAAGAGTAGAAAAGGGTCCACTGTATTTTTAGTTAGTATTTTTCTAATGTACAAAGCCTTCCAGTCAAACAAATGCTTAAAATACAGGCCTCTTTGACATGTAAATGCATTTTGGGATAAGGTAATTTCAAATCAAACTAGGAAAGTTCAAAACCAGCATAAATACAGTTTTAACTTCCTGCTTATTCTTTGTTGCTGAGTAATTGCACAAGACAAATATTTTTATAGTGGGCTTTAATATAATGAATCATAAAACTTTACTGGATTTTTATGTATTAAAAACTGTTATCATGCAGTAATTGAAGAAAATTGACAATTAAGAAATCTAAGTTTCTTTTTGCAGAACATTTAAACTTGATGTAATTATCTTCAAAAAAAACCCAACACAACAACCCACAACATTGACTTCAATAGAAATAGGTCTGGGCAACAGAGCATATTGGAAAATAAATTATGCTAAGTGAATCCAGATTTACTGAACATCTTTAAGACACTGAGTATTCCTAATGAACCAAAGACTTGCAACGGTTTAATATAACTTTACAATAACTACTGTGAAAAAATATTACAAAACCTTTGTTGACCAGGTGTTTCCCCTTTTTATCTCTACAATATATTCCTCTAATGGCCATCCCATGCTCTGTCATTAAAATGTGAGCTTTCCTTTCAGGTGCTTTGCCTCAGACATATGGAATTCTCATCTGCAGTTTGTACCTCCAGACTCAAGTTAATCATTCAGGGCAACTTGAAGAACAGTTTGCTGCAAACACAATTCCAAACTGAGGGGCTCAGTGAGTTGGCATGAATTTAGCCAAACAATTAAATGCTCTTTCTCCAAAACTCACCATCAGTTTTAATACAAGAAGATGACACATGCCACCTATACCTGTGATTACCAAATCAATTATGTTAAGTAGATTTAACAGGCATAAGTATTTGTAGGATTGAGGATGTGCTCTTGATTCAGCCAAAGTTTGTTCACCTAAACCTGTGCGAGAAGCGGAGTCTTAACTTACGTTACCAGTGAATATAAGAACGAGGTTCCAATGTCATGACGCCATTCATTGCCATCAATATTTGATTCCATATCCATGTTAATTTTTTCAATAAGGAAATAAACAATTCTCTAACATTATTTCTTCCTTAAACACAACTTAAACTTGAATTAGTCACTATGTTTCCCAATCTCTTGTCGGGCTAAGGCCTCTTGTAGGAGGTAGGAGTAGTTCCCAGAAAGCTCAAATGAAACCACAAAATTAGTCCAGGTATATGCACTTCAGCCCCAATGCAAGATGGAAAACTTTTCTCCTACCATGTTTTTCATTCCAGTTGCTATTGTCAGATCCCATAGCAAAAATCCAAAGTGATCCTCACCCTTTCTTAAAATGAAATGCATGCACGTCAGTCCTCCCAGGTCAGAAATTCTACCAGAGCTGCATTATGTCAATCCGCAGCTAAATACAAAGACTCCCATAACACACCATATGCTATAGCTATTAGGGGATGGACTGGTAAAACTGAAAGCTGTATCTGGACTGAGACAGCCTGAGGACTGTGCTTGTGGCTCAGTCTATACGACTCTAACACTGTAATCCCAAATCATCAGGGGTATGGGAGCTTACCCTTCAAAACCTCTTGAGTGAAGCACGAATGGCAATATGTAAGTGCACTGGAAGAGTGAGTGACCAAATAAATTGAACTCATTCAATCACTTTCAAGACATGTAGCATTTTGTTCCTGTGCTTGAGTAACAGTATGATTAAATTTTTATTAAAATGTTATAATCCTGTTTTAATGATAGTTAATTATATACAGTTAAAATGAAAGTATTAATAATATTAAACATTTAATCAGGAATAAAGACATGGATGATATTATGATTAAATATGAATATATAATATTGAGCATATATTCTCTTTAATGCATTATGTAAAGTAGCAAATTAACAGTAACAGTGAATAATATTATATTCTGGGCACTATGTAAATTAAAGGCCTGGTTCAGTACTTCTATGTTCATAAAATGTACTTGATTTTTTTGGGCAATATCCAAGGAATAGTTGAGATAGCCTTAAAATTTATTCAAAGAAGTCCACATGAAGCAGATGCTTTCCACCTGAAAAGCAAATTACAATGCTAGTTAATGTACCTTTTGAGCACAAAAGAAATCCTTTTTTGAGTCATAGATTAGAATTTGGAAATACCTCTTTTACAACTAACTCTGAATCCATACATCTTTATAGGCCTAACTTCTGGTTTTCAGAATCTTTAAATCAGATCTTAAATATTTATACACAGGGTATTTCTCTCACACACCACTTGCTATATGTGACATATCTCATCTAATTGTGCCTCTTTTGAGTAAAGTAACAACACAATTTGACCTCTACCCATAGATACACCATCTTTTAAACAGTAACACTCATTCCAATTTCTGTCATTAGACACAGCATCTTTCCAGATCTAAATTGCTATGAACCCACTGAACCTATGTCCTGTAAAATTCTGTGCACTGACATAGTTTAATAAGCTTAGAAATTTGCTAGCTTTAAATTGTGTAATTGTGTAAATTTAAATTAAAGAGATAGGTCTCTGCAAACTATAAGGAACTAGTATTTATCTAATAAGGTCTTAAGACCCTTGAAAGAATTTTGAGGAGTTATATGGACCCCTACATGAATTCTTTAGGTAGATTTTGGCATTGTTTCAGTGTAACTCTAGTACAAACTCCATCAGTTTATTTTATAATTAAAAACAAGGAAATAGTAACAAAAATACATAATATATGATACTCATGTTTCTGACTGAACATCCATAAAGAAAGACACATGCTCTAACTCTTCTCATTATCCCAAAGGGAATTGCATCTTTAATCACAGAAAGCACAATGGCTTTCTAATTTTGTTCCAAGTGTTTCAGTACTTACAAAAACCAGATCAGGTTATTGTAAATCTAAAGCAAATTAGAATCATTGCCCTCTGCTCAGCTGTATTCAAGAATAGTGTGTAAATCATAAATTTAATGGCATACTAAGGCACACATCTGTTTCTATTTCGTAGAAGTTAATAATGTAACTTCAGAGTATTTAAATATTACTTTCATTAACTGGAAAATTGTGAACAATAGAGACTGCTGCAAGTCACAAAGCATCGCTGTGTTACACTTAGGGATATATAAAAATTGTAGGTCTGTAGAATACCGTATCTCTTTCTGAGAGATATGTGCCACTGCTGGTTTCATGACCTTGCAGCTCTCTGCTTTGCCAGGAAAAACAACACTTACACAAATGGAGCTGCATTGCTAAGTAGAATCTGCACCTGCACAACGTAGATTTCAATATATATTTTTAGTAGCAAACATCTTTCACAGCAAGAGATAGATGACACTTTAATTCCGTAAACCTTTATAGATAACAGCCTAATGACGTTTCTTACCTGTTGTTCTATAATCCTAGTAAATAATCTGCAGATCAATATGCATACTGCAACTGATTCTAAAGGCATTTTTGTCACTAGAACTGATAAAAATGTTGTGTTGCATAGACTGATTCCCACTATGCACTTATTATAAAACTTACCTAAGCTTTCTATATATACATATATATATAGTAATGTAAGTCTAAATTGCTACATACTACAGTTCTTATTTAAAAGTTTGGTTACTAACAGATTTATGTACTGTCTTCTAACGCTTCATAAATTAGCTAGGCATCACGTTCATTTTCTATATTTGCAAAGAGCCAATTGTGTGTGGTTTGTTGGAGAACTACATCAGTGCTTTCAACTTCTGTTTGTAAGGACACTGCTTTCCCCAAAGGAAACAATGCACTACCATATACGTACTAATCTTTCTGAAAATGTTGTTGAATTCAGTTGCAAGACAGAATAATCTTGGTCTGCCAACTCTAGTATTGTAATAAAAGATCTAATTTGTAAGGCTTACTACAATAATATATTCCCAGATGATAAATTTTGACCAATAAATTCCTTAAAACTAGAAACTGGGTTGCACTGGCAATGTTAAAATATGCATAATATTAAATTAAAACTTTATTAATAAAAACTGCAATGTCAAAACCATAATTTCTAATGGATCTGTTTTCTCTTAAAATATCTATACATTAAAAGATATCTAATCTTTGGGAAGTCAGATGTCCCTTATGTGCTGTTTTCCTTGAGCTAAAATTACCTGCAGTAGTAGATACTTTGCATTAAAACAGGGTGCATAAAGCTGAATGGGATTTATGTAAATAACTGTATGAATATGTATCTTACCTTTTACCAGTGCTAATTTCAATGATCTGTATTTGAGAGAGAATTATTTTAATATATACAGCTGCTAGGGAATTTGCACATGAATTTTACTCTCAACAAAAATTCTAAAGAAAGCAAATTAAACCAGTGTAGCCATACAGAAACAACAGCAAGGGAAACAGAAAGGCAAAACTGGGCACCTAAATGGTACAATGCAAATCTGTGGTTTATTCTTCAGTAAGATTCAGTGGTTGCATGTGCAAAAAATTCTCCTAGTCTCGTGTAAATGAATATGGAGTTATCTTCTTGCTTCTGAAGCATGCAATAAAAGCTGATGTCTTAATGATATCGTAAATGTAGTACTATGATTTATCAGATATAATGTGAAAAGATAATATTTTGATGCTGATTATTCAGTAGAAAGCAGCCGGTCTTCACAGTGAGGTGGTGAGTAGCATCTTAATTAACTATTGGATCTATTTTAATATTTTTAATTAGCAACAGCACTAGGCAGCCAACTGATGTTCCTCATGAGAGGAACATGGTAGTAACATCATTCTTCGACTGCAGTGTTTTTAGGAAGGTGTAACCATACCTTCAATCAGATTCAAATACTATTTGTCAAAAACATTGAGGTCTGTCAGATGTAAGTAATCATTTCATTTAAGAAAAAAAAAGGTGGAATATCTTTGATCCCTATACTTTAGTGATATTAATTCCCATGTGCTGCAGGTGTTTGTAATGTATAACAAATCATTACTGAAACAGGCTTTTGTAGGCAAAAGGAAGGAAAATGACTCTTCTTAAAGCTGGCAGAGTTAACACCTGGCAACATAACACATGACAAAATGTGAAGTAGAAGATGTAAGCCTCGAAAGAAATCTGGATCTCCCTTTCCATGCTTTGCTCATGCCAGCTGAGATGGATTGCAAAGCAGTGCTGATGTAAAACGTTGACGGGGAGGTGTAAGAGCCTGAATTTGCTGTTGTTTCTAGGCTCTCTGACCAGTGATCCATGATGCTTCTCTCGTATCTGCTCCAGAGGGAGCCAATCACATAACTGTCAGCATTTCAATGGCAATCAGTACCAACAGGAAAAATGCTTTCTTCTAAAANGTTTAAACTGCAAAACATAATCAAAGCAAGTACAACCAATCAGCTGAGGCTCTGAGCACTTCCAAGTGGCACAGGAAACTGAGAATCACACCAGATGAACTATACATAAAGCACAACTTATATATCAGCTTGATTAAAGCTACAAATTGAAAATTCTAAATTAAAAAAGAAAGCAACAAAAAAAGCACTACTTGGTTTTACACAGTAACGCCTAGTGGCACACCGGGAGAATTGTAAACGTGAACTGAAATATGCACATTCAGAAGCAAATAGGGCTCTCAAGCCCTGCCTTTCAATAGGGGAATTTGAAAGTTGCAATCATGAGGGGAGCAAATCCCAGTGGGAGATCCTTTTCTGCTCATGATTGATCATGAGCACCCTGTTCTTCCACCTTTATAACCTATTACCATATCTCTGAACATGGTTATTGTGACTGGAGACCAGATTTTCATGTAAGCATCGTACAGAATTCCAACAACTGAACTCCTAAAGAGAAATATGGAAGGAATTTAAGCCCTTAAGTTTAAAAAACCCTCTGCTTCCATGTTGTCCACCTGAGGAAGCTGTTCAGTAGGCATTTCCATGTTTTTATATTAAATGTTCCTACAACTCTTAACACTCAGCATTTGAATATTGCTTCTGTTAACATAAATCGGACTTGGGAGCTCTGCACCTAGATCATTGCTATGGCTGACTGTAAAACAAAGCTGAGCAGTTAAAATGTGATAGTCATACTCTAAGGGCATCTGACACTCGCCAACACAGCTTGACTAACTAAACCCAGTACTAATTGCCAATGTTTTTTAGAGGTGTAGCTTTATTCTACAACCAGCAGTTAGTAGACTTGTCAAAAGTGTCTAAAAGGCTCAGTTCTTTCCTCTGCTTGAAGGGATTCAAATGTATGTCTCTCCTCAGCTAAACCCTTCTCCAAGGCACAGCTTGATTGGACATAGAGAAAGTCTCCACTTCACCCATTAAAGTTATGTATAAGGCACAAAGTGATTCAGGATTGACTGGGCTACAAAGTGAAAATACCAGTGGGAACATGACTGTAATGTGATTTGAGCAATCAATTGGAAAGGGAAGAACCGAGTTCTCATGGGTGGTTCAAGAATTTGATGTATTTTATTCATAGATTCATAGAATGGTTTATGTTGGAAGGGACCTTAAAGATCATCTAGTTCCAACCCCCCTGCCATGAGCAGGACACCCCCCACTAGACCAGGTTGCTCAAGGCCCCATCCAGTCTGGCCTCAAACACTTCCAAGAGGGGGCATTCACAACCTCCCTGGGCAAACTGTTCCAGTGTCTCACCACCCTCATTGTGAAGAACTTCTCAAGAAAGTAAATATAGTATTACCCACAATGCAGACATCTAAATCTTTACAGGTCTCTAGAGTTGTGCAGAGAAAGATTAATAAATCTTAAAATCTTGATCTATGCCTTCAAGAACAATAATTATAATAGCATCTACTATTGTTATATTAGGTGCTTGGCTAAGAAGAGAAAAGCCTTCATGGATTCATACTTGTAAATATGATGGTTTGCCTTTGGAGTCTCCATCCTTTGTTCATTTTTTTGCATCACCTTTCATTTGGAGACACATAAGCGACAGAAGAGTGGCCAGTAGCCTAGGTAATTAGAGTATTTAAAATAACTCTGTAATGAATACAAGTCCTAGATCTGAAACTAGAGTTTGATAAAGTGAATAACAAGAGGTAGAGGAGTTTAGACAACCAATCCTTCTCTTACTCAGCTTCAGATCTTTCCATTCTGTTATAAGTGGTAGCACAGCAAGAGGGGAAGACAGGTGATGGGAATATACAGTGACCTCCACACATGCCAGTCTGAGATAGGGGTATATCTTTGGATGCAAATTACTGAGTAAAACAGTTGAGATTTATCAAAGTCATGCCAAATTTGTATAATATAGTTTCATAAGGGGGAGGAAGAAAAGGAGGTTTCTACCTTCCAGGCAAAGTTTATTTTGAATAGAAAAAAAAATTACTTGAAATTCTCTTGGGCCTTGCTTCTTTTCTGAAAAAGAACATGATTTGCTGTCCACATGCAGAAGCAATGCCTTTACAGACACAGCAGCTGGATAAAAGGGAACATAGAAATGTGCAAAACTACTTGAAGAATTGGGATCTCAGGAAGTACCTTTTCCCCCAAAAGCTCAGCACTACAGTTCTATTCTGCTATGTTTGCTTCAGCTTCTCTGATGAGCTTTTCATATGAAAACAGGGAATTGTACTCGTCTCTTTTGAAATGTGTTCTGCTATATGACTCCTAACAACTCAATCTTAAACACTCATTGGCCTTTATAAATGCCTGCAGTGTTTAATTGCAAATTTTCCTCTACCGACAATAAGCCCATGCCCAAAGCCCAAAGTAATGCATAACACTGAGCTCTCGAGTGGAGAGGCAACTGGAGTGTCTTAGAATGAATGTAAAAATCTGCTTTTAAATTCACTGGTAAAAATTATATTAATCTAATTGATTAATATGATATAAAAATTCCATTTTGGAATGCAGTTAATATGCATACACATGCTTTTGTTTCATAGCTGCATTTTCTCTGAACAAGGTTGTTTCTAATATTACTTAATTAAACAAAATCAAATTAATTTCTGTGTAAGAAACAAGAAACAACAGCTTTGATGAATAAAATGATCACCATTTTCTTGAAGCTCTGTAATTAAAAACATGACTTTCTACAGTTGGAAAAAAAGTCCATGGTTAAAATATTTGAAGCCCATCAATCTCTAACCACACAGCTAATGTGTTCCTTCTGTTTTCTTTGAATGAAATCACCACGAGTGGTTAGATGTTGATTTAACATAAAGCAAATGGAAATGGGTGTTTCCTTAGTCATGTGTAGAATTTATTTTTAAAAATAATTAGCAAGTGTTATGAGTAAGTCAATGATTTTGTCATTTCTTAAATAATTATACAGATTATGAGTAATTAAAAATTGATTACCTAAGTAAATCATATAAAAATACAAATTCGTATTGTATTTATTTGTTAGGAACAGCTGCAGAATTCTCTTATTTTATTGATGCATTTAATTTTTTTCCCAAGTGACACTAAAATTAATTACTTAGTTTAAAAGACCGATAATTGTCCAGATAGATTTTCAAAGTTTTAAGACAATGTATCAGATATTTCTTCTTATAGTTTGCATTGTTCACAATTTATTTATATAAATTTGTCTGCAAAATTAATTGGGGATTTTCCAAAATAAGAGAAATTTTGCCTTTTCAGTTTTCTGATGAAATGGTAAAATCATGTAATAGTTTGTTACTTTTACATGAACTATGTAAAAAAAAACCCTCATGTCTTTATATTGTACCAATTAAACCATGTCTTTATATTACACCAGTTTTAGTCGATGCTACTGTGGTCTACATATATGCAAACTCTTCTGCCAGTCTTTGCTAACATTACATCTAACTGGAAGTTCATTGATAATGTTATTCACACAAGTACATACAGATAGGAGGAAATATCAGTCGCTAGTATTTGAAGTTCATTCACAGAACTCCAGTAATAAAAAATAGCTTGTATAAAAGCTGTGTAAACCATTTCTCATGGGGGAACTGACACTTGGGGCAATAGGAAATGCTATTTATCAATATGCTAAATAATTTTTAATTAATCTTTTTAGAATAGGCAGAATTAATCTGCAGTTCTGTGGCAAAAAGACTAGCCAACTCTACAAGGTCATACTACAGATATAATAATCTGGCTATTTTTTGCCACAAGTTAAATCATCTTTCTCAGATACATCTCCTTCAAGTACACAGCTGACAGTTAAATCTTTTCCAGTTGTTACTGTCCTACATGTAGTCTCTAGAAACGCTAACTGATACACACTTCTTGAGATTATTCCAGAAATTACTGTGTGTTTGCTTTTAGTTTTCCAAGGGCATGATCCAACAGGTTCACCAAAGCAATTCAAGAGCAATACATGCCGGATATACTGCTTACCATGAAACATTACAAAATTTGAATAGAAGGGACAAATAAAATGTCAAATGCTTTTTGCTAAGATTTTAACATCACTTCTAGTGTTTTCAAGGTAGATGTTTTGCATTGTTGCAACAAAGCAAGATTTTTAGGAAAATCTACTTGAATCCTCTTGCTTGTAAAGTCTATTGAAATAAAGCATGTAGTTTATAGGGTTATGGCAAAAAAGCAAATAGTGGGCATTTTTAATGGTAAAAAAGAAACAATCTATTGTAATTCCTTCTTATGTACCAATATTAAAATCTGCCAATTATTGTGATCAAGCAAAAACGAAAGGATCAGATTTAAGTGTGCTATGGGAATATGTGTACAGAATTACCCTGTCCTAAAGAAATACATGTTGATTCATGTGAAGTAAAATTAACAGATTGAATAATACTATTTTACTTGTCAAAAGACACCTATACCAGATATTCTTATATCTTAATCCAGATGTAATGATAATTAATGGAAGCACATTTTCAAAACCTATGCCAACAGGTCTCTCTCTGCACTTTTTGCCAATTGTTTAGAACTCAGTTTTGTAACTCAGAATTCTAAAATTCAGAGTTGTAAAACTCCACTTTTGTATGTAAAAATAAATGCAGTTCCAGAATTTTTTAATGAAAAGGGGGAAAATAAATTTCGGCCCTACTGTTGAATCCATGTAGGTGAGTTCACATTGACTTCAGGAAATATTAACACAAGGCCTAGTTCTGCAGCTCTTTTCATTGTTTTTGTGGGTAAAAATTATTTTACAAAAACAGACAGACTTTGTGCTGCAAATAGAAGAATTCCTTTCCCTCATGGCCTCTCAAAAGAAAACCACCAACCCTACTTCATTCTTGTATTCTCATCTGTTTTCTGGTTAAATGCTGCTCTCTTCATCAGAAAGGCTATTAACTCAGGGCTATCACTGCTTATCTGTGACTACATTTATTCAATAACAACAAAAATTAGTTGGATTTGTTATATTTTTAAACCCTGGTAAAATCATAGTAAATCAGTATGTATATCTTTATGTTTCTATGAAACTCTTTTTAAGAAAGTTTCCATAACAGATTCATCCCACCCTGTCAATGAAAATCAGTTTCTAATATAATACGTTAAAATGCTTGCATTATTAAATTCCATTAGAAAAATACAAGGGGTTAGTCAGGCTCTATACAGCTATTTATAAGAATGTTTCCAGAAAAAAAAAGGAAGTCATCTATACCAAGGATACACAAAAGGGCTTAAAAAACTAGGGAAATAATAAGAGAACCCGCTCTTCTGCTACTTTTTGCTCACAAAGTAATCCAAACCTTTAGCTATGTCTAGTAGGTACAAAATCATCACACAGACATACTATCTCCTGTCTTCCCATGCTGAGTTTAGTTTTGAGGTAGTTTGCAGACAACCCACTTGAAAGCACCCTCAGGAAGATGCACGGCTCACTATGGCAGAACTCCACCTTTGGTCCTACAAGTATAGTACTGGTCTCCTACTTCCAAGTCCCCTCAACAGATACTGTGAGTTTAGGAAAGTCAACAGTGCAGCAGAATGCCCATATCTTAGAGATTTTTAGATATTAATCCCTGGGATTCTTGGTAGCATTGTTTAACGTGTTTTGAAGACCCCTGGCCCAGCTCTACCATTCTTACTACCTCATATGGCAAAGCCTTAAAGATCCAGTTTTCTTACAGCCATTACTGAATATATTTAAAAGTCATGTAGATGTGGAGCTTAAGAACATGGTTTAGCAGTGGGCTTGGTACGGTTAACAGTTGGATTTGATGATTTTAAAGATCTTTTCCAACGTAAATGATTCTATGATGTTATGGTTCTACATCATGTTTCTCTAAATATGTGTTACAGTTTCGTAAACAGGAATACTAATTGCACAGGTATGCAGAGAAGTGAAAATAATTAAGAAATCGTTACCATTAACAAAGCTAATGATCCTGATTTCTCAGTATGTATGTTTTAAGCTAAAATGTCAATGTGCTTTGGACCTAAAAAGGATGATCAAGCCCGAAGAATTCCTGTCTTGTATGTGCGATTCTGTGGGCAGATTTAGTCGAAGAGATTTTATCTTATTGCTGCCGCCAGAAAAGGGAGGGGATGGCAAAAGAAAAGCCCAAACACAGGAAATTATGGGGGGCTCTTATCAGACAGATTGCTCTGCTGTGACCTGTTCCTCCCTACAGTCATCACAGTCCCGCGCTGGTTCCGCGAAGGCCCAGCAGGGCGCGGAGCCGGCGGGACAAACCCACGAGCACTGCTCTCACCCACCCGCAGCACCCCCTCGGGCCCAACCACTCTGCGCTCCGCGCAAAAATGAGCTCAGATACTTCTCCTTGACCTTGAACGCTGGGAATGGCTCATCTTGCAGGCCAGAGCAGATCCTCAAGTCTTCTGCATCAATACAGAGATGGGGAAATCAAACCCCGGAATCCTAACTTACAGCTCAAACCCTGGTTTCTTCCAGCTAGTTTTTGAGAAGGAGCGCAGCAGCGCCTTGCAATGCATTTTATAGTCGAGCGCAGGAATGAGTCAAGTTCGTAGCCTTTAAATCGCTTCCAAGTGCCGTTTTCCCTGTCCTGACATGTTCTCCCTAACGCATCGTTGTACCTGACGGCTGGTGCGGGTGCAGAGCAGGATGAGCCGCGTGCAGGGGCTGGGTGGTCCCCGTGTTAAGGGATCCGAGAGGCCACTACAGCACCGCGAAGCAG
>VZRI01013200.1:72183-112250 GCA_013397515.1 Upupa epops
GGTATGTGGTGGTCTCTTTGGGAAGAGGAATAAATTCCCCTTTGTCCGCTGTGGAGCGAGAGCAACTTTTTAAATTTTTTCTTTAATTATTACTATTTCTATTTAATTCCACACGTAGAAATCTGGGGCCGTCTGGATCCAGAAAGAAGAATGTACCATGAGGCACCCGTTGCCGTGTCTGGCTCTAAAAATAAACCCCATGTTGTCGATGTGCACGGCCCCGTGGGGCTCGGACGCGGTTTACGGGGTGGCGCGGAGCTTCGCCGGTGCCCAGGTGTGTTCTCTGCCTGGAAATGAACCCCGTACGCGGCGGCGGGAGCCCCAAGGGACAAATGTTCTGCTTGTGGGTCTCAGACGCTCCGGCTCCCTCCTTTTGTTGCTCTTCCCGAAAAGAGGTGCCATTTCGCATCATCTTCAGAAATTGTTTGAATTAATGCGAGTGTGAGTTGTTACCGTTTGAAGGAGGAGGGCATTAGCATATCAAAGGTTCCTTAGCTCTAGCTCAATTGAGAAAACTTGGGCTTGTCTTCCATTTGCTTCCAAGCAGAGGCCCAAAGGGCAGTGGGAATTGTACAGGGGCAAAATGGGGAGGTGGATTCGGGTTCCGTTCCTGAACTTCGGCTCTTTGCAATTATGCGAGTGAAAAATGAGGTCCCTTTGCTGCAGAGCCCTCGGACAATTACACCCTATTGATTAATGGTTTGTTCCGAGGTAGAAAAGTGACCTTTTTCTGACAGGCACTGTTGCGTGGTTTCTGGAGTCTCCTCGCTGTTCGGGGGATTTGGAGAAAGCCCTATAGCCCAACTTGCGCTCTGGGTATGGCCTACATGTTACTACAGGCGGGGGCTGGATGGGGGAGAGACCTAATTACTTTAGAAAACAAACGAAATCTGGTCATAAAAAACCTTCTCAATTCCAAACCTTTGAAACAAATACACTTCCCTCCTGAATGGGTGGGTAGCCTGGAATAATAAATATTTTTATGGAGAGTTTTAAAAGAAGTTTTGATTGCCACTGGTGATATTTTTCCAGTAACTTTTAGTTCTAGAATAAGTGAAAATGAATGATTCTGGTAATCTCATTTTATCAGAAATACTGTGTTTGCAGAGATAACTTAATTTGCGGTAGTCTTAACTTACAATAACTTGTAACCAAGTAGGTCAGGATGGTTGCTCTTTTGGGTGACTGTGTGGAACATTTATGGCATTTTGAGTTGTTTGACATGGCTACATGTCTGCAGTTTTTTATTCTTTTGTTACTCTTTCCTTGAGACTGAAAGAGGATGTGGTCCTGCCTACCCTGTTCTTATTTTTGCAAATCAGTATTTTCACTCTAGCAAACCAACAGCCAAGCAAAAACCTAGTTATTTATCAGTAAGTTGGGACCTTTTCCAGGGAACATAGTTTTCTTGGAGACTGTATTCTGGTTTAGCTCTCTGGCAAAACAAGAACTTCCCATATCATCCTTGCCTGTTCCCTCCTTACTTTTACATTTTCCTTGAATGACACAGATATTGAAACATGCCTTTGTGGTGTCTTCAAAAGTTGTTTTAAGTGCTTGGCATGTAGCAGTGCAGCGTTTGGTCTTGCTTTTTTCCCCCCTCTTCTGTTTCTCCAGTTGATGGTTGGGGATTGGGGGGGTCATCTCTTTTTTAAGCTATGAAATGGACTTGTCTTTAGGATATCTTCACTCGTGATTCAATTTCATGTAATTAAGGAACTGAATATAAATGGCATCTTCTGGTGAAAAACCCTGCAGTTAGTTAAATAATATATTTTTTTTGTTATTCTTAAATGAACATGACCATTTGGGCATTTTGTAAATAGATGTGTTTAGTGATTGTAACATCAAGTGTAATTCCTTTCAGGTAGTATTCAACCATTTATTTACCTAATGCCTTCAGCCGCGTGTAGCAGTACCTTTTGCCTGGTTAAAGGGAACATATTGATGTAATTGCCAATGTCACACTTAAGTTGCTGTTAACTAGTCTGTACTGAATGCCGAGTGCTACAAAGAAAGCGCATTATCCTTTCAGCTATTAAGGATAATCTATAAATTGTCTTTAAAATATTGCTCTTTGGTTTGTTATGATGGCAACTCCGAATTTGACAAACCTCTGAAAGTTGAAAAAAAAATGTAGTGGAGGGAAGATTTTCAGCATTCAGATGACAAAATTGGACCACTTAGAGAAAAATTAATGTGCTGCAGCAGCACTTCAGCTGCCATTTTCAATCACATTACTGTGTGTTGGCAACAGCAAAAAGCATAGACATGCAGATAGCTTGGGGAGCTGGTAGTTGGGGGAATCAGGATATTGAATCTTGTGGGGTAGAACAAACCAATTACTTCAGATTTTGACTTGAGAATTTTCAGTAAACATTTCTTTCTGGCTTTTGGCTCCCCTGCTCATTAATAGACCAACATCAAAGCAGACAACCAAATTTCCACATGTTATAAAAACTAATGTAAAGATACAGATCTCACATGTAGTCTTGCAAGTCTTAATTTAAGACAAGCAGTTGGAGTTTTTATTGCTGCAATTTTCACAATCAGCATAGACATTAACACCAGGCTTCTGGGTGTTTCCCTTCTTAAAATGTGCAAGAGGAAAGCTTTAAAAAAACACAACCAAAGTTTACTTAGTTCTTACTGGAGAAGTAATCTCAATGCTTTATTTATATCTCACAGCTTTTAATGCATAAAGTCACGAAAGGGGGCTACTTAAGAATTTCAGTGTGTAGTAGGGAAGTACCTTATTAAAATTTAAGTAGGCCGGGTAGTATAGTTGTAGGAGCTAGTAGTCTTTATGGATAATATGTAATAATACTAGTATTATTTCTGAAAATGTAATGTTGTAGATGTGACATTTTGATGAATACATTTTTAAAATGGAAATGGTTATGAAGAAAAAATTCTAGTCTTGAATAACAACTTTTTGGAGAGGTTCATAATTTTCACTTAATTATGAAAAATATTATCAAAGTTATATTTAGACTTCTCTATAGTTTTTCATACTTTCATACAAATAATATTAGTGCAATATAAATAATTATTTAACACTTAGAAATGGTAGAAACACATGTTTTTACCAAAATTTAGTCTAAAAAGTTTATGTATTTTCAAGGCCTTGCTGATTCTGTGTCCACCTAAGTTGCTGACATACACTTAGGAAAATGATAGGTAACTTCTTTTATGGCTCTTGTTGATAACAGCACCATGCCTAATAATAACAATGAAGAAGACCCTACAAATAATTTCTTGTATACGTGTCAAAAAAATGCCCTGTGTCCCCTCAGCATTTTCTCTTGAGGGGTATCTTTGGACGACTGATAATACAAGAACTGGGAGTAACTATTAATGATTTTACCTGGTAGAGTGCAAGAGAAGTCGTTAAACTATGTCTAGTGTATAATTGAGATTATATTCATGCTTAGGTAGACTTGCAGTAGGTTATAAAGCAATATACTTTAGAGCACAGGCCAGTGAAATGTATAGTCAGGCATGATACTTGGAGATACCATGTTAAACAGGCTCTCCGGAAGCATTTTTTAGGGATGATGTTTGTGATACACAAAAGCAGTGAATGTTGCAAGAAATTCACCTTCTTAAGTATTTATTTGTAGCTTTTAAGCTTAAAAGCTGTCTGTTACGGGTTTTGAAACCTTCAGTTGCAAACAAGTGAAAGATGCAAATAATCACAGTTGCAATTGGATGTCTAGAAAACTGGAAAAGCAAAAAGCCATTTTAAGGCCACTCTATACTTTTAAGAATCATGTTTAATATTTAAATAGCCTTCAAAGACAGCTGCATTTTGTTTCCAACAGTTCTTAAAATGAAAGTAGTAGGTGGCTCTGTTGGAATATTGGGATGTTGTGATTTAATGTGCATATATACCTGATTTAGAAAACATTTCCAATCTTTATTTTAAAAATGTTTCCTTTTAACATTTTTAATTGAAAAGTTGGAAAACTGTGGGTTCAAATCCCTTTTCAGTGGGTAATTTTCTTGGAGTGCAGAATTTTTTTAACATGTAATGTACAAGATTTGTTTGTGCAGCATAGACTCTGAAGATTGTGTCGCTCAGTATCAGATACAGAATCATACTTGCCTGATGACTGCTAACGTCCTACAGCATTCTTTAGATACAAACTGATAGGGATTAAAAAATAAAGCTTTCAAATTTGCAACCTTAGCACCTCTAGGTTATGGTTTGTTAAATTGAGTGTTTCAAGGGTTTTAGAAGAATATATAGTTTGCATCTGTCATGATTTGTTTCTTTTTCATTTTCATAAGGTACTGTAATAGTTCAGCTTGCTCCAGCCTGCTATTTGCCCAAATTATTTAGAGAGGCATAATAATGAAAAGTGTTGCAGCCTGACTGTGCTTAACACCTGCAGGTAGAGTGCAGTCACCAAAAAAATGCCATTGATTGTTGTCCTGGCTTAAATACAGTTTGCTTAATTACAACAAAAATTGGGTTTTATGAGTAGGCTCCTTCATGTTTGGAGAATGTTTTGTGCATCGTCTGTTAAGTAAAATCCCATCATACTTGTATAAATTTGTTCAATTACCAGAGCAGCTAAGAGGAGGGGAAAAAAAAATCAATTTACCCTGAAAAGCACCAGAAATAAGATTACCTTGGCTAGTAGGAACTTGCCAGCACTTTCTAAATTGCTTAATGTTATCAAACATTGCCATTTTTCATGTTCAGTAGGAAAGAAATTGACTATTCTACATGCATAGGTCTACTATTTGGCTACTTCTTTATAAGGTGTAAGCATGTCTAATTTTTATTCCTATAACAGCAGTTATAGATAAATGGGAGATCTAACAATAACTTTATAGAACAGATGGAATAATACCATTCAGTGGAGAAATAGTATTTACTTGAGATAAGTGATCACAACTATTTTTTCCTCCTGTCTAGCTTGTTGTTTTTGTAACAGACAAATGTAAATACCTTTGCAGATATTTCAGAATGAAAGGCAAGAGATAAAATATAATTACTTTTCAGGGTGGCCCTGACAATGTCTATGTTCTTGTCTGCAATACAAATAAAAAATCTCTACTCATCACCTCAGAATATGAAGGCCATTTTACTTGTGAATATAAAAAAAAAATTCTGATTTTTAATGTTGACCTCAGTATTTATCTTTAGCTCTTTTGTGTAAGCTGAAATCCTTATAGCCGTAAATTCTAGTTGCTGTTATCCAACCAAGCATTTAATAGAGCACCTAATGGACTCTGCTCCTGTATTTTTCTTGAATGCATAACATCTTGCTTCATTCAGTCGCCAAAACTAACTTTGCTACAAGGACAGGCAACAAGACAAGTTAGAATCAATGGACCATTTGTAGGTCACAAAGTCAGTTTACAGGAATTTCAGAGGAAACTGGTTGAAAAGAGAGGACAAATGTCACTTTGAATAGAGATGTTTAAATCAGACTTCTGCCTTAGGGTAAAATTTAGGTCTGTTGTAGCCTAGATGTAATGTCTCCCTCTACAGAGCACAGCATTAATCATGGCTTGACAAGTGATCATGGGCTGAGAAAAATAGGGCCTGTCTTGATTGTGTGGTTATTTTTTCCTAATCTTAATCTCTTAGGAACCCATTTTAAACACTAACATTTACACAGAAAGATTTAAGTATCAATGTCTGTATTTCAGCAGTGAAACTAGCTAGCTTCAGAGAAAATACAGTTAGAGCTAATAAGAGGCTTCTTAGGTTTCTTACATAGCTGCAATATTAAAAATATTTTCCTTTTAGGGTAATGCAGGTTTTTGTCATAGCAGTTTTATCTTGTGCCATTTCTCTATACAAATATGAGTTTGCCTGTTTTGTCCCTCAGTGCACTAAATAACTACGAAATTACTGTATTTTCACTGTAATGGTGTTTTACAATGTGCTTACCATCCAAGAAAGATACTTCCTTCTGCCAGAGCAGCTATATAGAGGAAAAGTTTTTATAATGCAATGCAAATTGATTTGACACTGATCAATGTATGAGAGGTTTTTTTATACTGTGTTTATATTTTAATGATGTGTTACTTGACCACAGTGAGCTGCAAAACCTGGAATGAAATAACAGAAATTAAGGCTGTAATTTAAGGTCCTGAATTCTCATAGTGGGCAAATAAAAAAATGTGCTTAATATGAGTATTCTCAAATTAGGGATGCCTTGATGCGTAGCTTAGGTGTAGGGAGTGTCTCATACCTTTATGTTAAATAAGGTGAATGAAGAAGGGAATTTTCATGTTTCTTGAGCTTTGCTGCTTTCTGTGGTGGGAGTAGTGTGTACGGAGCAGCTGAGCACAGCTTCTAGAGAGGTGTATCTCCTTAATGTACTAGTAGATTTGCATCTGCAGCTGTTTAAAAAAATGAGGTAATACCAGCAAAGTAGCATAAAAGAAGTTTGCACTTGAAAACTGTGCTCTGGTAATTAGGCTACTTGTGTTTATTTATTTGCTTCTGGATATGAGAGAATCCCAAATCTCTCACTTAGGCTAGGCTGCTGCTTTTTCTTTGTGCCTATCAATCGACACCTCAAACCGATTATTGCTCTGAATCTAGGTGACGGAATAATAATGTAACACCGATTACTGTTAAAAATTGTTTATGGCAGCTGGGGAGGGGATGACTGACCTTGTTTCTGACGATAATACTTGCTCTGCTGTTGATGGGATCTGGTGTAAATATAGACAGTGCCTTACTCTGAAATTAGTGCTGCGACAGTAGAGAAAGATCATATGCCAGAAGGAGACTTTAGTTCACCTTTCTAGATATTCTCTTGCAGTATAATTTTTATCATTTTTTACAGCATAGCAGTCTACACAAGTGTAAATAGTGTTCAGAAATAATTCCCTCACAAGAGGCAGCATTGCTGCTAAATAAAGTGACATTTTAAGAAAAGACTCTGGAGAAGAAGTTCCGCTGTTGACTGCAAATTCCCGATGCCTGTGTTGCTGGTAGGCAGAATTATCTTTGTCTGATACAGGCAAGCTTTTATTCATTCTTCTAAGTTTATTTTGTGCTAAGTGACCAATTTGGAAAATTTTGCTTTTCCAGAATGAATAATGACTGTATCTTCAGTTTGAATAAAAAGGCATGTTTGCCAGAACACCGATTTATAGCTATTTCATAGGTGAATTTGTCATTGAATATTGAAGGACTGTTTCTTCTGCAGCTATGATTTATTTCAGTCTAATAGGTATTTCTTAAATACACAGATCATCAGTTGGTGAGGCTGATTCTTGTTTAAATCGGTATAAATTGCTTAAAGGAGAGAAGTGTCTCTGCAGTTGAGTTATATTCTTGGTTGAGCTGCTGTACCAGGAAAGTGGGCTGTTCTAGGGAAGGAGGGGAGTTGCAGACTGACGCAATTTGGAAGTGAGAATAAATCCTTTTGTCCTTCAGGCAGTAATCTTACCCAGTGCTTGAACAGAGCATCGTATCTCCCGAATACTAGGGTTGTTTTTTTTCCCCTGCATTTTTTACTTCCTCATTCTTTCTACCATATGATGAGATGTATAACAGTATCTGATAATACCCATTTGTTGATACAACTGTTAAAGATATTCTAGCATCAAAGAAGAGCTGTATATGCAGCAGTCTCATCATTTTGAAGCGAACACCCAAAATTTGTCCTGCGTTTGATCCATGTAATGGCTCCAGCCATACTGGAATATCAAAAGTCTTTCCACTTTTTTTTTTTTTTTTAAAGCTAACCTTGAAAACTAAAAAAGTTATATTTTGTAGTTTTATTTTTGTAGCAAAAGTTGAAATCACACAGATCACACAGGACATGTGTTACTTTATGCCCTGTGCATATGCATTCATTTTACGAGTAGTCTTCAAAAATCTAAAGGTACTTCTTGCAGAAGTAAAGAAAGTGGGACTTGGCTCTGTAAAAGAAATGTGGCCACAGGTATACTTTCATTCTTTCTATGTTAGAAATTAGAATTAGCTTGATGGCATCTGAGGTTTTTGTATGCTAAAGGTTAGAAAGGATGAAGGCTTAATTTTGATCTGCTTAATAGTTATAGCTGCATTCATTGAAGTTTTTCCCATCTGCGTTGAGGGGATTTTTATCTTGAAAGCTCATGCTATTACCGTGAGAAGCTTCAGACTTGTTAAGGTAAAGGTAATGTGTTTTGGAAGAAAAGTAGTTTACCTCCAGTTGGAGGAAAACTACATTGTTACTTTATAATTTGATAAAAATTGATAGAGTATTTTTTTAATTTAACATTCAGTTCAGTTGTTGCTTTTGAAACTTAGGTGGAGTGCATGTGTAATTGGATCGGAAAGTGGTATTGCGTATTATCTCCCAGCAGTGAATAGAATGAGGATAAGGCTGTTTGGTTTTGGGTTAGGGAGATGCATCTGATAGAATTAATTTCTTTTCTTCTTTGGGGTGATCTTTCATTTTTGCTTAATTCTGGGTAAGCACAGTATTTCTTATTTTTCCTTTTTGTTTTTTTTCCTGCTGTGTTGAATGCATTTAGGTGACTTTGAAAAAGAATTCTCTGTATTGTGATACAGAAAAGAGTGCAGCTGAAGGAGACTGAAAAAAAAAAAAAGACTTTTTTCTGTGTTAACTCCTTATATCAGAAGACATTGGAGAAATTTCTGGGGAAGTTTCTTTTAAAATCATGACTGATTATTTAGGTTCCTCTTCCAGCTGTTAACCACGTTTTTCACATATTTTTACTCATTCTTCGTATTACCTGCAGAGGGAGCTTGTATATGAGATAATCAGAGTAATCAAGGCATTCCGGTTTGAATTGTTTCCAGTAAATGCAACTTCATTTCACAATGCCTTGTCTGTTATGCTGAGCAGAAAGGCTCTGCAGGATAGCTTACAAAAAGGCTGTCCTTCAGTAACAAAATTACTTAAAGTTTAAAATGGAAAACAGTTCTTGCATGTCGAGGTGCAGGAGGGCCATTTTGTGACTGTGTGGTGGAAAGCGCATTTTTGTTGCATGAACTATGTTTTCTGTTCTAAAAGTGTCATGTCAACATGAGAAAGACTACCTAGTAATTTCAGGTGTTCAGTACATCTCATTCAGTGTATGTAGTGTGGTAGACAAAAAGCAATAAGTAAGTTTTTATTTATGTAGGCAGTGTTATGAATCATAATCAAAGTGATTAAAAGGCTAACTCTTTAATTTTGCTTTTTCTGTATTACAGAATGTAAAAAGATGAGTTTCTTTCAAATATATTTGATGATTTCATACAGTTGGACTAAAGCAGGCAAATTTTGGTAAAGATGGTGGTACTTAGATAAACATTTGACAATAAAAAGCAAGGAATATCATAACCTAAGGTTTTGATAAAAAGAAGTTGTAACCTAAAAATGGCTTGAAGAATCAGGAATACTTATTTTAAATAGTGATTTTTCTCAGTATAGCACGAAGAAATTATCTGCCGTATTTCAGTTTTATAATTTGTGTGTGTACTTATCTGGGTGGTGTGCGAATCTTCAAATAGTTAATGCTTTGGATAAGAAAATAATTCATTTATAATGCAGTTTTCTTTTTGCTGAGCAAGAAGCGTAGTAGATGGTACTTTGATGAATCTGGCACTTTTATATTTGCAAAAATTCTGCAATCATTTGACTTTAAAATTTAATTTCAGTAAATGTAAACAGTTTGCCATGATGTTGTTAGGAAATAAAGCAGTATGAGTACACATTCCATGAAACAGAAACGGCTTTCCGTAACATGCTCTCCTGTAATAAATCTGCCACACAAAGTGGTTTGAGAGTTGACTTTTTTTTGTTAGTTTAAACTAACAGAACCTTAAACTTAACACATGATCAGCTTAATGTGGTCTTGGGAGTTTAGTTTGAATTCTCTTTTTAAACACCAGGAATGATTTGCCATATCTAACAGAGCAGCAACTCTGTGTGGATTTATTATTTATACTGGCTAATCCCTGCTAATGTGAAAAGTCAGCTTGTTATTGTAACACCAAATGGCCCTCTAAGTAGGGAAACAGTTAAGTAGATCTCCTGTAATAGGTTGTTGTCTAATAAAGAGATTTATGGTATTGGCAAGGGCTATTGTATAGGTATTACCCTCTCACAGCATGCTCATGTATTATCTTAACAACTCAGTGCCACATTTATGTTGAGCATTTTTATAACAGGGTAAGAATATTAGCCACAGCAATTACACTCAAATAGGATTATAATGGTAAGATTTTCAGAAAATATATAAATTATGGTTTTTGTAGAGATTTTGATAGGTGCTAGGAGTTGAAAAGTTGCATCATCTTTTTTGTACTTAGTCATGAAGAAGAAAGAGAGGTGTCTTAGTTTAATCTTCTTGAGGAATTATGGAGAGGCAATGGACATAATCTTTCTTTACACGGTGTGTCTTTTTCTTTTCTGGTGAGGTAAAGATGTTTCAGAAATTCCATTCAGTGAAGACTGCCATGCGTACGCATCTTGATTTTCATATTGTGGTTTTTACTCTGTTGTGAGGATAATACAGCTGTGATTAAGATACACATTTCTACAACCTTGTATTTTGGGGGTAGAGCTATGGTAATTTACTTGATGCATTGGAAGAGCCTGCCTGAATAGTGTTTCAGCCATATCGTTACACATTTTCTCTTTCACTTGCACCAGCTTTTTTAATGGTGGTAAGTAACTTAGATGCTTCTATTACAAGCAAGAAAAGTGACAAGAATGCCATACTTGTACAGTTTTCATCTTAAGTGACATACAGCTGTTCCTTGATTCTTAAAATTTTCCATCTGTTTTTTTTTAAATGAAAAGAGTAACTCATTAATACTTACTTGGCAGAAACAACATACTAGTCACATTTAATAAAACTAATATTTTTATAAATAAAAAACACAGGAGCTGATTGAACAAAATGCATCAGGTTATATAGTAATTTATTAGTAACTGCATTGAGGTGAGCAGCAATCTGAAAGACAAAGTGTAAGGTATCATTTTTATATTCAATAAATACTGCAATCATGAGTGTTTAAATAAACAAAATATCTTTCTTTTCCTGACTTACTGTAATTAAATTCTAATCGGGTCATTTCCAATTAAGGAAATGCGTTAATGGAAAATCTTATTGTAGAAGGACTTTCTAATACATTTTCCATCTACCATACACACGCATGGATAAATTTTTAAAGTTTAGCATTTTCTGAATGCTTTGAATTAATTCTGTTTGTAAGACTTTATGTAGAAAGTTTCTATTTTGAATTGTTATTGATTACCAGAAGCCAGAGGAAGAGGGTAATTGTTTCTTCTTCCAGGGAATAGTCTACCTTGGGACACATGCTGATAGAAGGTAACATTGCACACAGGTTTATATGTTTTCTGTTGGATTACTGGAAAAAATCCTCAAAACAGCATTAAACAATGAGTGTTTGAAAGTTCATTATTTTTGTAATCACAATAGCAATATATGACTTCAGCTCTTACCAGTAACTCATACCTCTTGTATTTGTATGACTAGAACAAAATTACTGGAGCTTTGTTTTCAGTCATGTGTTCAGAACAAGAATTATGACCCTAAGGAAAATGTTTTGTATGTTAGAAACACTCCACAGGTTCTTAGATAGGCTTCACATTTCATTCATTTTGAACTGTGGAAAACTATTTTGTCTTTTGTCTGTAAGTAAAAAGAAAACACAAAAGAACAAATGTTACCCCCTGATGAATGTGGAGCTCCAAGGACTTAAGATCGGGAACTGTGACTGCATTGTTGAGGGCAGTGCTTGGCTTGTAAACTCCAACTAGGAAGCCGCCAATACTTAGAATAAAAGAGTGAATAATGAATAAAAATTCAAAAGCATGTCAAGCATTTTTATCAATGCTTTAAATATTACAACAATTTACTATTTATTTTAGAAGTATAAAAACTAGGTTGGAGTGGATATGCTTTACGCATACTATTACTCAGAAAGTTTTCTGCTGTTGTAGAAGCCAGTTCTGTGTTTGCAAAAGGAAATAATATGTAGAAATATTTTTACCAAGTTGCTAGCCTTGTGTACTCTCTTGAAGCATTTTTGAAATACATTTATACATAACTGCAAGAGAAATATTTTTTTTTAGAAGTGTAGTAATTTATGGCTTCTTACAATTAGCATTCTTCTCTTTGCAATACAATATCAAAGCACAAGTCCACACTATTGTCGGTTTGTTTGTAGTGTGCATTAAAAATGAAGCCGTACTAAGTCATACTTAACTGCCCACAGACAGCTAGCTCTGAAGAAGAGGGAGGTCTGTCTTTTCTGCCTTGTCCTTTTTACTATTTTATATATATTTGTATATACTTCTGTTTGTTTGGAACTGCAGTGCTGTTATGACTCGAAACTTTGGCATTTGGCAAATGGAGTGCAAGTAATCAGCAGTTCTTGGTTCAGGGCTGAAAAATCTGCAGTGAAACTAGTAAAAACTTGTAAGTGTGCATATGAATGAAATTGTTCTTCATACCTCTGTCACCTGTACACAGCTTGTATATCTGTATTACATCTTCACTTCTGATGATAGTATTTCTCATTGTATTGATGTCTGCAGCAGTGTTTGAATAGTGGTATGATTAGAAAGTACTGTTTTCAGCTTGCTTTGGGACATACGGTCCCTTAGATTTTATTTTTTGTTAAAGATAAGGATTATCTTACGTAAGGATTTACAATGAAATCAGCATTTTTCTGTTACCTATTTATTTAATGGCCAGTTAAAACTGTGGTTTATTTGAATTGTATTAATCTTAAAATTTGTCCAGCTGTGGCTGATGTTTGCACTCTGTAGTTTGCTAAGATTTTGTAAATGATAACTTTTTCAGTTCTCTATATTTTTCACTGAAAAATTGCATTATATATAAAACAATTATTTTAAGCAATTTTTTTTTTGTTCAATATAGTTTCATAAATGCAGAAAAAAGTTACTGAGGTCCTATGCTTTAATTAAAGGAGAGTCAAAGAAATCTAGATTTTATATCAGGTATCCTGAAAAACATCCAGGAAATTAGTTCTGTGTGTGTTTTAAAAATTAACATAATCACCAGAACAGCAAATAAAGCTGCAGCATTAACAGGTTATTGAAACTAATTCTCAAAGATTTATGAAAAATAAATGGGGCAAGTGGGAAAATTGGTGGATGTTTCAGTGCTATAGTTAAGCATTTTGCACCACTGCGCTCACAACTTCAGCACAGTTGATAGATTAGTATCTGCTCAGTCACTTAATTGCAGATGCTTTGTAAGCTCCTTAAAGGAACTACTGTGCAGGTCTTGTGCATATAGGAAATATTAGCTGTTGCCACGTGAACCGAATGAATATGCTCCATGGAATTGTATTAAACGTCACAAACAATTTAAAGAAATAGCTTCTTGTATCGTGCTCCAAAATTCACTCAATCCAAGTGACTATTGAATTAATTGTGTTTTTACAGCAACGGTAGTAAAAAACTGAATTCTAAAGTGTCAAATATATTTCCATTAAATAGAAAAAAGGTACCACCTTTCTTTACTGTAGGCTTGTGATTTGGTGCTCTCTGTGATGACCTGGTCCAATGTGTAAACCATCATCATCCTGCATGTAGTAGAGCTGTCTGTTATGGCTGTCATTCAGGTGTGGGAAAGGAAAGTGTGAGTCATTCTCTGCTGAAGATCCAAATTCATGGCTAGATTATTTCAGTTGTTTCATAAAAAAAAAAAAACCCAAAGGTGTAATTAGGACTGATTTATCTAATCATCATGAACTGGAGGTAGTCCCATCTGCTTTTCCCCCCTCACAAATTGCTTGTGATACGAAAGTGTGATCATTCTGAGACGAAAGAGGGGAGTGTTGTGCGCGCTGTCTGCAGATGAAGATCATCGGAAACCAGGTTTGTCCTTTTTCTGTTACAGCCAAAAAGTCGAAATCTCCATTTTCATGAAGACATTTCAAAGAACAGATGGGTTGAGAAAGGTGCTGTATTTCTTTACATGCTCCTTCCTCTTAAACATGGAAGAACCCTTAGGCTATAAATTAAAGAGTACTTTACCCTGTGTAGTTGATCTCAGGCTGCCCAGTAGCAATGAAGTCTTAAAAACAAAAAAGTAGTTGTAAATGGTTTACTGGTTTCATGTTTTCCAGTTTTTAAGTCATCTTATGTCCTCGTTGTGTCCTGGTTTTGTCAATATTTTCTCTCACTTTAGAAGTATGGTGAGAGAAAAAAAATTGAAAGAATGTAATTCTGGAGATGCATTTTCATGTGGGAGCCTTTATAATGCCTTCATGTAAATGACATTTGCTATGGAAACCAAGAGAACACTTATGAGCAAGAAGTTTCAGCCTGTGCTTCATGGGAAACACCAGTCTGCTTACTCTCACTTCCTGGAAAGGGAACATCTGTGCTCTGAGGCTTGGATCATCCTTCTGGTCCAGGGCTGCAGGTGAATGGTGTGGGGAACCTGGAAGCTTGCAGGAGCATCTCCAGTAATGAATGGCATGACCAGAGCCTGGGCACTTATATGAGTATCTATGAAACTGAGTTTACAGGATAGTTGTATTGTTTTGTTTATAAAATTGGTGTGTTCCTAGGTGTGCTTGCATTCACGTTCTCCAAATGCTTGCTTGTGGGAGGAGAAACTCGCAACAGATCAAAAACCCCTCAGATGTTGTTGAGAAACATGAAGTGGTGGAGCACAGTACCTGGCACAAAGTGCTCTAGTGTGTAATTGGAGCAGCAGACAACCACCACACAGAAAGAAGCCTGAGTCTCTAGTGATGCTCCTGGCTTTGCCGGCTGGATTCCAGAGTGGTGGTTCCTAGAGTCCAGGGTGTTTTTGGTAACCTGGAACAATAATGAGGAGTTTCTTTATTTCAAAAGCATCACATTTGTTTAGCCTTGTTGATGATTCTTGTAAAATTTCAAATTGTTCTGTGATGTTTGTTACTATTCCCACTACGTTCTTAAAAATTAATCGTCCTGTTGAATAGTGTTTCTCAATCAGCTTGAATTATTGATGTTTTGGTTCTGAGTAGAAGAACAGCAGTACTTTTCCTTCCATGCTGCAGCCTGGTCAGCTCCAGTTTAATGAGTTATATCCCAGCACCTGTAATATAATAACTACATGTGGAAAAAAAATAATTGAAATTCTGACTTAACTGAATGTGGCCCAAAATGAAAAGTGGGAAATGGGCTTCTGTGTAAGCCCAGGTTTTCAGAAATTGTTGCTTTGTGAATGTGGAAGCACCTGCTGTTGGGAGGTTACAGTTGTTAGTGGTGACTGCAAGATAAATAACTTCCTAAAGAGAAGTACAACAACTAAATATTTGTAAGTATTTATCAGAATATATTTTTATCCTTAGTTACTGTAAGATACTCTTAGAGACTGTTTTTTCTAAGTATTTTTGAAAGTGAGTGAAGTAACACAAGTTGAACAATACTAAATGAATGCCTTCTCATTAATGTGTGTATCGAGTACATTTATCACTGGGTATTTATTAATGCAGTACATATTAAAAAATACAAAGTGTCACTTTATCATGTGGTAAAATAGTGAAGCATATTAGTAAAAGACATGCTTGTCCAGAGTTGCAGATGAAGGTTGTTGCTAACCAAAAAGAGGTTTTTTTCTTTGTTCTGCTCTTAGGTAGCCACACTGTACATGTACGGGTTCAAGTTAGTAAATAACAACACTATGGTAAAGCTGAAAAGTGAAATTTACAGAACTGATATAAAATGAATTATGTTTGTACTTTGAAATACAAAAATAATTCAGAAATCATGAGAGTAAAATACCTGGCTGTTGAAATCCTACAATGTGATTTCTCCAAGTTCTTCTTGTGTTGTACAACATGGAAATCTTGGATTAGATATTTTTATTCTTAGAAAATCTATAAACCTATTATTTTTATGTCAAAAATTTCAAATCACCTTTTGCTGAGGAGATACTAAAATGAAATGGAA
Source organism: Upupa epops (assembly GCA_013397515.1). NCBI lineage: Eukaryota > Metazoa > Chordata > Aves > Bucerotiformes > Upupidae > Upupa > Upupa epops. The sequence goes on from VZRI01013200.1 coordinate 88,110, forward strand.
TAAGTTCTGGAGGGTATGTTAACAAGGCTTTGTCAGGTGAAGTGTTCTGTTGTGCCTCCATCTGTCACTTCTTAGGTATCTGAGAAGATAGGTCTTTAAGTTGGGAATTTTGTTTCTTTTCATTTTTGTTTGTGTTATTCATCTTTCTTTTTCAGTTGTTGCAGAAATAAAATTGTAGTTCAGCCCATTAGTGACCCATAAATAAACTGCACATTTATTACTGTCACAACCTCTTTTGGACCTGATTTTTACACGCAAAAAAATCCCAACTGCCCAGCATGCACAATTAGATGTGTTGAAATTGTGGTCAGCTTTTGTTATTATTACTCTGGCACTGTGAAATCATCAGTCATGTGCAGAACAGAATGTGATTATTTGCAGAACAGTAGATGTTCCTAAATGATGGTATTCAGGTACACACCCAGACATGCAGCTGATTGCATACGTGTGCTGGCCCCTCTTGTAGCATTCAGTGCCAATGTCTCTGTCTCCACATCTATTACTGCTGTGACTCATTCTTCAGATTCATGGCTTCTAATGTGGATCTGGGGCCTTGTCATAAAGATAAGAGAATAGTTGCAGTTAGAGTAGTTCAAGTATGTGTCATAGACAGAGGCGAGTCTGGTAGGTACCGGTGGATTGTGAGAGTGTGGCAACTGATCCCAAATGCTGTCTGCCTGCTTCAAGGAAGTAAGATTGCACTCAGATACTTAATACTAGCATGTCCTTCCCTCTTTTGTACTGTGCCGCATGTTTTTCTTTCCCTGCGGAGTTGCATTCCTTCGTTGTTGGTCTACCTCAGTTTCTTCAGTTGTCTCATTTTGCTCAGGTTCCCCAACACATCCACTCATGGAATGGCAGGGTGAACCTGCCTGTGCTGTTGCAGCTTTCCTTAGACTTGCCCATTTCCACTGCGCTAGAATGTAACTGGGGGAATGCCATCTTCCAGATCTGCCTGTTTGCTTTTCTGCCTCCCTCTTCATTTTTTCACTGTGACCCCACAGTGTGACTCTTGGTGAGTAACTGGCAGTATGGGGGAGTTTGCATGATGGTGATGATTTATGTCATTGTGCATCTGATTTGTAATATATTGCAGAAGTGCCTGCAGTGCAGAAGTCCTGATAGTGTTATTTAGTGTTAGAAATTTAAAATATTTAAAGCATAGAGCACCAGTTAAATCACAGTGGCTTGTCGAACATGTGTATTAATTGAATAGTTTTGTGAGTATGGTTTTCAGATTGCTGAATCAGAAGCTGGTAAAAAGGCATTCATTTTCTAGACAGGTACGTCTGTTAAGCTGCCAGCCACCCTGTCATGGAAGGCTTAAAACTATATGCATGTGAACAAGAGCTTGCTGGGTTTCAAAGAAAATGCTTTTTTTTCTTGTTTGTTTTTGTTAAAATAGCAGTCAGACCAAAAGGTTAGACTGTCATCAAAGTGCCTGTAAAAACATGCTTTAGATGCTGATCTGTTCTTTACTATCATAAGAGAAGATGACTTGTAAATTGCCTTTCATATAAGTGAGTTTGATTTAAGGTATTAATAAAATCTAAATTTGTGTGTTCTTGCTGTGAGTACTGAAGATTTTAATTTAGTGAAATGCCAGAACAATTTTTTGTGCTCGATTTGATGAGCGTTATGTGACAATTCCATCTTACTATATTAGGGTAGACATATATATTACACTATTTACAAACTGTTACTATTAGAGTCTGTTAAATTTCATATTTAATATTCAGTCATCTTTGAGCAAAACAGTCACCTCATTTTTGTGTCTGTGCTGTTGAATTCTTGTGTTAGATACATTAAATTGCAAATGTTAAGCTTAGTAACTGTGTGAAGTTGTGACCTGGATTTGAAATAGCCATGAGACTATAGCAGCAGTGAATTTTCAAGAACATGTAAGACTAGCACATGACAGGAGATACATCTGATGTGAGAATTCGTGCGGCTGGAGGAATTGCCTGAAAACAGTCATGTGCCGATATAGTGCTTTTCTGTTCTAAAAGAAAAATAGTAAGAATTTGTTATAAATATATAAATACAAAGCTGTGTTTTGCAGGCAGCACACACAGTAAGTAAAAAAAAATTTAAAATGGTAATCTGAAATTCAAGCTGTATTTAAGGAAGACTGTTTGTGGCACTGAATCATCTGAGTTCTTAATCCCTATGTGCTTCCTCCGGCAACAGTGATTCCGATCTTTGAAATATGTATGGGAATTGCAGATGCAGACTTCAGCCTAAAGAAACAATCAGACTGAGTAAAAAGGTGACACAGAAATGAATGTACTTAGCTTTTGTTTTAAACTTTTTCCTTCTGTCCTTAAGTGACTTCTTTTTCCCCCTTGGCTAAGCCTGGCTTCAGCCGTATTTATGCCCGATAGCATCAAAAGAACCTGAATGTTATTTGACAAGCACGGCATTTCTGGAATCTTCTATTGCTTTGATTTCCTTAATCTCTATTACATAACATGTCAAGTAAAAATATAGGAGATGTCAGGAGAATATGGTAATAGTGATTTTTAAAGCAATATTTTGACTTAAAAATAATGTTAAAACAAGCATGTTTAAGCGATTTGTAATGGAAAAATTAGGGGAAATTAATTGCTAATTAAAAAAATAGATTGTATACTTTCTACAAGCTTATTTGATTCACTTTGCTGTTCTGTTATTCCTCTGAATATTTTTTGATAGAAATTTCTTTTTGCCTTCAAGAAATAAATGAACTTGCAGATAGTGTGTATCCATACAGCATAACTATCTTGACGTATTATAAAATGGCATGATAATGTTTATTATTGAGAGTTGGATCAATATTATTTTTAGTTTCTAAAAACAAATGCATTACTAAGGTTGTAGAGTTTATGAAATAAGAGCTCAAATACTTCAAATTTCCATTTAAAAAACTGCCTTACAATAAAATGATGACACTGGATGGAATATGACTGTGTTCATTTCATTCACTACAGAGTAGGGGTGATTGGCAGGCTCTGGCATTTGGCTGTCCACAGCTGAACTGCAGGGCTTGAGTTCTGCTGGCAGGGCTGCACGTAAAAGTTTGTACCATGTTTGCCAACTGTGTTCTTGGCTCAAGCTGATGTTACACATCTCTCAACTCCAAAGCATGCTTATTTGCCAAATTCTGTCGAAAAATGTATGCTGGAATTCCTAATTAAATAACTCCTTCGGTACTTACTTTATGCCTTGGAAAGGCACACAGTCTTTAACAGTAGATGCTGCTTTGATGGAAATATAAATAAAAGTTTTAAAATCCAAGATAGATTAAAAAGCTGTAACTGGTATTAGGAGAGAAATTATCTCTTCCAAACAAATTACGAGCTTAGGAGTTTTTGTGAGTACTTGAATTGTGGACTTTACCAGGTTCTTACCTGAATTTCTTTGCATATGCGTTTGTTTGGGTTTGTTTTTGGGTTTTTTTTTGGTTTATTTTTCAAATATTTTGGAAATCATTCCGCTAGAAATAATTGCAATCAGTACATAGTTTCATTCATTATATAGCAATGTAGTTACTTCAATACTGCCATAAGCTAAAATTACTCGTTGAATGTTAAAGGTATTATTTATGCCAAACCAGTCTAGAAGCTTTTTCAAAAGACTGATAGCAACTGCTTATATACATATTGCTATGTAAAATGCTTATTAATGTTAGCAGATGTTGCACTTTAATCCCCCAGAATGATTGTTTGGTAGCAGCAGGAGATTTATTAAGCTTGAGTTGTGTGAAATTGTGTGTGCATAAGCTGCTATTTAGATTGTAAAAATGCCATTGAAAACTGTTAAAAAGTTCTAACTGCAATTGGCAAAGAGGTATTAGTGCTTCTAAAAGAAGTATATGTGTACCGTTGGCTCTTGTGCTGTAACCTCTCTATCATTTATCTTCTTGTATTAATGTCACTGAATTATTAATTCATGAGCAGGGTTGGATAGGGTGAAGGCACTATTTAAATGTGTGGCACATGTATCCTTATCGCTGGAGACATGAAAAGAGTCATTTTGTGTTATCTATGAAATGGAAAGGACATTTTAAAATTTCATTTACGGTAATCCACTTCTCTTTCCAGTAAAACATACAGATTATTGCTACTATAATGCAATGTTCTTATTAAAATTTTGTAATCTTTCCACTCAGTTTGCTTATAAATATTGTTGACAGACAAATGTAGATTTATTTTTTCTTTTAGTTTCATATACAGTTCATGAACTGCAAAAGAACATACAAAGAACAGACTTTTATTAAAAGAAATTTCTAGAGGAAGAACACAAAAGCCATTAAGTATTTGTAATTGTAAAAGGCTAAACAATAATCTAAAATAATATTAAATAAAAATACATATTTTTCCAAAGTAGCCATTCCGACATCACATTGAGTTACAGAGAACTATATTATTTAAAAAAAAATTGTGTGTGACATAGAAGTCTTGCTCTGCTCATACAGTATCAGAGGTCGTGTTGCTGCTAAAAAACGTGTTTGAAGATGTATCTTAATCTGTGCCATTGGGATAACTTTCTATTTCCCATACAGTTTAATATTTTTAATATTGTCAGTTACTCCAATGTAAAATAATTCATTCTGCAGAATATTTTAAAAATTATTAAGTGTAAATCCTTGGAACGGAAGAAATGTATGGGTACTATGTCTTCAAGTGCTTGCTGGGGCTGGCATGGCTGTGCTGGAAACAATCCATACTCAGTTTTGTTTAAAATTTGGTAGATCTTGCTTCTCACTCCTCTTTTCACAGTGCACGGAAAAAGCCTTCCCTGTGTCCACACTGCTTCTTTTTTTTTTTTTTTGTTTTCCTCTTTTTCATCCTGCCTCCAAAGAAGAGAAAATAACTATGTGGGATGCTAGAGACAGTGCTACAGGCAAATAGATGGAGCCTTGTTTTTGAGCTCCTTTTGCTCACAGCTCCTCCAGACATAATTCCTACAGTTTTCCAACTTAACCTTTGTACGAAAGGATTAAAAAATGAACTGAAAGAGTTTTCTTCTTTTCTATTGTAACTTGAATAAATAAGAAAGCCTGCAGTTCTCCCCAGTTAAAGGAATGGTACTGCTGTAATGAATGACTGGTAGAGCCGCCTTGCAGTTAAGAATAGTTACGTGAATGCTTATTGCTTATTAAATTGTGCAAGAAAATACTTTTAACTGTAGTTGCACCATTAGATGTGTAGGCAAATTTTACATCTTTACAGATCCCATCATCTCGTAGCAGAAATGAATTCTTTTTCTTACTGGAGAATCAGGCTTTTTCTGAATAGATGCTGGAGATTTATTTGCTGCATTTATTGCATGTGTTTCACCCATTATTGATGAGGTGCAAGCAATAGTTACATAAATCACTTGTATATTTGTGTGTAGGAAGAGAGTGCGTGCTGCCTTTGCGGTACTGTTGTATATGGCTTCTCATACCTGAGCGCTTGTTTTCACCTTGAATGTGTGTATGAGAAAAGCCAGTTACAAGGGAAGAAAAGTGGAGAATTCAGAGTAGATTTTTATTTCATGTTTATTTTTGAGTTTTTTGCCTTCTACTTTTAAGTGCTGCGGGTTTGTAAAACTAGTCAACCTCGATTATGTGTTTTCTGTCAGTGCATGCTGCTATTTTTGTGCTTGATACACATGAAAACCTCCAAAGGGTTATGGAAATTTAGTGAATTCTCTGCCTCTAAGTCATATTTGCCTGGAGAATTTCTTATGTGCTTAGAAAGTAAAGAGCTTTCTTAGTTGAATGTTCTTTCACAGGTCTCCTTCATTTCTTCTCTTCTGTTGTCAAAAAGGCAAATTTTTATATGGCTTATAGCTTAGTATGGGATGGTAGTGAACAGTGTTTCTCAGGTTTCTCTGCAACAAGTGATCCAACTAGATGGTTTGTGAATGATTTAGAAAATACAGCCTTATGGATTTATGTGGTGATGGTGGGTTTTAGTGGAATAAAAATGTAGTCTTCTAAAGCTCCTGACTATCAGAATGCTGGTAAGAAAAGAGAACTTTCTGATCACTATAGCATTAGTAGTGTTTCAGAGAAAAGAAATGAAGCTAGTGTAATTTAGGAAGAGCTTACTTGAAAGAAGAGGAAAAAAAACCTTAAGCATGTTTTAAAAAAGTTAAAAGCATACATTGTAGAAATGGTCTCATAAAATGTGTTTTTGTGACAAGTACTTCTAGGGTAAATTTTAATATTAGGTGAATGTTAATACTTGAGGATAAAATGGAAGAGGAGGTATTTAAAATACTTTAATCCTGCTGTTTCTGTATTTAGTCACAGGTTTTTCACATTTCTTTGCTTAGTCATCTGCTGCGTTTCATCCTAGATTACCTCACTGGTCCCATGAAATCCCTTTTGGTAATATTGATAACCTAATATGTGACAGATTTTGGTCATTATTATTTCATTTAGTGGTCATATGTATAGACCAAGAGGGAATCTGAATATTGACTCACTGAATGGCTAGTAACAATGATTGATGAGTCAAGGATTCGGTGCAGTGAGCCAAACACAGTGAAAATTACATCTTATGTGCCACCATTGATTTTGTTTTATATTTCACTGCACAATGATTAGTCTGTGGTCGTACATACCGTAATATTAGAACCATATTCTTCTCTAAGCAAAAGAGATGCAACAAATTGCCCCTGGCGTATTCAGCATATGTGTTTATGTATGTGCCTCCTGCTTTTGATCTTTTGGAAATTATAAATATATTTATTTTTAAAAAAGTGGTATTTCTATAGTAACAACAGAAGTTTTTGATAGAATTAAAAAAATAGACAGTGCTGTTTACACTAGCTTGTTCTTGAAATTTGAATCACATCATCTGTATTGAGTACAAACTACACACAATAATCTTAATGCAACAGATAGAAAATGGTATGCTTTAAAATTGATGCCAAAACAGCACCTTAATCTTTTTGATAATGCTCCTTGGCACGTACCTGGGCAAGTTTTCAGTGCAGAAGCTTCCAAGGGATTGGTACTACCAAACTGAGTTTTGTCTGTGAATACTAGATGCTGAGGCTGTAGCAACAGTTCAGTTGCAGATCCATTGTATTGGAGGTATATAGCCCCCGTTAACTCCATTACGGCATGAGTAAAAGTGTTTTAAATGCATGGGTAAAATGTGTTTTTGCGTGTTCATGCCTGTAACTTGTTTTTTTTTTTTTATGTAGTTTGTGGGTGTTTTGCTGGTGGCTGGAAGCTAGTCTAATAAGGTTGTCTTGCTTTAGTGAGTCAGCTGTGAAAGACGTATCTGAACTCATTTCCCTGCTTAAGCCCAGTGATGAGCAGACATAAAGCAGATCGAATGCATTGAAATCCTTGCAGTCAGCTACATAAACACCATGTCACTGCACAGGTATGGACATGTCTGACCACAGTCCCAGGACTTAGTTCTGTTTGTTTTGGTTTTCATTCTACTTCCACTTCAAACAAGTTCTCGGTTGTGAAAAACACTGGATGGGGGGTGGGGGTGGGGGTGGGGAAGAGATCAGCTAAGCGGTATAACAGCTTTGGGAAATATGGGCCTTCGCAAAGCCTTGTCAAGGCTGTCAACAAACAGTTTGCAGTCTTACAAGACTGCAATGTCTTTGGTAGATGTCAGTCTAGTGATTTTTTTTTTTTTTTTCCCTGAGGGAAAGTAATGATATCTTCTAATATAAATAGATTGAGGATTTCTCTTCTGTGAGACATTTGAAAAGCCTTTGAATTTTCTTTAGCTGTTACAAGTGCTTCTTTGGGTTTGTCATGTGGTTCTTGCTGTTTTTTATAGCTATTCATTATTTTCTTGTTTATTTTTGATGTTCATAAAATCTGTTCTACGTAGATTTGAAAATGAGAGCTGTTTGTTTAGCAGTTTAATGAAGAGAATGGCAAACAGCCTCAGACTGTGCCTCTGGTGTCCAAAAGTGATCAGCATATTTAACATGCTCAGCATGACACTAAGATATTACAGCAGTTAACAGTTGTAATTGACTCAGAGCATCTCTTTCCCTCCCCCCTTCTTTGGATACTTTTGAGGCCCCAGGAAGATGCAGTGGTGCAGAGGGCAGGAGGCTTTACCTACAGCGTGACTGGAGGTGGTCTCATGTAGCAAGCAGCACAGTGTTGATTCAGGTGCACTCTAGGGAATTTTTAGTGAGGATTGAGTGACACCCTTCACCCCCGCTCCTGCCTTGATTCTGAGCATTTAGCAAAGGCAAAACCAGAAATTCAGACTTGGCTAAAGGAGAATAGAGTGCCTGGAGCCAAAAAAAGCCATTCTTACTAGCACTAGCAAAGGTTTACTTTGCTGTCTTACTGAATGAAAACTCCCTAGAGTGCCCAGGCTTTATCCTGTGTTAACAAGAAGAGGCAAAGCTGGCTTGTTGGGAATGAACCGTGGTGTATAGTGTAAAACACAAGAGTTGAGGCCAAGCTGAACTGGAGTGAAAGGAAGATCTTTGTCTCAAATCCTGTTTATTTCCTCTGTGAATGATTATGATAGATCACTGAGCTGCTGTGGACTGATGGACTAAACTGTGGTGTTGCACTGTTAAATAGTGTCTGTGCACTGTTCAGTGTAATTTCTAGCATAGGTAGATTTGGTATTTTGAATCATCTTGTACATTGATGAGCTGGGAATACAGGTTGGTCCGGGGCAGGCATTCTGTGAGCGTTCTCAGTTCTGGGAACAGATTTACTGCAGGGTATTTCAGATGTTCCTCATGCATGGGTATGTCACTACAGAGTACAATGCAGCTGAATGCATTGAAGTAATTTACTAATTTTTTTTAGAGTGTGACCTTGGTTAGATCATGTTCTTACTGTATTACTTCCTTCTCTGCTACTGTTCGCCTTCCATGCAACTTGGGAAAAGATGTTTTGGTTTAGAAATCCAGTGTTCAGGGTGACAATTAATAGGGAATGTTGAAAACAGAGATCTTTGTTAATCAATTTTAGACAGCAGAGTTACCTTATTCTTTCTTCTTTCAGTATGCAACTTGTTTAATTTTAATAGATGAGGTATTTTCTGTTTATCGATGATAGTAGAGGGATGGTAAGTAAATCAGTGATCTTGTGCATTTCAGGGTTGTTTTAAGATCTCTTAGCTTTGAAAGTTTTCTGCAGTCTGCTGTAGCACAAATGTAAAGATATTAATGTAAATCAATTTTTGAATAACAGTATCGAAGGCAGTACTAACTGATCATATTTTTCTGTTGCATTCAAATGTTGAAAGCTAGGTCTGGGTCTCATTGAAGATAGTATAAAACTGATTCTTCAATCATAAACAGTATTAGTCTCCTAGTATTTTACTAATCACACTGTAGTGATTAAATTCTTACATTGCATATTATAGGAAGTGTAACTTTTTTTGAATTGGGAAAGCCTCTTGAGAGAGCACATGGACAGATGATTTCTCAGGAGCTTAAGTAGTCTATTATATTGCATGAATATATATCTACTCACCCCTGCTTTCTGTCTCCTCTCCTTTCCTCTGCAGAGTGTCTGAGATATATTACAGAATTACTTAATTTCATAAACTAGGTTATGAAAAGCAGTGGGGGGTGCTGCATGTGTGGTAAGGTAGGTCATACACAATTTATAAGAAGGACTGTCTGGGTGCTGCTGGTTTCTCTGCACGTGTGAGCACTGTGGCTATTGCTGATGTTCCTTACCTCTGCCTCAGTTGTGAAGCCACTGTAAATTTTATTTCTGTACTAGGGATGTTAAAGCATCACTGAGGATGCAGTTACTTCAGAGTGTTTCTGAGATGATTTGGGAAATTAAACGCTGGATACATCAGTGTTAGTCTGAAAGACTTTTGGCTAAAGAAAAACATACTTGCTTAGCTGGAAGGATTTTTTTGTATTCCACTCTGTCTTAATTGTCTAAAAAGCTGGACGAAACAGGAGGGAAAAGACAGCTTTTGATGATGCTGTGTCAATTGTCCAGAAACTTTTAAAAGACCCTTTTTTTGGCTTTTGAAAATAAAACCTTTGAAAGGTTAAACTGCGTAGAGACATGGCAGTCCTTTGGAAGTCTTTCAGTTCAGAGATGAAAGTATTTCAAGGAGCATGCTTGGAGCCACTTTCTGTTATCTCTGGTGTGCTCTTGAGCAATGTTGTGGGGAGTGGCACATATTCTGCAATGGTTGTGTTCTGTTGGTAAGAAGTTTTCAGAGGTGAAGAAGAACAAGGAAGCGAGGCAGGGGTACTAAGGTATGCTGGACTTGGAGCACATCTTATGTTATGAAGACATGTCCAATACCTTTGCTGTGTACAGTTTTGAACCCTAACATTGTCATTACTGGTTTGGTTGTCTTTATAGAACATATGTAAAGAAACTTAAGAAAGTCAACTGCTCTGTTTTCAGTGGATGGCTAGTGGTCTTTTTTTTTTTTCTATGAGAGACTGCAGTATGGCCCAGAGGTAGGGATTTAAATTACACTGATTTTTTTTTTTTTGGGCAGCTTTTATTGTACTCCGAAATTCAAGTAATCTTTTGCTCTAGGGACTTTCTCCCTGCTCCACCCATGAGACCAGACAATCATTGATCCAACCAAAAGGTTTATTATCATCTGAGGGGAAGTTATTTTTTGCAGGACAGCTACTTGCCATGTTCTCCTTTTTCTGTTTACAAGACGGTAACTTAATATATCCTTTTCTGGTCCTACTTGTTTAGTTTGGAATTTGTTGTTCGGTGATGCCACTGACAGTCTCTGTATCACTGATGGATGTATGCTCTAAAGGACATAGCTGATGTCAATGTTTGTAGCCAGAGTACTCTCTGTCTCCAGCACATGTCTGGCTACTTTCTTTAGGCTTAGCTTTTGTTCTGCTGATAAATAGTTGCTTCAGAAGTACACTGATCTTTAAGATGGATCCACACAGAGTTTTGCAAATATATAGGTTGCATTAAAAATTGTTAACTGTGAAGCTGTTTATTTTTATTAGAAAGAAAAGAAGTAACCAAAACCAAACACTATTGCATCAGTTTTCAAACACTGCTTAATTTTATCTTGCTTTTTTTAGATAAACATGTGTTACTGGTACTCTAGTACGGTCTGGTTAGTTCATTTTGAATTCTTTTTGCAGCCACACACTGAGCTAAATTCTATGTCTGTAGGGTACAACCATCCGGAGATAGCAGTGTATTGCACAAAGCACTTAAATCTGTCCTTAAAATTTTTTTCATTTGTTCTTAGTTGAATAGTTTGTGCTGGTTTTGGTGTCACAAAGAACATCAATATCCTTTCAGAAACTGTGATTTCTTACTAAAATAGTTAAAATAAGTTGGTTTACAAGGTCAGGCAGTTGATTTGAAAAAAAAAAAAAAGATAAAATCTCTGTCATAAATTTTGCAGGTATTTCCCACAGTCATCAGTACCACAAGTGGTGCTTTGATTATTGGTTTTGGTTGTAGTACTGTCTTTATGCCCTCCCCTCCCACTTGCAATTTATAAAAGACAGCAGTGAGTTTAAGTAGCACAGGTATGGCAGGTGAAGGAGGGTGTTTCAGATTGCACGTGTGCAGTTATGCGTTATGGAAATAAAGGCAAAGCTTGAGTCTCAGGAAGTCAGAATCTTCTGGACAGACTGGTAACGATCAGAAGGCTGACTTAATTTCTAGCAATTATTGTTCCTCATCTGTCCTCTTGGATTATCATGATTGTTTACTGAAATTATGCTGATTAGTCTGTAATGTCTGTGAAATAGTTTTATGAATTTTCCTTTGGGTGCCACAGGTAAAAAATTAGTCCAATCTGTTCCCGAGCTTTTTTCCGAACTATCTCCAGGATTGGATTTTTTCATATATCATGGTGGCAATTTTTATTTCTTTACTTAGCAGGAGCTCCTTAGCAATTGTAATTTCTGCTGAATGCAGTACATTCTTTGTGGATTTTTAGATATTTTTTTTTTCACTTGCAAAACTGAGCCCAGTGTGAAAGGTACGGAGAGTCAATATGACTCTCTCCTGGGTGGTCTTGTCATAGCTATTGTGTCACCGCTGTCTAAACTGAGGGCACATCTTTTCCCTCTAGGCACGTGAGACTGTGCCAGGGAGAGCCAGTCCTGCACTGAAGCACTCAATTTGCTTTTGCATGCTCTTTATTGAAATATGTGTGGATCAAATTGGCTGTGATTGAAAAGCACATGCCTCTAGTTGGAAATGGGAAAGTTTTTGTTTTATGTACAAAGAAACATAAGAATCGGTTGGCCTCAGATGTCAGATCCCCTTCATATCCTTGTGTGAGGAAGCACAAGCATGCTTGTGTTGTACAAGAAGGATGCCTACACTGAAGTGGCGTAGCTTCTCTTAAAGAGGAGCCAAGTGAAGAAGCCTGCTTGACTATTTAATAATCTCCACAGTTACATTGCCTTCATTGAGAGCCAGAAAAATGGTTTTCTGTTAATTCCTGGCTTTCTGTTCTTGTGGGGGGAAAAAAGTGTCAGTCTTGTTGCTGTATGTGTGCTTAGAGAACAAACTTATAATTGATTAATATTAACAGTGACTAATTAAAAAAGGAATTAGATTTTCTTCTTCTGAGAATGATCTACAGTTTGTAGAATTTGTCTGACATTTTATGCTTCATCCTTTTCAATTCTGCTTGCCAACAGCGTAGATGTAATTTTTAAAGCCCGCAACATGCTCCAGTACTTGTAAGCCTTGTAAGTGGCTCCTGGGTTCTGCCACTTGAATTTTTACATAATGATGTGTTTTTTAAAGTAAAATTAATTTCAGGTATCTCAGAAATCCTTTCCATTGATCTTGGAGAGACGAAGCCAGTGTGGCACCAGACTCAGCTCTTTGGATGTGTAATTGCTGCAGCATTCAGAGTAATTATAATGTATCAAGCCAGCGTTGTAGTTCAAAATAATTTGTTTTTATAGGGATGTTAATTTTTTTTTACTAGCTTCTCAAATTCTAATAGTTGGGACTGAAGCATGATCTGGCTTCATACAGTGGGTTACTGGGTTGGTGAGAGAATGAAGTCATTAGTGAAAAGGAGCACCCGGCTGTCAAATATTCTATCAGAGCCTCTGAACTCTATCACTATAATTACATTTTTTAAATGTAAATGGTAGCTTTACGAGTTCTTTCTTTGGTACATCGTTTATAGCAGCAGTTTGGTTAGTGTTTCTCAGTTGAAGAAAAATGTCATCAGAGACTAAAGACAGGACAGCCTCATCTGTTGTTTATTATCTTTTCTCTGAAGGTATTTATTGGGTAGAAATGTGGTAAACTGTAGATGAATGTGAAAAGGCTTCCTCACCAAAGAGAGAATTTTGTCAGGAAAGTTGACAAATCCACTCCTCATCTGAGGAGAGTAACTGATGTGCAGCATGAAGGGACAGCTGAAGCCGTGGCAGAGGGGAAACCCACAGAGCCTTACTCTTGAATGGTGTAGCTTGGTTTTCCTGGTCAGAAATTTGGACATGCCCTAGATTTAACATTATTGTTGTTCTTTGAAGTACAGAAATGCAGGTTTTGTCAGATTGGGCGAGAAAGTGCTTAGGGTTTTGGTTTTTTTATGTTTCTTAGGGCAAGTGCATCAGTTACATTCATACTTTCAACTTGAACGTATATTGTTGTTTGGCATTCTATTTAATGATCATTGACCATGAGAGATTATGTCTCACAAACATGCCAAATTACCAGCTGAAGTACAGGTATACTGTTGGTTTTTATTACAAATTTCTGTCTCAATGTCAGGTAAAATTTGGTATTCCAACTTACTGGTTTTCAGCTATTGATGTTTGTTTTTTCTTTTCTAAATCATCTGCTTCTGCAGGTATGAAGATGAATCATGCAGGCCACTGGTTTCGATGATGCTGGGCTTTTATAACTGGATTCATTAAGGAATACAAAGAAAATTCTTACAGGGATCAATAATGGTGTCTTCTAGCTGCAGAATGCAAAGTTTTTTGTTTCTGCTCATTATCAGCTTCCTGCAGTGTACTGAAGGTAAGCATTAGTTTATTTTTTACTTGAGTTTGCAGATGAGATGAATGGGCTCTACAATTAAACCAGAATAGACGTTTTGATTTTGATACATTGTGTGTGGTGTGTTAAAATTGAAACACGATGCTCAGGCTATTGAAGTGACAGTATTAGCATCCTTGATTGGTAGGTGCTTTATTTTTGGACTCTTCCTGTTTCTTCTTTTTTTTTCCTCTGTTCCTGTTGCACAACCATTTAGAAGCAATGTATAGATAAGGTAAATATAAAATACCTAAGCAGTGCAAATGGAATACTTGCTTTACTTTTCTAATTTGGCTGGCTGAAAATAAAAATGGCAAAACACTTAATTAGAACTATGTGAGTTACCTTTCAGGAATTAAAACTCAAAGTGCATACAGAAATAGCATCTACTTAAAATATTTTTGCTTCTTAAAAAAAAGAGGAAAATACTTCATTACTATCAAATGCGGTGTCTAAAATAGCTCTTAAATTGATGAGGGAGGAAAAAGCTTTAAAAAAGTTCTGTCATCTTTTCTTTTTTTTTTCTTCATAAACTTTTATTCAGGTAGTGTGTCGTTTTAGCTGTTTTTGTTGCCCTTTGGATAGAGAACCCAAATCAATGATCAGAAGAATGTGGTTTATGATATCTTAATTATAAGTATTTGTATAGAGTGAAAGGATATTTCTGGATGTAATAATTTTGATTGATTAGATTGCAGTCAAAAAGACTGGTTTAGTAATGAAATGGCAACTCCACACCTTCTTACATTATTCATTAATTGGCATATAATATATAGGCTTCTTTGGTCCATCTGTGGTGTGATCTCACTGTCTTTTGGAGCAGTTATGTACTTTACCCTATCAAAATCCTTTAAATTTTAAGGCTAAATTGTCTAGAAATAATTCAGGAAAGCTGCTCTACTTTTCCCTCTTCTACAAAAAGGGTCTGTATACAGTTTTCCATGATCACTGTGTAATTTCCTAGGCATTTCTTCTAGACTGTCACAGCTCGTGTTGTACTGATAGACAAGCTGTGCTGAAATGGGTTTGCTCGTATGTAAGTGTGAATGTACACACATCTCAGGGAGTGCATTGTTGTGAAGGTTTCTGAACACAAGGAAGTCTCATTTCACTGAAATAGCTTTTGCAGTCAGTTTCCCCATTCTCCCCTCTTTCTTCTTAAATTTTACCAGGATGTATTAGAAAACCAGCATTTCCTAAGGCACATGGCAGATCTTGTATGTTTGCATCATTGATGGGATTTCTGATTTGTTATCTGTTGCACTGACAGCTCTCTTAGTGTCTTTTAAGTTTGTGGACATGGGTATAGTCTTGGTAGAAAAGTGCCCACAGCTGGAAGTTAAAATGCTTTTCACAGGCTACCTCTTCCCTCTTTCATAAGTAAGGAAGATAAATGTGTATTGGAAGAATAGAATTATAACCTTATGCACGGCTGGTTAGGTAGCAACTTGTGTTAATTATGAATGTACTTATATTGCATAAGTGATTGCCCTAGTTGAGACCAAAGGTGTAGGAAGTAAAGGCATCTTCTTACCTTTTTTTCTAAATTTTTAAAATACTAAGAGTTTTGTTATTGTAATTGTTTCAAAATCGTAGTGCTTTTACAAAGATTCACATACTTGCACTTCAGTGTTTTGTTGTGGTTGAAAATATTTGAAAATTGAAAGGAAAAGCAGACAGACAACTTTCTTTCCCTGGTTTTGTTAGAGTAGCAAACAGCATGCAGCAAACAGTGTTTTATCTACAGAGTTTGGAAAGGAAAAAGTCTACTGAAAAATTCTGCAGATTGAATTTTTGCCATTTGCAGAAAGCAATATTTCAAGTTCATTTTGCTCTGTCCCTGTTTTTTGTGCTTTTAGTAGCCAGTAGCAATCTTTTGATGCTTCAGTTGTGAATTTACTTTTTTTAAGTCCATACAAGAGCTGCTTTTTCAGCCAAAAGAAACAGGGAAGGAAATCAGGAGCAGATAACAGAATCATACCAAATTAATTGTAAATTCTTAAAATAAATGAAATATTGTGGCTCTGTATACTGCAAATGAATATTAATATAGAGTTGGCTTCCAGCCACAGAAGCAAAATGAATACTGCATTATTACACATTCTCACAAGATTACATTGCCTTCTGCTTCAGTAATAAGAGATGCCAAGTGTAACGTGCTTTAGTAGCACATCATGTCTGGAAGTATGAACATGAACAAAGGTTAAAATAAGAGCATCTAACTTCTGCTAGAAACAAAATCTTTAATTCTCTCACTTGGAACTTAGGGGTTTTTATAGAAAACTTATGTGCATATGCAGGGTCTTGCTGTTGGTGGGGAAGATGAAACTCGGCTGAATTCCCTGCTGTTGTATTTCAAAGTTTGTGTACAGTTAAACAGGGTGGGGCTGGGAAAGGATCCTGGGTGTGCACAGGTGATTCGGACAAATGGCAGCAGCTAGAGGGGAAATCTGCAGTTATTATACACGGCTGGTACATTGATCAATAACAGGTCACTATTTTGTAGAGACTTGAAAAACGTCATTATTGCCATCAACAGCAAGCATTGCAGTCCTAAGTAAGGAAGAAGTAAGAGGCAGGAAAAAGGAAGGAAAAGCTGAAGTTATGAGCTTGAATATTAATGTCGCCTCCATTCTTCTTCTAGCATATACTTGTGTAACTATGTCTTTACAACTACAATTCTATTAGAAAAGACCAAAATAACTACCAAGTAATGTAGTCTAAATTGGAGTTACGCAGGTAGCTGTGTAAAGCCCACCCTTGTACTGTGGCTGATTGCTTAGGGTAGATGGGAGCTCCCACAGTGCCTGTGCCAGAGTCCATCTGTCATCTCACAGTGTCCTGGCTGTGGCCTTTGAAAAGGGGAGGGTTCACGCTCCTGTCAGTCTCATGCAGTTGAGTCCTGCATCTTCACTTACCTGTTCCCTGTGAACTGTAGGAAAATAACTACTTTGTACACACCACCTCTTCTTTTTTATCCTCTTTTTTTCCCTTTCGTTTTCTCCTTCCTAATTAGATGAAATCATCCAACATGTTAAAAATTATCAGAGAAAATACAGAAAGTCAGAGAGTGAGATCACACATGCCTTGTTTCCATAGCAAAGCAGTGTAAAAAGCTTTTTATGCATACTATTGGTTTCTCTTCAAGCAAGTTAAGACACATACATTAATATGCATATGAAAAAAAAAGATGTCAGAGCTGAACATTCTGATTAAGATTGGTTTTTCGGCTGTGCAATTTTTGATATTTTAAGTGTTACCTTGTTTACATAGTCAACCTTTTTTTACTAGCTTCAGGTGTCTTTTGTTTTTATTATCTGTTGTCGAGCAACAGATAATCTAATCAAGGTTTAATAAATTTTCATTCATTTTATTGTGAATTACGTACTTTCTCCAAGGGAAGAAGCATCATGCTTTCATTATCAAATTTTGCTTTCCTGAATGGCATTAATGGGCTGTTTGTTGTTTGGTTTTCTTTAAATCCAGGCTGTCTTTCCATAAGAAAGCACTTTTTAATTAACTTTACACTGAGAAATGTAAGTTCCTGTAGATTCTACATATGCTAGCCAAGGAGCTGAGTGTTAAGTTGGAAGCAGTTTTAGCTGCATATCCAGTGTGCATTTACTAAAGAAAAGTCATACTAAATATAGATAATGTACTTCGCAGGTCACTGCAAAGGTATTTCCTATTTTAGTGTAGTTCTTTTAGACTTTCAGCCTCCTGTCAAGCCACTAGAGTTGAGTATCTGAGGCATGTGGCACAAGTAATCCACAAAATGTAGCAGCACATCAATCTTCCTACACTTTTATTAAGAATCATTAGTAGGATTTTGTCCAGGATAAAAATTCAAAGCATCTTGTACCCTGGACTTTGAGAAGAAATCAACTTTTGTTAATTAACGGATTTAAGTTTTACAAGTGTTGAAACCCATTACGGAGTCACACAAGAGCAAACAGGAGCACTAATTCAATTTCTAGCCAGAGAATTTATCACTGTGAGAGCTCTGTGAAGCATACTGTAGGCAGCTACTTGGTCTAACAGTGGTTGCAAAGCATCTGTAAGCAAACCTATCATACCAAGGCCAGCCAATTATTTCCTGCCCTTCAGAGGGTCACTGTGATAATCCTTCCAATGCTGTCTTCATTTTTATCATGTATTCCTAATGTGTTTTATGGTTCTTCAACAAATGTTCTTTCTTAATTGGTTAATGCATGCAGAAAAACCTATCTATGTGAAGGGATTAATTCTGCAGAAAGTAAGCCCTGTACTGAGTCCTGTTTCCTTCCTGGAAGAACATGCAATTTTTAACTGGCATATGCTGCTGTGTACTTATGTGGGACATCTCTCTTTCCGAGCAAGATGCAGGCCCACAGTATCTTCTGTAATCTAAATAGCGAGACCGTAGTTTGGTAGTAAAGAAGAGTATCTGTTAAACTATTCAAGTGCATTTCCAGATAATGGAGACTGACAAGATGGCCTACAAAAGGCAGAGATTCTGTAATGTGCTGGCAGTGAGCGTCCTCTACAAGATCCTATGCTGTAACATATCACTTTCGAATCCAAAGCAAAACCACCACTATTTTAAAAAGTAAAACTACCTCTTAGAAGAATGCATGGAGAATCTGTGCTAAGGGTAGGTAGTAAGTTTTTAGAACCCTCCAAGCTAATACACCACTTGACCATCTTCCATTGCAGTAACCTCAGTGGGTGTCAGTGCACAAAGTGAGCCATATAGCTGACCAATGCAATGAGAGGGACTAGACTTAGCCTTCAGCTAACTGGCACTGACACCATTGCTTGAGGGGGTTTTCTTTTATTGAACACAAATCTAGGTGTGTTTTATGTTAGTTTATTATGGTAGGGTACCTTTCCCAGAGCACAACAGCATAGTTTGGACATACATTTCTTTAAAAGAATGAGTAGGCCTCATTAGTATTCTGTTACTAAATGCAGAAAAGATATATAATTTATTTTCAGTAACAGTTGTATCTTGAGGATGTAATTATTTTCATTTCTGTTTTCTGACACATTGAGGAATACTGTTTGTCTTAGAAACAAGGCTTTTTATATAACTGTAACAACATTTGTCTTCATATTGTAGTTTTAGGTCATAGTATAAAATGGAAGTATAACTGCCTCAACTGTCTGAAACCAATAAATGCCTCAGCTAGCTTCCTTATTAATTTTTGTCATCGTATTATAAAAATCACTGTAAATATAATGATTTTAGATTTAGTGTTTGTTGCCAAGTTACACAAACACATAATGGATTTTATACTTCCAAGTAGATGCATTGTTGTTCATGTTCTGCCTCTGCATATACCGTACAGAAAAGTAATAAATGTTGCGCTAATTAGGTGTTGTATCGATGTCTTAATAGCAGCAAATGTTATGTAGGATGAAGGCGCTATGAAAAAGAGAATTTTGCAAACAGCTCTCTTACATTTGTCATGTGTCTGCCTACTTCTGTGTTTGTGGTAGCATTCCAGGTTGTGTTATGTAAGGTAGAAGAGGTAAAACCGTTCACACTGAGAAGTTCTTGGCTAGTTGTCCATCCATACTCTCATCGTAAATAAGTACTTAATAATATAGGAGCTCTGAACATGATATTCAGCTGTATATATTCATATAGTAACCTTCATGGAAGAGACATTTAAAAATTGTTTGCCCTTTCCCAGGGGTTAATTGGTATCATATTTATTCATCAATCTGGATTGGTTAGAAGAGTATTTATAGTTGCTCTCTCTGATTGTTGTTGTTGCTGTTTATTATGATTTTGTACTTCAGTAATATGGTTCTAAAGTAACACTATGTTGCATTACAGTCTGTTCAAAATTTGAAGAAAAGAATAAGGAAATAAACAGCTCACATATATACAAAGTTAATGAATAATTTTATTTAACTTTCAGTTTTACATGGTACTAATTATGTGCCTGTGGTTTTTAATAACTTCAAATTTGATAAAATTGCATTATCTCAAAGCTAGATCAGCTTCACTTTTACTCATCTCTGTAGACAGTACTGGTTTATCTACTGATGGTTTGTTTGGATTGATGTTTGCAATGAGACACATGAATGCTGGATACTTTTCTGTCATTGTTCGCTTTTTCCCAGGAATCCCAAATGTTTTATATTTTTAAGAGGTGATTCTGTAAATGAGCTATATCTCAAATCCAAGGATTTGGTATCTTAACTTGAATACGAAATTCTTTCTGATATAGGAGTTGTAAAAACCCCTTTGGCTTGACGGTGTCCCAGATTCTTAAACTTCTATAAAGAGTTTTGAACTACTCTGGCTTTCAAAACCTGATTGTACTAAAGCTCTTTGTGTTTCTGTAATGTCTGTCTTCTAGCTTTCTTTTGGAGGGTAAAGAAATAGAGTTGTATGCACGTTAGATAGGTTCACGGGTCTTCTCAGTCAGGAAGGTGATTCATCCATGTCCTGGTGACATTGAGGCAATCCTTACAAAGCTTATGATTATGTTGTCAGTGGTAGGGGAGATTCCCTAGTTGTTTCTGCTGATCGTGGACCAGCCTGAGTGCTAAGGAATATTTCATTCTTTTTCTCCCTAGATTTATTCTAGCATAGCAATCACTGATTGCTACGTGTATAAAAGGGGGGGCGGGGTGGAGACTAGTTGGGAAACAGAATGAATCTCTTCATCTCTTGCCTGTACCCAGGGGACAACATAACTTTCAGTTGTTGAATGCAGCACTCGGCAAGTTTTATGAGGGCTAGTGATGGTAGAAGGAGAGCTGACTTCCATGTTCTCCCTTGTAGGGGATTTTGATGCCTGTCTCGGAAGTTAGGTAGTTTTGTCCTTTTCCAGTGGAAAATTCAGTTATTGCAAGGTGCTGTTTGAACAATTGTCCTTTAATTCAATACATCTTTTACAAAACCTGACAGGAAGTTAACACTGAAACCAGATTCTCCTATATGGTACATTTTCGGTTGAAAAGACAATGAAAAACATTTGCTGTTTGCTGCTGATTGTGTTTAACTATGTATGTGACTTGATCCGCCTTCTACAGTATTTCACAATCGTTTCTCCTATTTCTCCCCATTGAGCTGCCCCAGTTCTTTTCTCTAACTTAGGCTTGCAGATGGCCTTTAATACTTTGTCTTGGGGATTTTTTTAATTATAAAATATTACATTTAGTAAAATTGGGATTCATTCTATTAGACTGTTAGCTTTTACCAGTGAAAGTCTTTTGGAAAAATAGAGGTTTGAGGCTTAGAAAAGATCAGGGGTTTTAGTGGTTTAAGGTAAATATGCTTTTAGCAAACAAACATGAACAGTTTGCTCTTTGTACTTTTGCATCATTTAATTTGCAACAGATGAAGCTAGCATGCATGAAGAGTGAAGCGTGGAAAGTACTAGAGGGCAAATGGGTGGTTTGTGATGTGGATTATTACCCATAAAGATGGATAGTCCACAAAACATCACCTTATGTATTAATGTACCAGCTGAAAAAAAATTACATGTATCAGCACAGCATATCATACATAAACTGTTTGGTTCGTGACTACATTCAAATCCTGTTCAGTAATAAAATATTAAAGTATTCTCTATCTTTATGATAAAGATATCTATCTATCTTCATATATACGAAATATTTGTGCTAGAAATCATCCACATATAAACTGTCTTGAAGGACTTAAAATATACAGTCTTTTGTTCTGCAGTGTAAACAACGTGCTGACAGAAAAACGATCAAGAAATGCATCTACCCACCAGTGTTCTCCTTACCAGTTACAGTGTAATCTAGTAACAATTCTTTTGTTAGTCATATTACATGTAACAGTATAACAATTAATTTCTTCATTTGAATTTCACTTTGTCCTAACTCAGTGTGGCAACAGGTTTCAGTTATATAACCTTACCTCTGACACATTATTTTTTAGCTCTTGGATTTGTTGTGAATCCATTTTAAGAACGCTTCCATGTTGCATTCTTGTTACAGAAAGCTTTTTACAGTGTGGAAGCTTTCTGAATGTTTGCTGTTAAATGTTTTTGATTACATTAATGCTATTTGTAACAGACTCAGTAGTTCTGTATGTACTTCAAAGCCTCATCTGGTTCCATTCTTTTAAATTTCTTTTTCTATTTGCTTGATTTACAAAAAAAAAAAAAAAAAAAAAGGAATTGTGGCAATAACAGGAGAAGGATTTCCTAAAGAAATCTTTGATTGAGCATGAATGTCTGTGACCTGACCAAAATGTATCCTCTAGATCTTATTTCCATTTGTGGTAAGGGTTCAGATAGTAAAGGGAGGGAGGGGTGGTGTTGGAAGGAAAAAAAAAAAAGGGCCATTTAAAAGCATTCAGGGATGTTAAGCAACAATAAAACTCTGCAACCGTTGAAGTGACAGCAGCTGACTGTTTGAATTAACTTTGTGTTTGGCTTAATTTGGGGTCCTAATTATTCCTAACTTACGTGAGTAGATTTCAATTATACAATACTGCAGGGATTTGTAGCTAAGGCAACTAAAGGAATAATTTTACATAAAGTACTTTTGTTCCACTGATTAGACAAGTTAAAATGGAATGATAGAAACTAGGAACTCTTGTCTGATAAGGCCCAATGAATTGTTTCCATTGACACTGTGAAGAAATAATACAGGGAAAACTCCTTACTGGAGATTTTTAGATGTTTTTATACAACCTGTTTCAAACTTCAAAACGTGGCATTATTTAACCACGCACAAGAGACTCTTGTAAGTGTTGACAATAGATCTATGAATACCAAGGCAATTCACATTTTATTGTTCATTTAGTTTGGTCATCATAAAGCAAGTTCCCCTAATGAAAAATGTTAGTTCTTAAAGCTATTTTTAATAAATACTTACTTAAATAGTTAAGTGGCATAATTATGTAAGAAAAACATGCTCTGTTTACTGCATATTTCGTGTTGTAGACATGACAACATTTTTAGACGTACAGCTCTTGTCTCCAATATCCCTTTTATTTAAGAATTTCATGGAATAAAAATTTCAGTTATGCTACATCCATAAGATAACCTAGGGGGAAATGAGATTTTTTTGTAAAGGAAGTACTGGAATAAAAGACTCTGGAATCAGTTTTGGTTTGTATTACCCATATAAATGTTTACATTTTACTTGGAATTAATTTTTGAAAAAATTACCTGTACAGCTTGAGCTGAGAAACACCCTTTTATTCATAGATAGATACATAGATAGATGGATGGATGGATGTAATTTTAAGATGTTTTTAGTGTGTACATGCGATCAGGTAAAATTTAATTTTTATTCTTTGTGCAGTTACAGTCATGCCTTCTACATTAGAACTCCAGCATAGGTGGTTGTCTCCATTAGATTCTGCTAAACTTAACATCCTTAGAGTTAGATTATTTTTCTTTTTTTGGTGAATTTTTCACACTCACCTTTCAGTGAATATTGAAGGTTAAAAGAGTGCTTATTGTGCTGACTCAGGAGAATAAACAACCTAACCAGATGAGTCTGTTTTTAGAGCTGTCAAATTTGCCCATGTCATTTGAACAGACACCTAGACCTTACAGACTTGAAGCAAACCACTGCAGTTGTTTCCTGTGCATGCTGTCTTCAGGAGATCAGTATGTGACAAACCTCTAACAAGGTTATTGTAAGGCCTTGATGCTGTTTAAAGGGGCAGGAACGCCCACCAATGTAGCATATGGTTAGTGTGTGGAACAGTAATTTCTAAATTAGATGCTGGATAATTTTTTTAAAATTTACAAAATAATAGATTTATGTGTATCTCTTTCCTCCCCCTTGACAAATCAAATTTTCAAATAAATTACAAATTCAAATAGCAGATGCCTATTTTTGATCATACGTCTGTTGTTAATTTATTAACACTACATACTTTAAGTAACTTGTCAGCAGTACTAATTGAAAGAAACTCCCTGGAGTATGCAGAGATGTGCATAGCTTCTCCATATCAGGTGTTTGCTTTCCAAAGTGACGGTATTATGATTTAATTATCAGAAGATATATTTAATAAGTGGTGTGCCTTTGGAAAACTATCAAGGGCAGTGCTGCAGGTGCCCTCCAAACACCTGGCAAGGAGGACATCAGTGCTTGCTCCAGGAGCTGATGTCCCAGAGGCTGGAATCCACTGTCTCTAGGGATTGGAAGGGACCTCGAAAGATCAGCTAGTCCAG